>OZ026628.1:43863623-43888644 GCA_964020975.1 Hermodice carunculata | reverse complement strand
TACGATGCCCACTAACGTACATAGTAATCCATAGGAAAGATCATTTAATGATTTTTTTTTAGGTGTACCCTCAAAAAAGAGAAACAAGAGGACTGTGACAACAGCCCATGCTCAGTTAACCCAGACATTCATCACACTTGCAGCTCTGTGAACCTGTGATAGGATCAAGGTCACCCATGTACTGAGTAAGTATCCCATTTATAGAATATCGCTAACGTGTGGAGCATCAAGGTCCCAGTTCGAGTAGCTCTAAAGTTGTAGTGAAGAGTAAAATTCATGTATGTTGCACTGTAATCCCAGAAACGAGGTCAAGGTCACTCAAATACTGTCTACGCATAACTTAAAACATTTACATGTGCAACATCAAGGTCCTAACTCATAACCGATCGCAAGTTATCAGGTGTACAGTAAATTTGGTGTCAGATGTTCTGTGAACTTGGGAACAAGGTCCATACATCACTCGAGCATGACCCATTGCACAAAATAGTTAGACACTTATAAGAGGTACATCCCTACCATGTTTGGCACAAATCTGGCCAAAATTATTCACATCATAACTATAACAAGAAATTCCCATGTTCACCTCCCCCCCCCCCCTTTTTTTAAAGTTTTTCGAATAAAAAAAAAAATCCGAAAATCACTGGAGTGTGATCATTTGGACAAACTAAGTAGAGACCAAATCCAGTTACATTGCCATCAGGTTTGAAGTGAATCTGACAGACAGTTACTTCAGAGAAGTCCAGAATGTGAATTACCATAAGAATCCATTAGAATGCCAATTGACTTAAATAGTAAGCAATAGGAAAGGTGCATTTACCAATAAGGACCGGAATTGAAGAAAATCGTGAAAAATTAGGAATCCACGGCAGTGCCTCTTAGTGAACATCTTTGCTTGACCCTTGCAAAAGAGAAATAAACCACAAAATTCTAACTTAATCTAAGAGACGGTTCTTGAAGAAGTCACAAGGAGTGAAAAACACAAGAAAATTCATAAAAAAATAAAAAAAAAAAACCCAAACAGCACCACCTGGAGAACGATTAAGAACTAAGATCCCCTTGGAATGTTTTATATAATATCAAAGCGATTGGGTGAGCGATTGTGGAGAAGAAGATTATTTTCAGATTTGTCCAAAAAAGAACAAAAATTTACAAATAAATAAATAAATAAATAAATAAATAAATAAATAAATAAATAAATAAATAAATAAACAGATAAATAAATAAATAAAAAGTAAAAAAAAAATCAATGGACCGTGACCTATTCAAAAACCTTGGTAAAAACCCATAAGGTATATTGCCACCAAGTTTGAGGTCAATCTGGATGACAAATTTGGAGAAGAAGTCGCTAATGTGAATTAGCATTAGAATGCCCAGTGACTTACATAGCAATCAATAGGAAAACTGCATTGACCCAAAAGTACCCGAATAGGAAAAAAAGTGTTAAAAATTAGGAATCCACAGCAGTGTCACCTAGTAAAATAGTTTGTTTGGTCCTTGCCCAAGATACATTTCCACAAACTTTCAGCTTAATGCGAGTGACTGTCCAGGAGAAGAAGTCAAAAATAACAAAACAAAAAAAAAAAAAAAAAAAAAATACAAAATTAGAAAACAAAAATCGCAGCGCCATTTCGTGACCAAACTAAGAATTAAAATCCCTAGGAGTGTCCCTGCGTGATATCAACGCAATTGGGTTCGCAATTTCGGAGATTATTATTATTATTATTATTATTATTATTATTATTATTATTATTATTATTATTATTATTATTATTATTATTATTATTATTATTATTATCATTATTTTTAATAAACCACCAAAAGTACCCCCCCCCTATCATAATAGATCAAAAATTCATTGGAGCATGACCATTTCAACAGACTAGGTAGAAACCCACCGAAGGTGCATCCGCACCAGTTGGAATTAAATCTGGCGAGTGGTTTGGGAGAAGAAATGGAAAATGAAAATTGTTGACGATGAACGACAGATGGAAAGATGGACGCAAAACAGACGGAGCACCATAAGAAAATCACAGCTCACTGACAAGTCAGCAGCTAACAAATACACTGGTTTCAAGCCTGATAAGGAGACAGAGTTTATGAATGTTCAATACATTTCACGTGGCAACTACACTGGCAAGCTGGTTCCAAATGTGGCATAAGACCAAGCTGAAAACAGTTCATAATTTTTCCATTCACGGTATGTGATGCATATAAGTGTGATGAATATCGCTGTCTGAAGACATAATACACCAGAGTGAAATGCTATAAAGACATTTAATGTACAGTAAAACCTGTCCCAATTGAACACTTGACCTTCCCCCCCCCCCACCTTTTTGGCCATTATACCTTATACAGAACATACAAATTACACACTGATTTTACCTCCATAGGTGAACACCTCACTTTTGCGAATAGTGATTGTTTTCTGGGTCCAAAACCACAATATAACTTGAGGTTACATGTGGAGTGAACAAATCACTAAACAAAAAAGAGAAAGCTAATATTTTTGTGCTTTCTAGATGGTCAACAGTTCGACGAGGCAAGGACATTAACTGAAGAGGCGGCACCGTGTAACCGTTTTCGTCCCTTGTAAAACTCGTTAGGAACAATAACAGTTTTCTCTAATACTGTGCTACCACACAACGTCTGAGAATCTTCTCATGTGTAAGCAAACATTCATATATTGTCCATGCTCATAGGTATTCTGCTATTCCAATACAGGACTCCAAATCCTGTGATATGTAGCTAAGAAGAGCAAAAATGTTATATCAACCAATTAAACGAAATAATACTATCACAATGATTGACTTGTATCTTGTTTGTTTATTACTTTCCGTATATTGGGTTACACAACAAGCGAGTAAAATAAAAAGTCTAGCATCATAAGGAACTAGTTTTCATTTGTTCTTTTTATCATTTAGTGTTGCATAGAACAGTGAAAACGGTTCAGCGTTAGTCTCGAGCGCTGATTTTGGAATATGTTTTGACGGAAAGTGTAACTGTCTATTCTGGAAGTCAAATTTCATGAAAAACAAAGAGTTTCACAGTAACGTTACTAACAGAAAAAAATCAAATTAAGTAACCCCCGATCGGAAAATGTGTGTATTATCCTGTGAATCTTCCAATATTATTTATTTGATATCCGGCATCAAATGTAAATCACAACTTGTGGGCCTAACTACTCAATCAGTTAGAAAGATATTTAGCGGTCATAAAACTATAATTAAAAATCACAAGTTAAACACGTTTTTGTGTAGCCATGTCAATGCTGCGGAACATTCACATTTGGATTGCCAGATACAAATTATTGATCACAAAGAGCCAAATTTGTTAGACCAAGACAGTGATGTCAACATAAGAAATTGTTACAAATGGAAGGGATTTGGATCAAAACATTTAATTCAGCTAATCCTTGGTGGACTCAATGACATAATTTTAGGCTTTGGTGATGCTAGGAATTTGGACTTTGCAACTCTTGACAGCAGTCACACACCTTTTCAGAATAATCAGGCTGGTATTTAAAGAAGAAGAGGTCACGGACAAAGAAAATCACGGAAAACAGGAAATGTAAGAACGTGGATACAAAAGACCTTGTCCCAAATTTACTACAGACTTTCTCCAATGGCACTGATCAATTACATACAGCTTTTAAAGCAATATCATTTCGAGAAATAATAAGAATCAAAGGATATTTGGGTCTTATCGATTCAGAAAACACATTTCTGCATTTTTTTTGTGAAATTGTGTATGTTTACACAAACACTTTTAGGAAACCAGGTTCTAATCAGAAAAAAAATTGATCAAATGTTTTTCAGCATTCCTTTTAAACACATAATCATTGACTCACTAAACATTCAGCCCCTTTTCAAATTGAAATGTATTTGTAACATGATTCCCAAGGAGTGCAAAATTAAAGATCTCCCCCCCCCCCCCATCATTTCCTAAAAATATGGCAACAGTATTGGACAAAGTATCATGAATTATAAAAAAATTCTGTTCTAATTTTGTTGATGCATACCACAAACATGTATTTTTTAGGTAATTTGGATATAATACAAAATTAAGGTTAAAAAGGAATGATGAAAAAAGGAACAAATTTTCGGATATGTCCCAAGAATATTGACAGTATTTTTCAGGATACATGTGATGCACTTGATTCCCATTGTATGAAATGCACAAAGAAAGAAAAATTGGAATTTCAGAAATTTGAAAGATGGTTTTCAAACTTGAAAAGAGTCTATAGAAATAGAATGTATCGTTACGAATCCCACATTCAGAATTTCAATATGGTTAATCGAAAACAGCCTAAAATTTCTAAAGCAATCAAACAACTACCAATAATAATTTTGGGATCATCTGCCAAAAACATTATCTGGATGTTTTGAAAAAGGAACTTGGTATAAACAATATTTCATACATAAGAGGAAATGATGCATATAAATAACAGAAGCAATCCATTGATAATTTGATAGATACACATAAAGATGAGATGGAAAGGAATGTTAATTTCAAAATTTCTGAAGAGGACTCCTCTATTCCACTTTTGTTCTGGATACCCAAATTACATTAAAAAAAAAAAACCTTTTAAATCTAGATTCATAGCCGATGCTTCAAAATGTACTACAAAACAACTATCAAAAGAAGTAACATTGTGTTTGACTACAAATAGGAATCATTTTCGTAAATACTGTAATACAATTTCTATAAACTGTGAAATAAATTGTTTTTGGAGTATGAGCAATTATTGCTAGTTTGTATCTAAACTCAAAGATGTGAAAGCAAAAAATATCATATGTTTCGATTTTTGTACACTGTACAAACATCTGCCCATATATGAAGTCAAAAGCTCACTTTCAAAATTAATAAGCAAAATGTTTAAACATAATAGTAAACCATACATAAATATTAAATCATATACAAAGAAAGCATATTGGTCGGACAATAAATATTCAGAAAGTAAAGTTAAATCTTACGCTGTTGAAACTTTGATAGATGCTATAAAATTTCTTTTGGATAATACTTTTGTTCAATGCAGACCATTGGTTTTTCAACAACAAAAAAGGATTCCAATGGGTAGCAACTGCTCCCCTTTACTGGCAGATTTATATGTAACCTGGCTTGAATTTAAGTATATGGATAAATGGATGAAAATGGACTTTCAAATGGCTACAAAATTATCAAACAACGCAAGATATATTGTTGACATTGCTTGCGTAAATGTAATAAATTTCAGTGAAATTGCTAAAGAAATTTACCCAGAAGATATTCATCTGGAGGTTAACAATTCAGATGGTTTAAGAGATGTGTTTTTGGACTTGGATATCCAGGTCACTAATGACAGGTTTTGTATTAAAGTCTATCACAAAATAGATGAGTTTAACGTTGAAGTAATTAATTATCCTTTCGCGGACAGTAATATTTCGGAAACTATTGGAACTATACGTTTTTGTCACAGATTTTGACATTTGGTCGTATTTGTTCGAACTTTGCATCTAGAACCAAATTTATTTAAATACACTTGAGTCAAGACAATTCAAAGATGTACTTTTGATCAAATATTTCTACAAATTTGCTGTAAATATCCCGTGATGGTTTAACAGTTTGGTTTTAAATGATTTTAGAAATTTTAGACTTGCCTGTTTTGCTACTTAACTTATTTTTTGGCATCATTCTGTTTTAATATTTACCTTTCAGACATTTTAGGTTGCCTTGTTTTCTGTTAGGTCAAACCCCCAGGGGCTATAGGTAGCAAGCAGCTACTGACGACAGTTACAAGCTTGCCTAATTGAACTTGATATCTGGTAAAGAAATATTATATTTTTATTGCATTCTCTTGACTTAAATACAAATGACTTTCATTCTTTTCTGACTTGCCCTATACTTTTGCTGCTAATATCCAAAGATTTTTAGCAAGTTTGGCTACAATAATTTACAGTTTTTAGACTTGTCTGTTTTGCTACTTAACTTTATCTTTTGGCATCATTTTGTTTTAATGTGCACCTTTCAGACATTTTAGGCTAGCTTGTTCCCTGTTAGGTCAAACCCCCAGGGCTATACGTAGCAAGCAGCTACTGACGACAGTTACAAGCTTGCCTAATTGTACCTAAAATCCTGTTAAGAAAAATTGTTTTGATAACATGTTTTTGGCATTAATGCTAACGACTTTTATTCGTTTCTGACATGTCTAACTGCACATTACCTAAATTTTTAAAAAATAACTCAAAATTGACAGAATTTTCTCAAATGTCACAATTCTGATACATTCCGTTGATACATTAAGTCAGGCTTGGCAGTTAAATAGAGCTTAGTTGTTTGGGGGGTATGTGTTATCATAGAGTTTGTTTTACATTTCTGGTGCAGGATGTCCATTGTTGCAGTTTTTGTTAGGATTTTCTTTGTTTTGTACAGGCGACCTAGCTGCAACTGTTTATTTTACTATCACTGGGAGTGAATATAATGCCCCAGCTTGTTCCCACTTCAGTTTTTAACCGGCGGGTGGTTTAACTATGAGAAGCTGTCCAGCTAGAAAGGGTACAGATTGGTTCAGGGGTAAGTCAAATTGTTCTTATCTGAACCTGTAGTATACAAATTTAGTAATTATGGTTTGCTTGACGGGTATTCTTCTTTCATAAGGAAGCTCCGCATTTATAAGCAAAACTTCACGTATTTAGCTAATTCATTATTTGCCATGTTCATATTTATTCTCTATTATGTGGGTTGTCTTTACTGAATATTTAGCTTAGACAAGGAGCCACTACTCAGAGAGACACGTACAATACCTTTAGCACCAAAATGAAGAGAAAATATTTTATAATTAAACATTCAAAATTATATATTATTACAATGCTCGACTTGTCTTTTTTTAGCATCACTGTACACATATTGGAATTACATTTGAGGAAAGTAAAGAGTGTGACTTCAGAAGTGATTGCTTCTGTTTAGTTCTTGTTGGTATTAACTGTTAAACGCTTTGGTCTGTGATTTTTGCATCAAATGGCAAGTCATGCTGCACCTGCCTTTAGAACAGCTGCAGCATGACTTTGCAGGCAGTACAACAACCACTAAGGTAAGACTATGAATGTAAGTACTTTAATCAAACCTCTTTTTATGATGAATTTAAATATGAAAATGTCATCTTAAATCCAGGTAAATATAATTGAACCATGGACTTTTGTGTGTGTGTTCTTTTTGCATATTGTCACTAATTTTCTCTTCTTTTTTGGTCATTGGGATGACCTGTTTCCGCAATGCAGATGGGAGAGGTATTGTGGGAATATACCATCAAAGAATGAATGCAAACACAATAAAATAAGAAAACACGACCCTGATTACGCGAAAATTGCGAAAAAGTAGACAATGCGGGCTGTGTGAATACCACAAGATCAGCTGACTAAGAAATTCATCACATTTAGTTATGACCATCAGGGAAGAACATTAACGTGCAGCATCAAGGTCACCCATGTACTCAGTATGTGTGGCCATTATGCAATAATACTAACGTATGCAACATCAAGGTCCCAATTCAAATAGACCCCAAGTTGTAGCACTGGAGAGGGAAACTCATGTATGTTGCACTGTTATCTCAGAAACAAGGTCAAAGTTACGAATTTACTGTGTAAACATGACCTCCATAGAGAAACATTAACGTATGCAACATCAAGGTCTTGATTCCAAATAGGTCTCAAGTTATAAAGTGAACAGTGAATTTCATGGCAGCAGTCATGTGACCTTGGAAATGAGGTCAAGGTCACTCAAGTACTTGCTGAGTATGGCTTTCAAACAAAATCATACGATGTAAAACATCAAAGGCCAGGCTGAGATATTTCTCAAGCTGTCATCCAAAGAACTAAATACACTTCAGTGACCCTGTGACCTTGGGGAAGAGGTAACGTTCACCCATGTACTGTTTAACTCCACCCGTTATCCCTGCAAGTGTTACTTTGCAATATTGAATCTATTGATGAAGTTGTTTTGGAGAAAAACACCCTCAGGGGCTTTCGGTAGGAAACAGCAACTTATTAAAGTTAAAACTTTGCCTAATTTTACTTAAAAGCTGGTCAACAAAAATATATATTGATTACGTTTTCTTTACCTAAATGCTAATGATTTTATACTTCTCCGACATGCCTAAGTACATATTTACTCAATGCCAAATATTACTCAAAATTGACGGTAATCACTCAAATGTTACAAACTCACTCATTGTGTTGAAACATTGACTCAGAGTTGGCAGCAATACAAAGCTTTATTACCTGAAGTATTTCAAAATGATTTGTAGGTGTCGTCTCGGGGTTTGTTAGCTCATTATATTGTCACATTAATTCCGAGTTGGCAGCAAAATAGAGCTTTATTGTTTGGAGACTTTCGAAGTGAGTTGCAGATATCATCTTGGATTTTGTTTTTCATTTCTGGTGAAGAATGTCCTCCAATACACTACTTAAGATTTCCTTGGGTTTTTACAGGTGATCTTACTGTTAACTGTTTATTCTATAATGAGGGAAACTAAATATACTAGTAATACACCAGTTTGTTTCTACTTCAATTAAGGGCTGGCAAGTATTATTAACTAATGTGATCAATCTAGCTACAAAGGGTATATGCTAGTTCAGGGGTCAGTCAAATTATTCTTATCGGAACTTGTACCATATATATGTAGTAATTGTGTTTGGTTCCACAAGTATTCTTTATTCATATTGAAGATCTACATTTATAAACAAACCTTCTCTTGTTTAGCTAAGGCATCATTTGACACATTCACTTTCTTTATTATTTTGTGGGTTGTCTCTGTTGAATATCGCAGACAATAAGCCATTTCCGTATGTTCAAGTACATGCTCCAAACCATGATCTGAGTAGTAGCCCACTGAAGACCCTTTAGTATATTTAGGGTAAAGCAGCGTAGGTCAAAATCCAGAGACGCACGTGAGCAATATGTAAAGATAGTACTACAATATTTATATTGGTTAGAAGGGGGCAGGTTAGGTTATGGGGTGTATGCAGTTTGTACTTCGGAATAGGGTAATGACGACTAGGAAGTAGTTCTCCTTACATAAAGACTCTATGAAAAAAAGTTTGACCCATGTTCTATATATTCGTGAAAACCAAGCCAGATTTGTATATACACTTTTTTTTGGGGGGGGGGGGGGGGTCTTTTTCTGCTTCTGCTTAAAGGGCTCATGCCCCAGCTAAATACGGAGACATTCAGTGAAATATTGTGCTGAACATACACTTTAAATCAAATTAAAGTAGTCCCATTTCAATTGTACGTGGCGCTTCTGCCACGAAAGCTCTTAATGAGGATTTTGTCTACTCAAGCTTACAGGTTAAAGATACATTGATGAGTTTCAGAGGGGAAACAAAAGAATGCTACACGCCAGACTGTGGACAGGGTTACTGCCGCTCTCTGTGTGTCAAAGTCAAGTGTCAGCAGTGTGCTTCGCCAAGGCCAAACAGACAGCAAATCGCCAGAAGCAAAGAGACCAAGATGCATCCTATAACTCCTTCACAATGGCTGTCATCAGGCTGAGATTACATAGATTCTACCGCTAAAATAGTTTGCCTCCCATCTACAGATTCAGGAAAGCACTGGTAGAGGAAAGTGGGATCTTCTTATCAAGATATATCCTGTGCAAAATTTTGAAGAGACTTTGCTTGAAGTACCACAGTACCAACAGCATCAAGAAAACAATAAATGAAAACTAGGCTACCATAGTAAGGAGAGTACATAAAAAAGATAAGAGAGTTTGGGAGACAAAGTTTACTGGCTGTGTACCTTGACGAAAGTCGGGTGAATCAGTTTTGAACGACGGCATACAGATGCATAAGCCAACAGGGTTTAATCAGTCATTGTGATGGGTGTGACAAGCATGATCTGCTTGAAGACTGTGAACATGTTTTTCAAGGAAAAACAGGCGACGGTGACTTCCATGGACAGATGAATGGTACCACTTTCATCCATTGCTTTGGAAATGGGCTGAAGTCCAGTCCAAAGCACCACCTGTAGTTATCGTTACGCCTTGGTAGAAACTTAAAAGTCTCCATCATCCAACACCTGCACAGGAGATATGGGGCACTTGTCACAAAACAAGGTAATTGACGTGTCCCCAGGTAACACCAAACCAGAAGTGTGCAAGTTGGTGAAGATATACAAATCAGCACCTGTGAACCAAAGCGGCATCATTGCAAAAAAAGTACGGGCAAGCCGTCTTCACAGCACTGTGAACTTACCCCCATTGAAATGATATGGGGTTTAGTCAAGGTATCTAAGGCACTGTAAAACGCATTCAAGATAAACAATCTGAAAACACTAACCATGCAGGGGTTCGAAAAATTTTTCTGGCAATACCTTTTCTAAGGCAGTACAAAAGATCATTGGCATAAAATAGGACTTCATTGTGGCGTCCGACATTACAGGAGCTACCGCGGATCCACTAATTTTCAGATTAGGTGCAGGTAGCAGTGATGACAGCGAGCGCTCAGACAGTGATACAGATGAAGTTTTAAGGAAGCAATCCAATGTGCCACTCCAAGGCAAGGTCCTTTTCAGGGCCACCGAATTCTTGAAAGGAGTAGTTAGATAGTGAGAATATAAAAAGGGGAATGCACATATTATACAATGTATGATCCATCCTCTATTGTCTTTATAATATCAATTCAACAGTTACGATATTTCAAGTCAGTTTCCCTACAAAAAAAAATGCCTTTATCAAACTTTGTATCCAACAATGAAGAATATATTTACAAATATGCTCTTAAACCATCTCCCTAACTCTGTGTCCTTCTCTGTGGCTTTCCCTTCTCTTCTAGTCTCCATCTGGTATTCAGATTAAAGGAGACTTTAATTTAATTGGCAAGACATTCTTAAATGTATACAACTTCTGACATATATACATAAATATTTCGTTCCGGATGAAATAGTCAAATATAGAACATCTGAATTTTGGAACAATGAAAAATATTAAAAAATACCCATTTAGCAATTTCAATGTTGAAAGGATTGTTTCAGATTCATTCGACTCTTCATTATCACACAACTACATATTATGTGGAGTTTGTAATCATATGCGATTATCTGTACTCATTAGCTTAACTTGAAGAATTACTCTTTTCTTTGACGTATATTCAATTCTCCATCATCAAACATACATAACCATGGGGAATTTAGAATACCATCTCCATCTGTTATTATCTTAAAGAAATTAAGTTTTACATTTTTAAAATACTTCTATGCCAAACTAGCATAACTTCAAGAATTTGAATTTTTTAAAAAATAAATCTGCCTTCTCCACAAACCTATTTGCCTGCGTAGACAGATGTTGGTACACTTGAATTAAACAGGAGCCTTACACTGACGGCAAATATCGATAAACAGGCAAAAAAAAATGTACGCCTTAGACTTTCAACAATATTTGTAACAGTTTCCATGATGCGAGAATTAAAATTTGCACATGTTTATATATACTGATAGTTCAAACTAGGTGCGATTTTCACCTACTGCACTATTGCTTTGCTAAATGTCAACATTGTATTTCACATAATGATCGTGGATACTATTCTGCGAAAAATCGGCAAAAAGACAGAAGCAAAGAATAACAGAAATCAAGTTTATTGAGAAATTCAGGATGTCTTTTGACAAAAATACTGATGTGACCAAATTAAAAAAAATAAAAAAATTATAGAATGCTTGATAGAGCCGTGGCTAGAGCTGAAACTGACGGTGGTCACAGATTAAACTGCAGCCATCTGACTGGCTGTTGATCGCTGTCCATGATAGAATGCAGCACAACCACGGTTCCGTCAGGCAAATTATGATAGATGTTTGTTGCTTTATGAGGGTCAGTAGCATTTTATTTATCCAAAAGAAACTCTAGTTTTGTGTTTCCATGCTTGAAATTTGAAGCATTTTTTGTTTTAAAGGCGTCAAAAGTTTTCGAGGTAGGCCGAACACTTTGTATAGCTGTATGTTCTAAGGTTGAGAGTATCAATGGAACTCTTTGCTTGTATCAACTTACAAATACATAAATTCGCATCAGTAATTTGGCACTAAACGTAATGATTGCAATGAAGTGGCAGTTAACTCGGAGATCAGCCGGATGGTTGGTAGACCTGTGGTGGCCTACTAAGCGGAAAGGGCTGCATTGGGGGGGGGGGGGGGGCATTTATTACAGCTAATTATGTCTAACCATGATGTAATATATTTAATACTCGATACTGAGTGCTTGTGTGGATTCTATGTCCTCTATCGGATATCATGACTTCAGCACTACGCGCTTCGGTCATGATATCCGAGGTCGGTCACAAAATTCACACCATCACTGGATGAGAAGTATTTAAGTCTATAACCCAACCCACCCCACTGGAAAGGCCCGAGTCTGGCCCCTAAATATTTTATGTGAATCATAAAGTTTAAAAAAAATAGTAATAATTATAATAAAATAACAAATAAGCCACCCTCGTGTGACGTTATTTTGCTGTAAACTCAACCCAAATACAGTAGTTTATTTTAACTTGTCTGTGTGAAGGGTTAACTTAGGCATGGGAAACACCATGCCTGCGTTGTCATGGTTGCTCGGTGAAGCAGCATAGACATTTCCCCGGTTGAAATATTTTATCCAAAAAGTAGTCGTTAAATGCCGTTATTTTGCCGCTTTGAAATGTGACACAGAGAGATAGATAGATAGAGAGAGAGAGAGAGAGAGAGAGATGGAGAGAGTGAAAGAAAAAAGGAAAAAGAAAAAAAACTACATGAATCAAATCACACCTCTATTTAATTTTACCGTGATAGGTGTGGCTGAGCCGAACACAGCAAACTCTTTGTATGTGATCATTATCAAGGGGTCCAAACTTTTGCTAGAGGCTACACTTATGTTACGGCTTACTTTAATTAGCCTTGGCAGATAAAGTAGACTTCCAGTTATGTTAAGCAGCAAAACCTTTTATAATAGAAGAGAAGCCTTTATGGGCTACTTCATGCGTAAGGTGGTGTACCTGTAGCACCATAGAAGCTCAGTATAAGTTTATGAAGTTGAGAATGTCCGGCTTTGAAAAACTGTTTTAGATCGCCATCTAGTAGAAGAGTGTCTGCGTTCAGTGACTGAATAAATTCTCGTATTCCTCACGTTTGCACTTACAGAGTTAGTTTGCCAGGTCTACATGTACAGTTCACAACATGATTAAGCAGTATTCGAATCCAAATTTATTTTCAAAAGCTCCACAATTTTAAATCTGAAAAATGGAGGAAATAAATATAGCACCGTTTGGTTCTTAATAATTCGACGTTTGCAATTTAAATTTCTAATCACTATAGAATTGTAAAGACTTGAAATATATGTGTTGTAAATCTTAGAATATACAGGGTATTGTAAAGACAATATCTTTGCACATCAGTAGGCCTAGAAATATGCTATATTGATCAGTGACCCTACGTCTTCAATTGAAAGCCGATGCTGATATTGGAAAATTTTAGATTTCCACAATTTTGACAATAAAAATTATATATCTTTCACATATTATTTCAAACAGTTTTGGAGAACACAGCACTTAGTGCACACCTCGAAAGTGGCTCTTATGTATTGCTATGAAATTTCACTTATTTCACATGATGATAAGCAGATGAGGGGATTATGGAGCGACACTTTTATTATCTGTTATTATAATTAGTTTCTTTCAGTACAGTTCCACAAGTATAAGACCACACAGACTTGTACCATACAAGCTGACTTAATTTCTTTGTGTTCTTATATTTACTGATGTCCCACAGAACACAAATTTTCGTAAAAGTAGCTAGCTTATTAAGATTTTAGTTGAACCTAATAATAATATAAAAAGTATGAAATAAAACAATGTTCAGAGTTAACAACCTACATTGCCGTTTCTTGGCAGGGTTGATGGTGGTTAAAAGTAATGAAGCTCAACCGCTCCAATCTTAGGCTTTATATTTTCCATTTTGCCAGTTAACACAGATTTTTAGTCAATATTTGTGGATTACTTAAGCACTTAGAAACTTATTTTAGCCCCTAAAACGCACCATTTAGCACTTTGAAAAAGAAAATCCCCTCCCTGTGAACCACCCGTGAGGTCCATTCTTTATATCATTTGACCCCCGATCCAGGGTCTGAATTCCTATCCATTTTTTGATACCCCCAGCATGATCACAATCATGGTTCCCATTTCTTAACCGCGTTTGTTGTCAGCGGAAAGGTCACAATTCGAATGTGAGTGAACGGCTGTTTTATCCAATTGTTGTGAAACCCCCACAACCTCACAGCACTCACATCCCTCAGACCCAATATCAACAGGTAATATTGAAAGTTGCAAAACAGAAGTTTTATCATCAGACGAAACAATGTGTTCTGAACGTCCCGCCATCATAAGATGCAGGGTTCAACAATTTTACTTTTCACTTTGAATATTTTTGCAAGCAGCTCTGCTGAATGGGTACGCCTTTTGTGTTTCTGTCAGGAATACGCTAAACAGAAGCCCGACTCAGGACGAAAATTGGTGTGTCGTAATGAATAACGCATTACTAAAGTATTACTAAAGTTATTTTTCTCTTTTGGTATAAAGATTATCTATACATACATCTGAACAAAGGAATAATATGGCCTCCCAGAGTCCCAACTTGGCTAATGCAAAAATAGCTGGCAAGGGAAATTACGTATTAAAAACGAGATACCTTCTGGTTTTCTAAGTGCTTACCGAAATAATAGCCGAATTTGTATAGTGGGTATCTATTGTTTTGGAAACCATTATAATATGTATGCATCTAGCACATCCTTTTCTTGGATCGATCCAGAGTCCATATTTGAAATAATTCCTCCACATCAATGTGTTATTATATCTGAATACACTTGCTTTCGCTAAGACATAATAGCAAATAAATAATAATTCATGAATCACTTTTGTCATTCGTGAGGAATTATACATATATATATATATCAGATGAACTGAACATTTATTAAAAGTAGACAAGAAGGGAACCCTGACAGTGCTTTCCTTGTTTTCTACTTTTATGTATGTTTTCTACTTTTCCCGGCTGACCTTGTATGCAAAAGCTGAAAGCCGATACCAAAAATACAAGCGAAGATAGGAAAATCCTCATAAATGAAAACCATTCTGCCAAATGTCAGAGTCCTAATTCGAATAGTTGCCAAATCATCTTGAACAAGTACGTTCACCAAGCAGGCTAGTTTAGCTGTGTGACTACAGTGGTCCTGACACACATGTCCATGTGACATTTCGTAAAACATTCACCGGAAAATAATTTTAAACACATACAAGGATGGTGTTTGAATATGTTACGGCGGCCAACATAATTTACCAAGTGACCTTGTGTTATTGTGTTTCTAACAGCTACAACTTTTTGCGGGATGTTTCATGACAATAAGTCAACAGTACAAAGTAATCATAGGCAGAGAAATGACTATCACACGAATGGAGCAACACCATCAGTTCCAGGATCCGGACATCCTACACATGATAAAAAGAGTAAATATTAAAACTCCGCCGCCTCTTCCCGTTATCAGGTCTGTATAAAACGGAGGTTGGAAGTCATCAATGAGAAGAAACCAATTAGGGTAATGTTAATCTCGCCAGGTCTCAGACAAATTACTAATGTTGAAGCTACCTGACTAGGCCAAGAGAAGAAATTTCGTGACGTTTACAGGTACTTTGTATGCTTTTGGAGTGCTTTAGTGAAGTAACTGCAGGAGCCTGTATTAGTTAAAAGTGCCACCAGGGTTCGCGCGAAGGTGACTTGAAGGCAGGGAGAACGTCTATAGGAATACTATAATGTGTTTTACACAGGAAACAAGAGGCACATTAGCCTAATGCCCATTTGGCACTTTGGATATATTGCACCAACATCTTTATTTCAAAGTTGTGAGTCCTCAAGTGGCTTCTGAACATATTAACCTTGTGTGATTTGATTGCTTCATTTGTCCCAAAGATGGCACTTCAGTCCACATGTAATCATAGATTATTTGTTTAATTCCTAAATTGATATTGTAGCATGTGCCTAGATAAGAGCCCTTCATCTTGTGTCCGGAGTGACCTTGGGACAAAAGATAATGGTCACCCAGATTATGTAACATATCAAGCCCACGGACCTGGTGCTGTCCTGACATTGCCGCATTACAAAATCAGCTCTTTCATCTTTATAGGCATGGTGACCTCACAAAAATAGGCCAAAGTCATAAATATTATAAATCCTTCTAGCAGGTCTATCTTCCCTTTAAATTTGGCAAGTCAAATCTAATTATTTTTCCAGGTATGATACGTTATATTTTAAAACACATTTTGGCTCATAATTTTCATCAATTAAATATGACGCCACTACTGTCATTTGTAACTACGATTTTGACCTCCCCACAATCCAACCAATTCCGGTGAAGATCTGCCAAAAAATTAAAGATGCCAGAGTGTTCACAAGATTTTCACATTTTGAGCAAAATATTCCATTATATTGCACATGGCGCTACCAGTATCAAAAGACACCTAGACTTTTTTTACAGCATATAAATAGTGAAAGTTATAGCTAGCTAACATAAAGACTTTTAAAGTTACCATGCCAGCAGCCCAAAAGTTTATGAACAGACAAACAAAATGACGAACGGATGGACATGAGTGATGCCATAAGCTCTCCGACCTTAGGTTAGCACAGCTAAAAACACAGAGAAGTGCGTCTATGTATAGGAAAGCCAGTAAGGTGTAGGAGTATATTATTTGCTTTTCAGAAGATGTACCTGGATGGAAGAGTACAATGAAAGGCATATATTTGTTCAAAAATGAGCAACAGTTATTTGGTATTGTTCAATTGTGATCCCCATTTTTTATACACAAACGGAAAGTAACTAAGGCCAAAATACAAGTGACTGTCAGAGATGTGATATTTTGCATATCTGTGAAGAAGTGCACAGCACCATAAAATTGTGTAGAACGTGTCATCTGCATCTAAAATTTGGATGGACTGACAAACGTCAGCCGTTTTGTAAATGTCGATGAGGGTAACATGGTAACATAGTATGTAACAAAAATGCACAGAAAAAAAGACAATGATGCAAAAACTAACCGAAAATTGGGTTATCGTAATATTGATGAGAGAAAAAGAGCTGTATCTGAAAGTAAATCAAAATTAGAGAACTTTGTAACAGTAACAGAAAAATATGACATACAACCATAATTGAATAATAAGGCAAAATATCGATTTGTCCGTATTCTTTGATAGTAGAAAAAATACATATTAATTGAGAATCGTGGAACATCTTTTTACCAACAAACGTGAATTGGATGTGAAGTCGTCTTAATCATTCACGTAAACAGTTTCAGCGCGAAAGTTAAAGAGGATGAAAAATTAAATTTGATTTGGCAAGTTGGTAAATGTAATGCTCATATCGGGCCATCTAAATTTACATAGTGAATACGAGGTTGAATGGAAATGAATCAATCATATATACAGTTTTCGAAGACCTCGCAGTAAACACCAGCATGTCACAGTAATATTGCAGAAGGAAGATCCGAATTATCCTCGCAGTATACACCACGTGTCAAAACACACCAACATGAAAATGATATTGTAGTAGGGCAATGATCAATGACACAAGTAACTTTTTAAGCAAATAGGTGAAAAAAAAGAGTAGGGCTCAACTTGTAATTTAATAATTCCTATCTGAATACTAAGCTAAACTAACATCTGACACTGAGCCCTATCTAAAGGGGGTTTCAATATGCATACAGGTAAACTAAAAAAACCAGCATGCTTTCAGTACGTAGCAAGTCCTTCCTGTGAACACTACATATTGAATACACAAAGACAAAGGTATTAGGGGGGCTATGGAATGATTACACGCATGATTGATTAATTATTAGAGAACGAGACACGCTTGTATGTCTCAGCAAAAGCGTTGACAAGAGAGCAATTTAGACTGGTTACCAGGCAAGTATAAGGGTTCATACATTCATCCCTAGAGGTCGTTGCATTGTCAATCTATCTTACAAGATGAAACGTCATGAGTGAAGCACGTTTCAAGTGTTTGCAGTACAAACCGCATCCACATGTCAAGAGACGTAAACGTAATACCATATATCGCAGTGGTATAGGCTAAATGTGATCACATGATCAGTCACGTGATTGCGAAGACCTCAAAGACAAGTTGTCAACTAAGAGATCAAGTTTTCCAAATGGTACAAGCGACGTAGGTAGGATACTTTTGTAGGTCCTCTGTCTCATTGAAATATAAAAAATTAAAAAAAAAATAAAACACACACACACACACACACACACACACACAAACACAAACACACACCCCAAAATCAACAAAAATGAAAGAAGATTAAATTTTTTTCTCAATGGAACAAAATGTAGAACACGGTGATGCAATGTAACAAGATGACATCTTACATTAGTCAAACCAAAAACCACACAGCTAGATGAGACAAAAAGGGCGGGTCATAAGGTATGATATAGAGGTTAAATTGTAGTTACTTCTGTCGCATTAGGTAACAGATCCCTCAATAGCATGATGCAAACCAAAACAACATAATGCTATCCAAAAGGGCAATCAGATCTTTCTGTGAGTGAAGTTGTTGGGTTTTTTTTTTTTGGTTTTTGTTGTTGTTGTTGTTGTTGTTGTCGTTGTGGTTTTCGGCATCATTTACTGATTGCAACTACTATTCATGTCAAGTGGACCTACGGTTTGTGTTACATTTTAATGCAATTACAAAATCATCGCATTTTTTAACTTAAATTTAAAGTCAAATCATGCATTGTATTGTACTTTCAAAGAAAACAAAAAGTTATACAAATGACCCCACAGCCACTCAAGATGTAGATTATTCTTAGAAGTGGATAGAAACAATGAAGAAATTGCAAATAAATCCAGAAGGTAAGACGAAAACGGCTAAGAAAATAAAAGTCTCAACGGGTATAGAAAGTCAGCAACAACTCACCATTAAATTCCCCAGCAGACAGTCCACCTGCAGAAGACGGAAAAGGGAAGTTAATCTTTTCATGACTAATTGGAAAACTGGGTCAACAACTTTCCATGTGAAATCTGGGCCTACGCAGCCAGCTGTAAAGGGCAGTATTTGACTTTGGCCAGCATGTAAATGTAACTACAGATATTTATGTGCAAATTAAACTTCATGTAAATCACATATATATATATAAAGCAGAATATAGATTTTTGACGTTTTTTGTGTTTCGGCCAGTTTGGCCAAGGGAGGCTCAATCTTCAGCAGTGTATCCCCAGCATGAAATACTCATTTAGAGGGTTTTTTAGCGTACTATGGGTGCCTTTCATACATTATTAGGACATGAGATGAGATCTTAAACGTGCATTTAGAATTTTTGACAATGAAGCATGTTATTTGTAGGTGGCACTGCACGTAATATCCCCTTGGTCCCGACCTGCAGCTGGTGAAGCCTCCTGGGAAATAAACAAATTTTGTTTCGGTCATAAGTTGAAAATGTAATGGAAGTCAGGAAGCAGGTGCTACCACCATGCAGAACGGCACATCGGTTGCAGCTTGTGAGTTATGTGCCGTTTATAATTGTCCATATTTTCATTGATGTCCAAAATGCCGCTGGGCAGAGCCAGATGACCAAAACGTTCAACCCCCAAAGTGTTCTCCTGCATCTACTTTTTTCAGTTCTTCTCTAAATTTGCAACCTGCCACAAGGTATAACTTTGTATTTCACCCTATTTTCCCATCAATGATATAATCCCCATTCATTCCCTTTGAACACATATTTGCCGATGCAGCAGAGTTTGCAGATACTGGTATTTTTGTATATAATAAACGAATATCAAAATAAAGTTCACTTTGTTTTGTTTTCCTTCATTTGCATAATATCTATAGACGAATAAATTCAATATATGAGGGATAGACAAGGACATATTCTCCTTGTCCAAGCATTTGGTCTTATTTTATGAGGTTGTGTGTCCGTATTTGCAAACAGTTCCGGGAAAAATGTTGATTATGGCCCCAAGGGGTTGTGGATATAGATGAAAATGTTGACAATTATGTAGGGCCCCTTACACTGGCCTAAATGAAACACAATACGTTTTGCCAGTTTACAGAAATATTTAATTTAGGTTTGCGAGTGTACAGGAATATTTCATTTGTTTTTGCTTTAGATTAGCAGGACAATTTTTGTAAACATAGAAGAAAAAACGCCACTTTATTTCAATGGCCTTGCCATAGACTAGTGCCAATTTAAGCAAAGCTTTAAGGTCCAAATGTAATCAGCAGCATTTAATCGTCAGCGCTAATAAAAACGAAATAGTTTTGATAGTCATAGCAAGGAAATAGTTTTTGACAGTAAAATTGATGTAAACCCATACCCACTGTGACGGTTTATTTTATTAGTAATGGGACTGAATACAATGCCCCGGTTTGTTTCCACTTTAGTTAAACACTGGCACGTGGTCCAACTTAGGTAAACTACCCAGCTAGAAAGGGTACATCATGGTTCAAGTGTAAGTCAGAATATCATCACGTGAATCTGTATTATGCAAATTCAGTAATTATGTTTGGTTTGATAATTTTTGCTCTGTATTTATGAGCGAAGCTTCACCTACTTAGCTAATTCACAATTTGCCGAGTTAGTTTTTTTGTTTTTTTTTTTTTTTTTGTTTTATCTGTGTTGTCTTAACTGAATATTTAGTTTACACAAGGAGCCGCTATTCATCAGAGTGACATGTATGGGTAAAGGGTCCGAAACATGTTCTGCGTAGTTATCGCCAGATCTTTAATCAATTTGGGCCAATGCAGCCTATATCACAATCTTAAAGAAGAACCTGTGCAATGCGCACAATATTATTCCATATTTATATACGTCAGACAATGGCAGGTCAGCTCGTGAGGCGCACAGAGTTCGGAATGGAGTACCTACTTTAAGGAAGTGGTTCTTGGCAAAAAGACACAAATGTAATGGTAGCACAGGCTTAACACACCGACGTTTAAAAAAAAAAAAAGGGGGGGGGGGGAAGCGAAATATTTCTATTTAAGAGCCATCCCCAAAAACCTGCAAAGTGCAGGTATATTTCATTTTGGAACATACCAACCAATACTTTTGTCGTCAAATGGTTTACTGATATTAACCGATGTTAAAATGAAAAATAAGTACCAACATTTTACCAAATCCCTAGAGCACTATAGGCTAACTGAGGGGACGTTATTATATTAGGAAAACCTCACGTTTCGGTTGTAAATGAAACCAAATGCGCGTTAAAGTAAATGACTGTTGCTATAAGGTCACTCATAAAAATACCGCGATGTATATCATCAGTTACTGGCCATTTTTTCATTTTAAGTAACCTGAAACAAACAGAAAATGCTCACCAAATGCAAGAACGAATAACGTCAGCATACATCCTTTTGATGAATCCATAGTGTGATATTCATCGATGGGTTTGAAATGATAAGGTTTAGCTTTGGCTAATATGGAGATTCAAATGACATTGAGGAAGTGAAAGCAGCACGTATTTGGTATTTTGATACATTAAGGGATAATATTGTTGCTCTGAGTCATCTATTTTTCTGTCTAGTTCAAAGTTGATATAATTGAAACATTGCCGTTATGGGGAAAAATTTAAAGTACAAAGTGGGTTAATAAAGGGTGAGTCATCGGCATAAAATAATGATTCAAAATTAAGTACCACATCTCCTTTAACAATGCTGGTAGCTTCATGTTAACGAAAATAGTGTCAATTCAGAGAAAAATTGTGCCCGCGGCTACATGAGCTGCCTCTTAACGCCACCAAATACTGACCTCAACGTCAGTTGTCATGGAGAATAAATTTGGAAACCTGTCCACACTGGCATGATTATAATCATACCATGCGTAGTCGTGGAACAACACGCTCCAAGCTACATCTGATATTTGGCTAAAGTAACGTGATCACCACCACGTGCGTCATTTAATATAAGCACCTTCACTTACACATGTATCAAATTGGTCACCTACACACACACCATCTTTTTCACGCATTTTTACTGTTATATTTATCAATTTGGTTACTTCCACACACATCTTCTTTGTTACAGTATTTTCACTTACACATGTATCAAACTTTAAGGCGGCCAGCTACAGGCACTACAGGGTAAATTCGCCCTGAGCCATATCCCTTTGCGCATGGCTGTGTTACACTGACATAATCATACCTCGCATAGCCCAAGCTGTCGTGGGTGGGTGGGTGGATGGGTGGGGCTAATATATTTGATATTTATTTCTCTCGTACCTAATGATTGATACTAGTTATTTACTGCTCCCGGACTAAAACGTTTAATCAAATAATTGAGGATAAGGTTTTCAGGCAATTTCATTCGCTAGCACCATTGAATTTCGTTGGGACACGATATAAAGACCACTCAAAAAAATTTCCTTTGATGGACTACTTTAAATAGTAAAACTATCGTAATCACGTGACTACTATGTAATTACATTCCTAAAAAAAAAAAAAAAAAAAAAAAAGCATGTGAATTGCAGACGACATTATTGTGAAACAAACAAAATGATGCGGTGCTGTGGTTCGTTAATACTTCGAAATGTCCATTGAGCAACATCCTGTAGAGCATTTCTCGCATTGCACAGGCTGTATTAATTTTATAGGACCGTAGCTTGTTGTCCAGGGCACCTGCTCTTGTTTCCTCGTTGATGGATAATCTAACAGGGAAGAGCCGTGTACTTTTGAACTTGTTTCCTCTTTTGCACACGTGCATGAACCGTATTAATTAAGCGAAATAACATTACTTGCACTGCGCATCAATGTAGAGGTAAAACGTAACCGCGTATGGATATGTATGTATGTTTTCTGGTGACCGCCTAATACAAATAGCGAGCTAAGTTGGAATCCTCTCCTTCAGAGTTTTTCTTCTGCTATAAATAATTTCTTTGAAAGGTATGTGAGAAAAATAATGTTGCATGGCATGCATTTTGGATCGCATTGGTACAGTTTTCGGTATTTGATCAGTCTAACATCGCCAAAACCGACAAATGCCCCAACTCCTTCCACCACACGATCCCAAATGCTTAACCATGCAACACCCTATTAATCCTACTTCCAATAACACATTAGACCATTTCCCAGTCATTAACGTACTGAACTCTCCCTCCCATGATATACAGATACCTTTGGCTGGGTTGAAAATCCCGTACGTCCACACACAATCGTATGTATGTATGTATGTATGTATGTATGTATGTATGTATGTATGTATGTATCTATCTATCTATCTATCTATCTATCTATCTATCTATCTATCTATCTATCTATCTATCTATCCATCCATCCATCCATCCATCCATCCATCCATCCATCTATCTATCTATCTATCTATCTATCTATCTATCTATCTATCTATCTACCTATCTATCTATCTATCTATCTATCTATCTATCTATCCATCTATCCATCCATCTATCCATCCATCCATCCATCCATCCATCTATCTATCTATATGGGTCATTCTACGGTATTCCATTCTGGAATATGTCTGCACAACAAGCTAAATTTTCGTCACATTTATAAAGACTTGTTTAATACAAATTAAAGTCCTTTTCAATCTTTTGCGTAATTGTCTGTGACAAAAATTTGAAGGACTTTAACCCTGGTATAAGGTCTAAAATGGGCTTTCACTGTCACACTTTTGTTTTTTCAATCAGTTCCGTTTACAATAAAAAGCTTTAGTCCCCCCCCAAAAAAAAAACTTTGTAACTTTTATGACAAATATAAAGAAGAAAATGCACTTTAATCATTTTCTGTAAAAGCTTACTGGTAGCCTACACAGTGACTAATTAGGTAAAAAAGTGTTCCCTGCGTTTGCAGTCAACTCCGTTACAGGAATAATTTATTTAATAAAGACTCCATGCATTATTGGAAGTTGAAATGCCTCCCTTAATTTGCTACCACCCGATGTTGATAAACTTCTCTGCCAACCCCGTTCAGGCTCTAGAACCTGGATATATATATATATATATATATATATATATATATATATATATATATATATATATATATATATATATATATATATATATATATATATATATATACATATGTATATATATTATATATATATATATATATATATATATATATATATATATATATACATATATATATAGCAAGTTAGTTTGTGAAACTGCATGCGAGAGCTAGTTGGGACCATTCTGTGTGGGCATAGTGTGAGCAGTGAAAAAAATGTTTTCTCACAGCTTTGTGGGCCCTGAAAATATAAGGCGTCAACTCTATATAGAGATTTTTGTATCTACTCCGTTATGGAATGGAGGTGACTAATCAAATGTGTTACGTAACAGGGTCGACTACATTACCTTAAAGCCCCAATTATACTCTACGACAACTGCTCATGCATGTTAATGTATAAACTGTAGAAGTATTTTGGATATTTTCCCCTGCAATTCATCTGAAGACGACAACGATGTTTTACATGCAGCCAAAAAGTTTTGATCAAGCTTGAAGTTTTATATTTGGTGCTAAATCAAATTAATGATATTCTTCAATTGCTGCTGTACTTCGAATCAATATATTTGCTTCTTCACATGGTTTCCCGACAAAAAGCCGATATCTTAACATCTTGCTAGTTTTAATGGTGCCTAAAAAATTGAGGGCTGCACTGGAGATTGTAGTGGCAGTGCCGAGTTGGAATCTTGTGCGTTTGATTCAAACAGGACAAAACATATATTCAAATTTTGCCAAAGACCAGAGTAGATCTGATTTCTGTCTTACTCTCCTGGTATACCTTATCATGAGTGCTCGGACATTGGCGTAACAGGATGTGCCTACATGACAATCACTCAGAAGCTATTAGTATGTATAGCTCATGATGCATGCAAGTTGTCTAAACAAATATAACATTCGTGATACATAAATTGTGAATGGTCATGCGATAATGATTTGAGCCTTTCCTGCCCCTGTGGACCTGTATTGTGTGCTTGAAACCCGACATTACACAAACACACATACACCACACAAACAGGCATACATACTTGCATACACACA
>OZ026628.1:43845923-43863423 GCA_964020975.1 Hermodice carunculata | reverse complement strand
TACATACATACATACATACATACATACATACATACATACATACATACATACACACACACATACATACATACATACATACATACATACATACATACATACATACATACATGCATGTCTACATGCATAGACACATGTGCATAAATTTAAAACTATGAATTCTGTGTTAAGAAAGTAAAGCAGCTAACAAAATCTTTTTTTTTCTTCTTATATGGTTTCTGGGTTAATATAACTGACTATTTATAAATCACGTGGCGAAGGTCTTGTGTCTCAAACAGATAAAAGCTTTGGAACATTTCAAACAAGCTTTGTAATTGACAGATTCATATGTAAATTATTAATCGGTAAATGACACTTGTTTCTGATATACATTTACTTATATTGCGCAGGAAACTGTTATGTTCATTCCATTTTCGTATTATATATAAATGTATTATAGGCCGGAGGCCTGAAAATACGTGAAGAAAGTGTAAAAAAAACAAAAGGAAAAAAAAAAACGTAGAAAACTGTTCGTCGTATTTTGGAGCAAAATTTACATCATTTTCCTCACATAAATGATAAACATGATGACAAGGGGATATTTCTAAATATCTGATGCCAATTGAAATTAAATCTTGAAGCTAATGATTAATTATTGAGGGACATGTTTCTGTAGTCAAGTATCAGACATTCTGAAATGCCTCAATGTTATTGTTGAGTAGATCAGCCACCTGAACACCTATTCCTTTTAATGAAACTGGTCAGTGGCAAAATTTGTAGGAGTTTTTATTGCAGGCTATTCACAGTGTAATGCAAACACAGTTTTACCCATCCACTGTTTACAATATCCGTATAGAGCACTTTTTTTCCTTTTTGTTCATATCAGCAAACCGAGTCTATACCGCACTGATCTGTAGATATGTGCATGTACTTAAAATGGTTTATTCCTTTTAACCCTCTGAAGGAAAAGCTTTGAGGAAAGTCAACAGCTTTCCTCGCTGTGCTCTGGGTGCTAGAGGCATTCTGGTACTTTAATAGCAGGTCCTTTCACAAGGATATGAATCAACCATCCTTAATACAATTGGGAGCAGTTTGTTTGAAGTTGTTCAACATTAGTTGCATTTGGTTTGAAAGAGTTATCAGTTGACTTCGAGTGCTTCGCATGAGGGCATAATGTTAATTATGATAAAAATCCTTTAGTTCCCTTCTGCCTCTTGAGACTTAACGTCATAACGACATCATAAAATACATGTATCATGGGTAGGCCCAAGTCTTAAAAAAATTTCGCTTGCAAACTGGGTGTTCCATTGATGACATTGAACCTTGTTGATTTTTTTTCAAATGATGCTTTGTAAAATGCCATCATTCATTCAGAACTGCTCACGTACATGACTCGTTTGTTCACTACACTTGACCAAATTTGTTTCATTCATCTACTTTGCAATGAACTGTTTTTGGAGGGAGTTTGGTTAACAGTTTGTTCCACAAAAAATGCAACTGTAAAGTTATTACTTTCTTGCGCTTGGAATGTATATGTGCAGATTTCGTCAAACTTACAAACAGGTCACCTGCGTTTTCAAAGGGGCATGATCTGAGGCAGTGTCATCGGGAAAAATAATAAAAATAAAAATGATAACGATAATAATTATCGTCACCATCATCATCATCATCATCGTCGTCGTCGTCGTCGTCATCATCATCATCATCATCATCATCACCATCATCATAACATGATGAAGAGCATCTTCTGTGGAGGTATTATAGGGAAAATAAGACTTATGGTGGAGGCACTCCTAGAACCTGATATATTCTACAAGGTACGCAAGTAATGTAGCATTTAATTTTATTCTGTAAGGCATGCCTGACTCTACAATCAACCTTAGACTGTATGTTAATCTGTATCTAGCCCGTCGGTACTTTTTTTTTTTTTGGTAAACCACCAGTGTCATTTATTTATGATACACCACTCAGTGCAAAATCTCTGAAAGCGTAAGGACACGCACATTGTGCATGTTAATGTTCATTTTAAAAAGAACAATAGTAATCGAAACATAACTTCACTATGATAATAATAATAATAATAATAATAATAATAATAATAATAATAATAATAATAATAATAACAACAATAATAATAATAACAATAATAATAATAATAATAATAATAATAATAATAACAACAATAATAATAATAATAATAATAATAATAATAATAATAATAATAATAATAATAATAATAATAATAATAATAACAATAATAATGATAATAATAATAATGATAATAATAACAAAAAACAATAATAATAATAATAACAACAATAATAATAATAATAATAATAATAATAATAATAATAATAATAATAATTACTCGAGAAAAGTAACATACATGAAAATATATACAGACAAACCATAATGCCATGTAATAAAAAATCATAATACTTATACATACAATAAAACCAGCATTACATCTACACACTCACAAATAAATAGTAAAAGGACATGGTGACTAAAACAATCTGATTAAAATTGAAATTAAAACATGTTCCACCAACCAGGGCTAGAAGTAATTATCGGAGAAGATAAGTTGTTGAAGGCTGTCCACGTGACCATCAGCATTATGTTTCCCCTCATACAGTGGACAGCGACCACTGGCAGTCCCCGCACTTAAAACAAAGGCACATTTAACCCACAAAGCCCGAAGTTCACAACGCAAGATACAAGAGTGCCACGGTATAGACATCCAGCAGTGATATGCATTGGACCTAATGTGATCATGATGTCATGCTGAGGAGAATCCATCTGAAATATTTTATAAAAGAGGAATGCAACTGACGTTTTAAGATGTCCTCATCATGTGGCAAAGACAGGTCTGCTAATAGATCACTATGATGAGACAGCTTTCCAGGTCCAATAAAATGCTTCACCAGAGCACCTTGAGTGCTTTCCACCTTATTGATATCACCTTTTGAAAGGTTAATAATTGCAGCTCCAAACTGTAAAACAGGAAAACACACAGTGGAGCAATGATACACTTTAGCCTCTGTGGAGTGTCCAGGATAACACATCCCTATGTTACTATGCCAAAGATACACTCGCCTACAGTTCTGCATTCCCTTTTGTACATGCTCTTTGTGGGAGCCTGAGTGTGTAAATATGGTACCAAGAACTTCTAAGTTATCAACAGTCTCAATCTTACTTCCATTCAAATTACAACAGGGCTGTTCAATAAACATCTGCTTTCCCACAATCATACATTTTGATTTAGCAAGACCAGTTAAATCTTCACCCAGCAGCATACATGGTACATATATCGAACTGTGCCTGTAGATCAGTCACGGTTGAACTCAAAAGAGTGACATCATCAGCATAGGCAAAGTTAATGATAAGTTGCTCTCCAATGTATAAGCCATGTGAAGATAACTTAAGTTGCATCAGCAGATCGTTAAAGAATAGATGGGTAAAAAAGAAAAACAGGAGAGAGGCAGCTGCCTTCATGGGTAAGTCCATCGGTTAATGTTATATATATATAGGTTATAAAATTTTTGGGTAGAATTTTGGCAACAGTGCTAACATTTATCATAGGAATATACTGAGTACAAAAAGTGAAGTTGCCAATTGTTTTTGTGATGGTTTAGATGGTTCGCTGGCCATTTTCCAAAATGGCAACCATTGAAGTTGCCCAAACCCAAAAAGTGCATGTAACTTTTGAATGAGACATGGTGTAAGCATGATTCTGGTGTATGTTACAGGGTTTTTAAGCATGCCAGATCCAATAGTGCCATTAAAAAGATATTGAAAGATAGTCTAAAAACCTCAAATTAAAGATGGCTACCATCCGAAGTATGCACAATGTATTTTTTGGGGTATATAACTCTTGATAGAATTCTCTTTCTCTCTCCCCGTCAAATATGTGAACACAGAATGCACATCTCATAAACACTTATCAAAAACACAATCCATCAGCTGAGCACAGGATCATCTACTTCTAGTGGTGGTATTGGTGGTAGTAGTAGCATGCTCTTTCTGCACATGTTTGCATGAAATGTATGTACGTATGTATGTATGTATGTATGTATGTATGTATGTATGTATGTATGTATGTATGTATGTATGTATGTATGTATGTATGTATCTATCTATGTATGTATGTATGTATGTATGTATGCATGCATGCATGGGTTCTCACAGACCGATGGGACACTCTTGGAAGCAAATTGGGACCCTTCATCCAACACATGACAAGAGCAGCTTGATCCACTTTCTGGAAGACCTTGTCTACACTGACGGTGATGAGACTTCATCCATGCAGGACTCAATGGGAGCCTACACCCTGGTAATCGATGAAATGGCTGTGGTTCATGAGCTAATGGCAGTGCAGGATTTCAAGACTGGCAAAGATCTTGCTAGAGCATATGCTACACTTATTGATACGAATGCTCAGGGGTATGATGCTGTTCGCGTCATCTTTGACAACTATACCCATCCCCGCTCATAGAAGGAAATCACCGTAGAGCAACAACAAGGCAAGCTCAAGGAAATAAGATCCATCCAAGTTGAGGATTCGACGAAGATCATTGACAAGTCTTCGTTCCCTGCTAATAGTGCCACAAAGGATTCCCTCACACTGTACCTGGCTAAGGAACTTGTGGACCACAGTGTGGTGAACACCGTCACTGTCACCCACAGCAGTGTGATGGTGAGCTACAACTGCCATGTTGCCACCAAGGTGAACACTCAAGAGGGAGCTGATATGCACTGGGGGCACTGTCTACATCTACATACAGGATACTGACGCCCCTCTGTTGGCTCTGAAGCCTCAACCTTACCCAACCAGAAAACTATGAGGTATAATATCAGAATACTAGCTGAGGTGTATCTTTATATATGATTTGGACACTATACTCAATATCCAAAGAAGTTCTCTGCATGACGAAAACCCATCTTGGTTCTTATAGAGGACTTTCAGCATTCACAATAACAGAACACCAGATTAAATATATCCTTCATCAACCCAAATGGGAATTGTTTAAAGTACTTGTGACATTCAGGTTTACACCAAGGCGGTCCAAGTCCGCCCAAGATCTGAAAGAGGGGAAATAACCTTGTCCACCGTCAAGATAATAGCTCCAATAGTCGAATTTCAACAAAAGCTATACTACTTGAAGCACTCTCGGAAAGACCAGATACGCTACTGTGTTTTGAAACCATTTAGGTTGGTCATCTTAGATATATATATATATATATATATATATATATATATATATATATATATATATATATATATATATATATATATATATATATATGTATATATATATGTATATATATGTATATATACATGTATATATATGTATATATATACATACTTATATATATGTATGTATGTATGTATGTATGTATGTATGTATGTGCGTGTGTGTGTGTGTGTGTGTGTGTGTGTGTGTGTATTCGGAATGAGCGTGACTCGAACCATACAGTACTACAACTTGATAGAAAATCTGCACTGATCATGGGCACTGAAGAAAGTCTTCGAATCATACTGTTGCAGCCCATCTTTGGTGCTCTTGGTGCTACGAAGGCAGTTGCTCTAATAGATTGGCATGCACTCACGGGATGTGGTACCACAGGGAACATCAAAGGGAAGGAGAAAGCAACGTGTTTGAAAACCTTCAAGGTTTCAAAACTTTCTGCCATCAGCAAAGTGAGTCTTGGTGATGAGCTATCAAGAGAGGTAGCTGATGGCTATGAGGCATTTCTGTGTGCTCTCGTCTGTCCGAAGAAAATGGAAATCTTAAAAGCCAAAGGTCTGAGGTAGTTTCTATTCAAGCAACTCACACCTGACCAGGGTGTGGGCAATGTTCCACCAACCCTAGGAACCTGGGCTGAACATATCCCATGAGTTCATTTGCAGGCAAACATTCAGGATCAAGTCATTCCTGAGCCACTCACTCTGAGCTTGATGGCAATCTACTTCCTTTGCTCTTCCAGAGAGACCCCAGCACCAGACCCTGTGCTCGAGTTAGTGAAGTGCGCCTGCGGTAGAAACAGCAAAGCAGTTATGAAGTGGTCAAGAGGGTGCCTGCAAGACTCACAAGCTGGGTTGCACAGAACTTTTTCACAGTGGAGAACAAGACGACATTTTGGAAATATGTCATCTTTACCCTCAAAAGATGAGGAAGATGATAATGCAATCAATTGTTTGCGATCAAAATTGTATGTCCCGTCCACAACAAATTATAATTTTAACTAGAAAAGTCTCTTAAGGACATGGATGTCTTCACCTGTCATTGCCCCCATCAGCATTGAAAAGAATATGGCATGTAACTTGGTGTAAGACCTCGAATACTTTTTGAGATACATGCTACACAAATGTGACAAGTCTAACGCCAAATAAACATTTCCCAAGGTTAATTATTGATTTATTAAAACAAGATAATTAATCCAAAGGAGAAACAAAACCCCAAGTGCACACTTTCATATATTGATAGATGTTTCCATAAAGGTTCATGGTTGAACCTAATACATTTTGACGTACATGCTACACAGATGTGACAAGTCTAGTGTTGAAAGAACATTTTTCGCAAGTCAATTAATGATACATTAACACAAAATTCATCCAAGGGAGGAAGAAATCCCCAGGTGTACACCTTCATATATTAATTGGTGTTACCACAAAGTTGCATGGCTCAAGCTCAGATAGCTTTTGAGATACATGCGATACAAATGTGACAAGTCTAATGTCGAATCAACATTTTCCCTAAATTAGTTAGAATAATTAACACAAGGTAATTAATCCAAGAGAGAAACAAATCACAGGTGCACACCTTCATTTATTGACCGATGTTTCCACAAAGTTGTATGGTCAAAGCTAAAATGCATTTTGAGATACATGCGACATAAATGTGACAAATCTTATGTCGAATCAACATTTTATAAGTTAATGAATGTTTAATAAAGAATGTATAATCAACCCAAGGGAGAAACAAAATCCAAGGTGCACGCGTCTATTTATGAATAGGTGTTTCCACAAAGTTCCATGGTTGTATCTCAAATGCTTTGGGAGATATGCATTTTAATATCAGACAAATGAAATAATGTACAAACGGACAAGGGCAAATCTATATGTCCCTCCCCTTGGTGGGGGCATAATAATTTCATATTCCCAGGAGCTTACGTTTATTTTATAGTTTTATAAAGCCTTTCTACGGGGCAGAGAGAATATGAAATGGTTTGTTGTTTTCATTATTTGTTGGGTAGATATTCATACTTTAGCATATCAAATGTCATTGATAGGATATTATGAACAGAGGACACTATGTATGTGAAATTTTATTAAGATTTCACCATCATGACCAAAGTGCATGATACACTAGGTACCTAGGTGCCTTTGTGGTTGAAATAATTATTTTCGTGTTCACATTCATATTGAGATATGCAAGAACAAAATTTCCTGTCTGCGACACAAGAATACTAATTTGCATAAATATGGATTAATAATTTCATGTTCGAGGTCCACCAAATGAACACAAAATTTATTTCAAAAACTTAGAAATATGTTAGCTTTATATTGATAAAGTTGCGTGCATTTCCTGAAATACTTTTGCTGACACCCATGTAGCTGTTATTGTGGAATGCCCCCATAAGGCGGTAAAGGTCAAACGATAATAACAGAATCTGACAGTAATAAAGAAAAAATTACAGAGATGCATGGTTTTCCAGACTTTCCAATGTGTCACATAACCTGGAAAGATAATCCTTGTGCAATCAGACACAACAACCATACATCACATTATGTTCCTTTCAAAAGTCATATCCATGATTTGGTATGGGAGCACTAATGATGGTTATCAGATGACCACCATTTTGAATTAAAATGATGAAATGACAATGGTCAAAACATCCAGGCTGGTACTGATATGCCAGGCATACTCAAAAAACCCATCATGCTCGACACCAATACCATCCTTCTACTACGCTGCTGTCAGGAATCATATAAGGAGCTTTGTTGAACAGACGTTACATGGCAGCCATCTTTAATTTGAATACTTAGACTACCTTCTAACGCCTTTTGACCGCACGACTGGGTGCACCTGTCTCTTTCAAAACTTATTGCACTTTTTGGTTTCTGACTGCTTTGGTGGTTTGTCATTTGGAAAGTGGCCACCAAAGCGTCTAAATCTTTAAGAAAAAATGGCAACATCACCTGTTGTATTTAGAACATTCCAAAGATAAATTTGAGCTTTGATACCAAAATTCTACCCAAAAAATTCATACATTTACATTAACCGATGGACTAGGTGCCCTTCAATAGAAAGACCGGACATAACATGACAACAAGAAAACACATAAAGCGTAAAAAAAACATAAGCAGATAGAGGGGCCTCAGAATTTTTAGTAACAGTAGTGTTTTTATCCTTTCTTGTGCGTGTCACTCCAATTTCAAATATACTAGCCAATGCCTGTAGGTTGACCGACAATTCATGGATACATATGTCAAGTGTGATGTGGAGGAGAATGGAATATTGCATTCTGTTGTATTGTATTGCAGTTACCCAATAGATTACCTTTTTGTTTATATAGCCTAGTGATAGAGGTAATCCGTTAATTACTGTAGATTAGTAAAGTGATAGATTGTCACTTCTTTAATGTGACTGCAGTAATGAGTCGGCCAGCTCCAGTCCGTCAAATTAATGTAAAACCGTATCATTATGTTATGTCTTGACCTTGAACCGGGTCGAAATAACGATTTTTTTTTTTACTTTTTAATGACTGACATTTGCATATTTTGCTACTCGTAAAGCTGATACTGTTTTGCCCACACAGAAACCATCATACTCCTCATAATCAACACTTGACACACCAACTTTTCACAGGTCTCAAACTCTTGAATATACCTTAATTATTTTACAATTATTTCAATGCGGTTTAATCATAACATTCATTTGCACATCTGGGCAGGCAACTTATTGAATATGTCCTAGAAACAGACATTTCTACAACGGCTCTAATGAGGTAATAAAGTTTAAATGACACGTTTCTGAATTCACACACGAACTAAGTTTAAATCTAAATTAAATCTATTACTCTTAAGTGTTGACAAAAAGCCCACATACTTTAAACATGGAAGTCGTTTTCTGAACATATGCCACACGCAGCTACGTCTTAACTTCTCTGTTTTAAATGCCCATCTACATCATGTCAATATCCTTCCAGCCTCAACGTGTGCATGCTTTCATACCACTGAAGATACGAAACATTACCTTTTGTTCTGCCCCAAGTTCACTGTGCAAAGGGTCCGTCTACTGAACACTGTGTGTCACTTACTCGCTCCAGGTGTAAATTCGACTTTAATAGTTCAGTGCTCTAGTGACATTTTACTAAATATGCTCTTGAAAGGAAGTGAGGACTTGCCAGACACTGATAATGTATTCATCTTTGAGGCTGTTCAGACATTCATATCAGAATCTAGACGTTTCATCTACTAATTTAGTATATGATCTAATTATAAGTCTCCACTATCTGGCATCAATTGTATCATTCGTGTACAAGCCGTGAATTTAGTCTTCTGTTCTCGTCCAGTGTGTATTGTATATATTCCTGTGCGTCCTTTTATGTACTGGAGAGCCTCCAGATTAGTCTTTGTGTACTATTAGGCAATCCACAGAAAATAAATATGTTTATACTTAACTAACCCGTGAGCAATTAATTGCTTGTTCTGTTCAACTCAATTATCACTGTTTCCTCGTCAATAATAAAACACCATTCAGCAGGCAGCTTCCTTCTGGACCCTGGGAAAGATGTCGAACACCATAATAAAAATAACAATAATAATAATATTGTTATAATGATAGTGATGATGATGATGATGATGATGATGATGATGATGATGATGATGATGATGATGATGATGATGATGATGATGATGATGATGATGATCATCATCATCATCATCATCATCATCATCATCATCATCTGCATATGTACCGTGACACCTATTCATTCTATGTTTTTACGTTCTATGTGCTTGTGCATCCATACGTGTATATATACACGCATGTACATATATACATATAATTATTCATGTAAAGTGAGCCCATCAAGTACACGTGCAAGACAATAAAATTACATATGAAATAGTGCCAGTAACAAAAATCAAGTTCATATAATTTCGCTTGTCATGCATATTGAAACATTACTGGTCAACTATTGTTTATAAATTTCACATACATATTCTACCACGTGTGATGATCGAATCTTCACGTGAAATTGGGTACCATGTTTTTTACACATATTACATCTATTACAAGGTTGACTGCCTAAAAGCATAACAAACCCAGCTCCCTCGCGGAGCTTATACTAATGCTTTACTCTCGAGAACTTTACTCTCGAATTCTACCAGCCAAACGATAAGGCCTGGTCACAGCGTTGGGTTATGAAGAAAAATCTTAATACTCTGCTAAGTAGCATTGTAAAATAATTGAGCAAGAAGCCGAAAAGTAGTTCATCACTAGTACCGAATTTAACCAGAGGCTTCAATAAGCATTCATTTGTAAGAAACTTTAACATATGGCATCTTAGCTGTTAATATGTGGAACACAATATGCGTTGGTATTGTCACTATACATGTTTTGGACTGCACTTTTTGCAAAGGAATATGATAACGATATTTGTACAGAAGAGAGCCAAGCATAGTAAATGTGACTTTAATTTGAGACAAGAGATATCGTTATAGAATAAAAATGCTTTTCGCGGGACAAATATTGAATATACAGTTTACGCAGTATAGGATTCACCTACTAAGGCCGATATGAATTGAATCAAATGTTCCTGTCAGGTCATTATAATATACATATACGTACACGTATTAGGGGTATATTTCCACATGTGCTCCCGAATGCAACAGGCGGTACCACGAACATGCTCAAATAAATGCATACACGCAACAGAAACATATGTAGTACCACAGGCTTCCAACCTGGTGCACCTACATTTTCTTATGATATGAAACTTATAAAATTTTTATCTAATTGATATACAGTGTTTATCTTTTCCACATCAGTCGTCAAGATAATCATATGTATTCTCGGGCATGGTTGGATCATTCGTCATTTTGCATAAATTTCAGAATGTAGAACTGCACATTTCCTTTGATAAAGCGAGGTATTCCGTTTTCCGTACAAATTGGTGAGAAACATGTTGTGTTGATTGTCTTTATGCAGCACAAACAGCGCTAAATGTTTAGGTGTTGCATAATCGAAGATGTTCATCAATGAATTTTGCTGAACATCTCTTATGTTATTGGCCCAACCCATCAGCACTGGGACAAGGAGATAGCAGAAAATAGTGAAAACGCTTCTGTAACGTAATCGACACAGGAAATATTTTCAAGTGAAGGATAAAACTTATAACCCTTTTCTAGCATCTAATATCAAGACTGGCCTATATGAGGGTCAACAACTCGACTGAATTGGTGAAGTTCATTCCACTGATTGAAAGGATGCTCCATGAGAAAAATAAAATACATGTTGGGCTTTCCTTCTTGAATTAGGTGCATTCGACATGCATTACGCCTGTGTAAAGTCAAATCATCTACCTCATGAGCAATGGATCGGTTCATTGTCGCAAGACATTCGTCACAGAAACACTGAGCATTTAAGAGAGGGTCTCCACTCAAAGCCAAATTCAAAATCTTGGTGACCTGAGTATTGTGTAAAATGTAAAATTTTCTTTGACGCCAAAGTTGCTTGTCTTCAAATAAAGATTTTATTTTATTTTATTTGCATCTTCGACACTTTCTTAAATTTTTGCTTTCTTTTACCTTGACGAATCGTCAAAGATCAGGCTTTGGTTTCATATGTAAAGACAGATTCCTCTTTATGACGATTGTAGTTATGCACATCACAGGGTGTGTGCCCCTGACTATTTCTGCTGAGACTCGTCTTATCAATGTGCACATCATGATGACCTAGGAGACTGTATATCACCAGAAGGACGGCGCAACGACAACCAACACAAACAATCTTTGCCACAAAATCATCGCTACAAGTCTCATTTCAGTTGTGGCTTTTTTTTTTTTTCTTTTCTTTTCTTTTTTTTTTTTTTTTTTTTTTTGGCTTATAACTGATATATCAGCTTAAGGGGTTTGGTGTTTCATGCGTTTTGTGCAGCGGTATTCACTCTCTCTCTCTCTCTCTCTCGCTCTCTCTCTCTCTCGCTATTTACCTTATGTGCATGTACAGAACATCATAATGCCACGACTGTAATTGGTGCAGAAATAAAGTCATTCATTAGTGGCCAAAATTTATATGTGTGGCGGTAATTTCTCTCCCCCCCCCTCTCTCTCTCTCTCCCTCTCTACAGATACAGATACCGATATATATATATATATATATATATATATATACATATATATATATATATATATATATATATATATATATATATATATATATATATATATATATATATATAAATATACATATTCTGTAAGGAAAAATTGTCAGATAAATGTCGTTTTTTTTTTCTTTCAGTAAATTGGCCATAGTTTGGTTTGGGGGTTAGCTGTATACCATGTGTTATGATGCTTCGGTCGGGAACGACAAGCATCCTTTCGCCTGTATCATTATTATTATTATTATTATTATTATTATTATTATTATTATTATTATTATCATTATCATTATCATTATCATTATCATTATCATTATTATTATTATTATTATTATTATTATTATTATTATTATTATTATTATCATTATTATTATTTCTTATTATCATTATTATTATCATTATTATTATCATTATTATTATTATTATTATTATTATTATTATTATTATTATTATTATTATTATTATCATTATTATTATTATCATTATTATTATTATCATCATCATTATTAGTATTACTATTAGTATAACTATTACTATTATTATTATTGTTGTTGTTGTTTTTATTATAATCATTATTTCATTCAACCCCTATTATATAACTATTATAGAATAGCGTATTTTCTCCTTTGTCTGTCTCGATTTAGTTTTCTTACAAAATCATTAAGATTCTCAAGTTGTTTAATTCATCGCAATATCTGTTCCATAAGCATAAAAGTGAAAGATAGAAAGAAGGTAAAATTAAATAAGTTCATTCATGAGCAAAACGTGAGATTCCTCAGTGGTTAAACACTGGATCTATATCTCTCGTCGACAAAAAACATATATAAGATTACGTTAGAGGTTTGGAATGTTCTTGTGAATTATTTTGAAAAGAGAGTCAAATTTTCCTTTTTCTTGAGGTACCCTTTTTTTTTTAACTGGCCTTTTCATATGCTTTATTTTCGGATGTCACTTAAGTAATGATTTGCTAGCTCCAGCTGACCACATTTTTGTTTCTGAGATTCCTTCAAAGTGCAGTTTTCTCGAAATACAAAGTATGTTCTAAAAGTGATCACATGAAAGAAAATTAAAGAGTGTCTACAAAGAACCTTCAAGTCAGAAGTGCGAGGGTGTGAAAATATTAAAGATCCCATTCCTTAGGCCATTGGTTCTGGTTTGCAGACAGGCAAGGCTAGATCAGAACGGGGGGCTAAAGCCAGATGTTTGCATTCAAATTATCTCAATAGGTTTTCGTTCATGGATATAAAATCAGGATATTGTAGAAAAAAAAATCCTGTTTTGAAATGACCACCCTGTTTTTAATAGTTACTGCCGTGATCAATCCTACATTTTACACAGACCAGCACTAAGGATCCCTGTCGCCGCAGTGGCACCATCTCTCTGGATAATCATGTTGTGTAACAAGCAAAAAGCCGTATAGGTGACAGCACTATATTTACAGTGCCATTTATGTATATTAAATTATAACGGACCTGAAACAGAAACTTGGAGGACACTTTCTCTGACACATCCCGACTTTGATGACACACCGTGCACTACCACTTTCTGCATGCGCCCATACAAGTAGTCACTAAGTAAGAACAGAAGAAGTCCATCAAAACCAAACTTTATGATTATTTCATGCAAAATAATCTCTTGCCCATGACCAGGCCTAATTATGGCTTCGTTTCGAACGATTCAACTAGAAACCAACTGGTTAACATTGTTCATATAATCTACAATGGCTTGGAAATTGGCAAAGATGCCAGGATGATTTTCCTGGACATGTGTAAATCATTTGACCATGTATGGCATCCTGGTCGTCTCTTTAAAATGCGGCAACTTGGCATCACTCATCCCATTATCAACTGGTGTGACAGTTATCTCAATTATCGCCAACAAAGGGTTGTCATACATGGTCAGTGCTTCTTGTGGTCACCCATAGAGGCTGGTGTGCCCGAAGGCTCTAACCTTGGGCCTCTTCTATTCCTAATTTACATCAATGACATCGTTGATGATATAACATGTGACCTCAGGCTTTTTGCTGATGACACTGGCATTCTTGATATCTTCTATGAACACGAAGCTCCTGGTCCCCGCATTAATACTGATTTTGGTCCCTTTCTATCTGGGCAAGATGTGGTGCATGACTTTTAGTGCTATTAGATCTCTCTCGGCTGTGTTGCCCTGTAAGGTAAATAAAGAAGCACCCCACTCTGTACCTTAGTGGTTCTGCAATACCTGAGGCTACAATTTACAACCACCTAGTTATAACTCTTTTTTCTGACCTAACATTGCACCTATGCGTATATCACAGCGTCAATTAAGCAATCAAACGACTTTCTCCCCTGAACAGACTTACATTCAAACTTTCTAGGAAAACTTTGGAAAAAATTGCCCATGGTCCTTCCAAATTTGGAATATGGGTGTGCCCTTTTCAATGATTGTTGTCAAGAGCTTTGTGATCTTCTGGAAATAATTCAGTATGAAGCAGCTATAATCTGTATTGGTGCTATGGAATTTACATGAAGGGACAGGCTGCCCATGTAAATAGTCTGGCAGCTGATACAGAATTGTAGAAAATTCTCCAAACCAGATCTTTATATAATGTAATGATAAATTAACTCGCGCCCTTTTACCTTTACGATTTAATTCCAAATTTCGTATTAACACAAACAGGCTGCCTACTAAGATATTCCGCTGAACTTACACAAATCAGGTGTAAGACTGACCATAATTTGGAATCCTTCTTGCCCTCTAGCATTGGCCTATGGAACGACCTACCTGACGACGTTAAATTGTCTCCCATACCCTCCACCCTAAAAGCAAAGCTAACCAAAATTCTCTTTTTCAACAACAGAATACCACAATACTTTACGTTTGGCGATCGTTTTGTTTATATTATATACACGCAGCTGCGCCTTGGGCACTTGAAACCCAGCCATCATTTATTTCATAGAAACTTTGTCTTTCTGCAGCTTGTCCGTGCAACCGCTTAAAGGAATATACAAATCACTTTTTCTATTTGTCCGTTCTATGAACTCTCTAGACTTAAACTGCTGAGGTCTGTTATTAATTTACTTGCTCCTGATGTTCACCCATATTGGCCATTAACTCTTCTCGCTAAAAGACTCATCAGAATTATGCTATGTGGTAGTGCTGATCTTTCAGATGAATCCAATAATGATACTCTTGTTGTTGAAGTAAAGCTATTCATTTCTCACACAAGATGTTTTGCCAATTGATACCCATAGCTACGATCTAAATTCCTATACCTGATATTTGGAACCACTTGTCTTGAGTCTGATTGGCAACAGTATTTTGTGTTTTCCTATGTGTTTTGTATACATTTATGTGCATATGTGTATTTCTGCAGAACCCCTCGATTAGCCACGTATGTAGCTACTGGGCAATCCAATTATGAAATAAATAAATTTGCAATGCAATTTTGATTGTGTTAGAGATGAGGGTGACAGACATAATCTAAAGCTTTATTTATGTTGCAGAACACAACGCTAACACCCTTTCCCATATCAATTGCTGGACGAAAATAATGATGGAAGAACACAAGCGAATTGACCAAAAAAAAAAAAAAAATCATCACATTGTTGTATTTTAATCCGTGAAAAAATATGTCCCAGGTTAAGGCAATCAATCTGGGACGTTGCCATAGCAGCCATGACCAAGAGCAAGAACCAGTCAGACTTAAATTTGTAGCCAAAATTAATGGAAAAACAGACCAAACAATTTGACACCGAGCAATATGAAATGCATGCAAAATACATTAATAGTTTCGTAGATGAACATCCCCGCTTGAAAAGGGCACAAAGCTATCAAATATGCTAACGCTAACGGTGTCATAGTATTCTTGTCACTTTCAATCCAACCTTACTCATGTTTAACATCATTATGACAGAATTCCATGCACTGTGATACCATATACAAAACTATGTCTTCTCATCTATTCCTGATGACCAAATCGTCATATGCACTTTCACATAAGGTCCATACGAAACAGTTTCAAAAGTTGAAGTTTGATGTATAGGCTCCTATTTCAACTTCTCTCCTCGAATTAGATATAGAATGACTTGGACCCTTTTACATTTTTGTGTGTACACAAGACCCTGCCATCCAATTCAGTTGATAGCCAGTGTGATGATAACACGATGAACCAAACTGACACGTCTGCATATGACAAAATACAGCCGAACTATATTGTCTAGTGCACCTCAATATACATCTGGTAACAGTGAAGTAAATACACCAGGCATTTCTGCAGATCACCTTGAGTGATCACAAGTATGTTTGCCCTGTTGTACTGTCGTCTCTTGTATGATCGGGAAAGAAGCCCAGTTGGAAATCCACTTCCATTTTCAGCGTTAAGACAGTGATCATGTAGTGCAATTTTGCGTATCGATTCTGCTGAACAGGCTTTACCACCGATGTCCGACTGGGGCTGTTGCAGCATACTGGTGCAAAAAGGACTATCTTCCAAGTCTTTGTCAATAAATCTAAACTATATGTAAATGCTTTGACGCAATGTGAATTATCTCTAATAACATTTATTCTAAATGACCGTGGTTGTGTAGGTACACAAGCGTCAATAAAATACGAGCGCAAATACAGTTTGTTATATCGAAGCTGATTCTAATCTGTTACGTTGATTAACAAAGCAGCGAACTTTCAATTGAGCCAAGTTGTGTCGAAATTACAGTTTTTTGCTAATTACTGTTAATCATAAATCCTTTAATACTCATCAAGTTATAATAGTGCAATTATATGTCTGAGCAAGCAAGACCAATCATTTGACAACTAAGCTATAATACGCTTGGCCACTGGACAAAGCCAAAGCTTGACACCCGTGCTTACATTTTGTCAACTGGCTGTTTCTTGTCATTTAAATGTCAACAATATGACATCAAAGAAACATAAAACATAACGAAATCACACAGGGGCTATGTGCATAATTGGAGTCACTCCTTCATTCACAGATATAAGGAATGATAAAATAATAGTCTGTGTCCTATTTAAGTCACAATCAAAACCACGAGAAATAACAATTTGTGTCTTCTTGGAGTCACTGTTTCATTCATAGCCATGTCAAGTGGCTATTTGTGACGTGTAAGTTTGCCATTCTGTGTCTGCGTGGGAGTTT
>OZ026628.1:43783423-43840923 GCA_964020975.1 Hermodice carunculata | reverse complement strand
CTCATTCGAGGTTACAGGGTCATAGATCCAAATATGGTACTCCAGGCTGGCAACGATAACCGAAAAGTACTTCCATTTCCTATAGCTGCTAAGCAGAGCAGTAGAACCAAAAATTATAGAAGCTGTACTCCGATGAACTGTCCAAAATGGGTGAGATAAATCTATCGCAAAATGTTTATTTTTTACGGTCAATTATCGAGTTGTGATGGAGAAACACCCCACACAACCCACACTCAAGGGGAAAGACGCATAGTGAACAAACAACGTGGACATGAGCCGAGAGAACAGTCAAATTCATTGAAGGCGCTATACCTTGTAAACAGCATAAAGCTGATCAATGGTCCTGTTCGTGCGATCAGTTATTTCATCCAACAAACGTTCCATCCTGCGTTTCCCGGTCCCAAAAGCCAAAGGATTGATTTCTGTTCAAAGTGAAGGAATTGGAGTGTTATAGCACCTTTGTGAAAAAAAATTGCCATATTCGGACAGGAAATAAATTTATTTGCAAAGCTAATTTTGTTGCCCATGACGGGCCCGAAGTTGACAAGTTCGCACTTCTTTGGCTATCAAGCGGGCTCTGGGTCGTGACGTCACGGAAGGGAGTCAATGTGATACTATGGCGGGTAGCGATAGAGAAAGCAATTGCAGTACTTAGCGACGTCGAGAATAAGCTGGATCTCAGTTTTAGCTGTTCCTTTCCTAAAGAGGAGCTCACTGAGTGTGTGTGTGGGGAGGGAGGGGATTTAGGGTCAGGAAGAAAAAAAAAACAGATCAATTCAGCATTACTGGAAGGAGCCACGGGGCGACAACATTGAAATTCAGCATTACTGGAAGGAGCCATGGGCTACAACAAAGAAATTCTGCATTACTGGAAGGAGCCAAGGCCGACGACAAAGAAATTCAGCATTACTGGAAGGAGCCAAGGCCGACGACAAAGAAATTCTGCATTACTGGAAGGAGCCACGGGCAACGACAAAGCTGGTCAAGTTTGCTGGTAGAACTGCTGCCGAGTTTTTGTGCCAAGCACTAACCATAACTTGCTGCAGCTGCCACGGAAGATCACCAAAAGCTGGGGCTTGGGACGTTTAGGCTGGTATTGGAAAAGGGTGCTTTTCAGAAGTCATATTGCGAAAATTCCTATATAAATGACTGGTTGAGGTTTACCGCTGCCCATCTTGTGCGGATGTCAATAGCCAATACCAGCAGTGCACGCTGCATGCCAAGACAGTGTAAATGTAAACTCAAAACAAATGGAATTTGAAATCATAGGCCTGCGTGCAGCGGGCTTTTAGTTTCATTGTACTTCGCGATTTATAGATAACAATGCTTGGGATACGTGAAGGTAATGAGTCGCATTAAAAAGCATCTGTGAGTCCGGTGCATGCCTAAACGGATTAATAATGACCACTGTAGTATGCTGCAAACTTCAGAAGTGGGAAACATACAAGCACTTGACCACAGCTTGAATACACATAAGCCACATAGCCGGAGGTATTGCTGTTTTGCCTGTCTAAGCTTGCAGCGTATACAGCGGCTATTGGCAACCGTGCAAGATGGCCTGCCTTTTTTGTTTAAATGTATATACATATATATATATATATATATAAATATATATATATATATATATATATATATATATATATATATATATATATAATATATACATACATATATATATAATATATACACATATACATATATATAATATATATATATATAATATATACATATATATATATATATATATATATATATACATATATATATATATATATATATATATATATATATATATTGCTAAAAAAGAAAAATAAAGCGGAAACGAGGGCATAGCCCTATATGAACCCTTCTTGCATATAAAATAGGAGAAAGTGAAGCACTGTACGGCTAAAAGAGGACGGTAGACGTCACTGACAGTTGCACACAAGGCAGCAAATCACCGATAGAAATTAGAATAAATGGTGTGCCATCTTATCATATGCTATATATTATAGCATATAATCAGAAGGCAGGCCATTCATAAATAATCTGGTAGTAATCAGAGATCTAAACTTCAAACAATCACTTATATAGTCATTTTCGCACAGTGACTTTTGGATAGAGTGTCTTACTAGTCTAAACTTCCCAAGCACCAGCTTTGGTCATCTTCCACGGCATTGTAGCAGTGACATGATGAATGTGGGCACAGACTCGATCAGTCCCAGTTGCACCAGCAAAGACAGGTTTTGCCGTAGCCCATGGCTCCTTCCAACATCGGTTCACCATGGTGGATGCGTTCAGACTGGACAAGCGGAAACAGTTCCTTGTTTTCATCCCTAGTTTAATCCACTAAGCCATGTACACACTGACATTTACTGCTGCGAGTCAATTTTTACAATCGGAGTTGGTGTGGAAGCTCCATCCAGGACGTCACATACCCTCGTGGCCAAACTATGACGTAAAATAGCGATTTTTGACGGGCGCGGCCACCAAATGAGACGGAATTCCGCACGATAAAATTGTGAATAAAGCGTATGTTGTGTCATCGCAAGGGTAATTTTCTTCATAAAGTACTATAACAATTCAACTCTTTCACTTTTCATACAAAAAATAGTACTTGGCGAGGGAGAACTTTAAGTCACAATTAATATTGGTATAACCATATGAAGAGAATGATGCATAAATGCCTACTTAAGCAGATGGTTTTCATCATTTTCCTATAATAAACTTTATAAAGAAAGGAAAATGATTTCTATTCTTGCAGTGAACAAGGACAGATTCGCCTCAGCGTCAAGTGCCGGTTTAGCGCCACCTCGCGGGCGCCAATGGGACTGTGAATGAGACTAGGCTGGTAGCTCGGGATTCGACAGCACGTGCAGACGAAAGGCATCTGTGCTATTGCTCACAGGAGATCGTGATTAATGGTGTTGTCCTGGATACAACGACCAACAGTAGATAAAATCATTTGATGTATTTTTTGTGTGACGTCTTTATTTGTTTTGGATAATGGAGGATATTTAGGCCTACCATCCTGCATAGCGGGACATCTGGTTATCAGGCGATTTTTCTCTGCCGTAGACTGGGAGCTCCCGCTTATCACGTTGGACGGTATAGTACTGAGTTTTTGGGTCTTGTGATCCCGTTTTCTAAAATGAAACACCCCAAGTTGATTCCTACCACATTTGCGACAGAACTGGCCAACAAGAATACTAGAGCAAAATTAAGACAGGTATCAATGCTCATATGAGGCCACAATGCTTACCGTTACACAATTTGTGCAATACGTGATAATATATACGGCATTCCCCGGCCTACTAATTGCATTTTGTTTTTTTGTTTTTTCAGACAAAAAGAAAAATACACATATTTCACCCATGAACACTTTTCATTGATCATCGTGTAGATTAAACAAATTAAATAAAAACTAGCTCTTATGAGCAGCACAAACCTTTTGTAATGTGCATTTGTTCTTCTTATGTCCATCAACTATGCCAAGTTTGTAATTAAACTGACAAAATGTATACGATCAGTTGCCAATACAAGTTCAGTGTACGGAGATAAGGGCGGAAACAAGGAATTCTCTACACTGTAGAGCCCCTAATGGTGGAAAAATACATGTTGTATACCATCGGTTTGTGTACGGGAGATTATTGGAATAGGTATACGGACAAGCAGAATCTTCCTGAGAAGAATTTTGTTACCAAAAAGATCATAGAAAATACACAAATCACTGGAGCATGACCACTTGAACAAACTTGGGAGAGACCTAACTGAGGTACATTGCCACCAAGTTTGAAATGAATGTGGCCGACGGCTTCGGAGATGTAGAAAGTAAAATCGTGAGTGGACAGGCGACGGACGGATGGTGGACAATGGACGGAAAACGGACAACGGGCGACTCAGCCTCCTAAAAGCTCAGCCTGGCTAGCAAGTCAGTTGAGCAAAAAAGACTTGGTTTGATTTGTCAGATTTTTTTTTTTTATTTCAAACTAAATCTACACCTGATAGATGCAAGACACGATACATAAAAGTCTGATTTGTGTAGGAGTCGGCACATAGATCAAACCCTGTGTTTAATTTCTCTGAGAGTTGGTAAACAAAATGTAAACTAGGCCTGATTTATCTAAAAATCGACAAGCTAGTTCAAAAGAATGCCTAATTTGTGCAGGAGTTGAGAAACAAGTTTGAAATTGCGCCTGCATTGTGTGTGAGATCGACCTTTGTAAGATATGGAATACAAATGAAAACATTGACCAGAAAAGGGAACAGTTGGTAAAAAGTTAAAATGTATGCCTGAAACGTGTAAGAGTTGATAACAGATCAAAATATTCCCTAATTCATGTAAAAATGTTTGAACAGAGTAAAAATTACTCTTGGTCTGTTTGGCACAATAGTTAAACCTTATGTTAGACTTGTGGAACAGTTGCTTATGTATGTATGTATGTATGTATGTATGTATGTATGTATGTATGTATGTATGCATCTATCTGTCTATCTATCTATCCATCTATCTATCTATCTATCTATCTATCTATCTATCTATCTATCTATCTATTTATCTATCTATCTATTTATCTATCTATCTATCTATCTATCTATCTATCTATTTACCTGTCTGTCTGTCTGTCTGTCTGTCCGTCCGTCTGTCTGCCTGTTTGTCTATTTGTCGATCTGTCTGTCTGTCTATAAATCCATCCATCTATCTATCTATCTATTTATCTATCTATCTATCTATCTATCTATCTATCTGTCTGTCTGTCTGTATGTATGTCTGTCTGTCTTTTCATTCATCCATCCATATATATATATATATATATATATATATATATATATATATATATATATATATATATATATATGTATATATATATGCCACGTTTAACTTCTAATTAGCAAGTGGCTTAATGTTTATTATAATGCAGATTCCTTCCTAGAATTTTTACTTGGTTGGAAAACTTGCTGACTTTACTTAAGTTCTTTGGCAAAGTCAAAGAAGTACAGATTCCTGAGTGAACATTCCCTGGCATCATAGGTGAAGATTTATGAAACGAACATTCACTGTGTTTATTACCAGAGTGAGGTGACACTCAAAGAAAACATTTGCATATGTCCAGGCTCCAACGACCATTCTGAGTATCAGATAATGAGAACTTTTCGAAATTAACATGTAAAAAAATTACTTACGGTCCAACATAGGAACAGCCAACAAAATCTTAACACATGATTATGTGCTATTTGAAAGTAACATGTAAAAATTTTACTTAGGGCCAACATAAGAACAGTCAAAGGAACCCTAAACACATGATTATGTGCGTGATTTTGGTTTTTCTCTAGTTTCCTAAGGGAAACTTCCAACCTACCTGGAGTTTATCCCACCAAGTTTGAGTCGGATGAAGAATATGATGTATGTTTTTATGACCAAGATACTTGACCTAGGGGCCCAGTTTTATTTAATGACACATATTTATGTGTTATTATGTGACTGAGGGAAATTTTGTGCAACCAAGTAAAAAAAGAGACAAGAAAAAACAAACAAACAAAAAAAAAACAACAACAAACAAACAAACAAAAAACAAACAAACAAACAAACAAACAAACATACAAGCAAAAAAAAAAAAAAACAAACAAACAACAAACAATCAAACCAAAAAATGAGAACATCGAGGCCATGTAATATACATGTGTCCTTATTATGCAATTAACAATTCAAAGTTTAAAATTAATCTGACAAAACTTGCTAGACCATTTGCCAATACAAGTTCAATGTAAAGGAAAAACGGACTGAAACAAAGAATCCTCTATACTTCCTGCCTCCGAATGAGACTAAAAATAAGTGTTGCAGTTCATCAGCTTGTATACGTGACATTACTGGAATAGATATATTGACCAACAGAATTTTCCGGACTAAAGTTTTGTAAGTCCTGACACAAAACATTCAATCAAATATCGCAATGCACCACCAGATGCTCACACCTCAATGATTCGTCCCAAAAAATTCTGAGGGATTGACAGTAAGTGATTTTCTGACGCATACACACTGCCTTTGTGAAGATCAGTGCAATGTTTGACCAGGAAAATAAGATGATATCCGGAAGATTGCCATCAGCCTCATACTATGCTGTACAACGATAACAGTGGCGGTACCCGGAGCACTAATGAATGCAGTTATACAGTGAAACCCAATTATAACGACACCCAGATATCCGACATATGTATAATAATGACCCAAATTTTCGTGGGCAAAAGTTTATTTTCTTTGTTATTTGATTTATTCATCTCACACAATCATTTTTTTCTGATACATTTCTTGCGGATCGGATTGTGTCATAATAATGTGTTTTCACTTTATACGGTTTATGCTGAAATATATATATGACAAGCCTATATAATCACTTATGGAAAGTTGCCGATTTGGATCATTAATTCTGTTGTAAGCTTTATCTTTAGGTTCGTCCCTCATTTATCTGTTTAAAGGCATTAGTATAATTCTTGCGTTAAATTTTTGCACTATTTGAACCAGGAATCAGGTCAAAAATGGCTGAGGTATTTTTACTAACTATTCTTCCGTTGGATCAGTTACCTGAACAACTTATGGCTACATCTTGATAATGAGTACAGTTGTGTGAACCCAGATCACTGTGGCGACAGCTAGCTATGGTTTTCTCGCTGCCATTACAACGGACATCGTCTAACCAAATTTGACCGCTTCCCAGGCCATACTTGGAAGTGTCCATTATTTTGCCCTTCTCAAAACCTGTGCAGAAATGAAAGGGATTTTTACATATATAAAAACACACACACACACACACACATACATATATATATATATATATATATATATATATATATATATATATATATATATATATATATATATATATATATATATATTCGCACATTAAGTCCAAATGTAATACTGTATGCTCTCAATGGCGAATATAAAGTATGCCACTTGAAGTTTAATACGTGAACATATAACAGAAATAGTTTTGGGAAGTTGCCAATAAAGCTGATATTGTAAGGCTTGACACAATACATTCAATGAAACATTGCAATGCACCACCAGATGCTCACACCTGAAGGATTCATCCAATGAATTTCTAAGAGATTGACAGTAGGTGATTATCTGACATGTAACACACTGTCGTTGTGAAGATCAGTGCAATTTTTGACTAGGGATATAAGATGATATCTGTACACGCACAGATGCATGCCCACACACACACACACACACACACACACACACACACATACACACACACACACACGCACACACACATACACACACACACACACACACACACACATATATATATATATATATATATATATATATATATATATATTACCATGATGCATGAGGCGCATACACCCGAAGAGGATGCCAAAGCGTACGTACCAAGCATATGACACAAGACTTTGGCGTCATTCTGATCAAAGGAGTTATTACAGATAGTACCCCATTCCTTGGCTCCAGCGACAAAGACCTCCACACGTCCTGTAGTCTTGTTACCATTAACCAAACGTACATCTATAACAGCTGTCAATTATAATTCACTGATGAACTTTGAAAATGTGTCGGCTCGAAATGTTTTATTCAAATCAATGATAAGACCAATAACGTCATCAACATGCATGTTGATATTATAAATAGTTCCGGCAATATTGTTTTATTACATTTGTGTATTTGTCACCAATTCCGTATAGATGTTTTACCTCTCTTCTTTTTATTATTTATTAGAAATCTAGTTGCCTCATGTTGACCGGTTGCTTTAAACAAAATTTTCGATGCATCCCTTACTTGCGCTTGGTTTTAAACGAATATAACTTGTTCAGTAAAGTCATTTTTTTCTTGCCAGTCAAAACAGGAAGTAGCGATGCGACAAGCATCAGTAAAATATCGTATTTATTTGTAATTTTTTGTCATTTAGGGGCTTAAAGCTTAATACATGTCACAACCACATGATTCATCTTCTGAAAGTAATGTTTAACTTTCACGTCCTGGAGACAACCTTTTTGCCTTAAAGTTGCCAGAGCGTAAGACAAATGGTAAGTATCCATCTGACATGACTCAGTTTGTCAGCCCATCAAAAGACAGGCAATCATACTTAATTTTGTTTAGATATTGCATGTCACGCATCGTTTAATAAGAACATGTTTGAAACAAATATATATTTTCTGCATATTTTAAAATTATATTGTTTCGTTTACTTAAGATGCCTGGGAGACAGTTGCCCTGTCAATGGTGCTGTAGGGATGAGTGGATTGCGCAAAGTATGATAATGAACACTGTATGATTATGAAAAATCCATTTTACGAAACTCCTTGATGTAATTATGCTTACACATGGGTGTTGTGAAGCAGTCAACGGACATGTTCTGTTTGTGGGCATAACATGAGGTCTTGTTGGGGTTTACATTGTCCCACCCTCCGTTACTGCAATGCAGGAGACTTGGATCACTTCCATCACAGCGAAACGAGATGAGCCACACTTTCCCTGACCTTGCACCGTAATATGAGTTTGTCCTTGCGCGACCATCCACGAAACCTATTAGTTAAAAAATGAACCAAAAATTCATCATTTGCTCCCACCCATATTTTTTTTTCGTTAGACATCTACATTCTAGGGGTGAATTCATTATGAATGATTCACTTAATCCAAGACCCGACGGCTTCAACAAGGCCAATCAACTTTACCTGTCATAACGTGAATCCACAATTTTCTGAAATAAAATTTCATGGCACTGTGCTGTCACATTCAACAGAAAACTTTTTGGTTCATATAATGCCCCTATTTGGATTCTCGTTTAACGCAACTGATTGACTGGAAGACCTTGTTTCTACCTTATTACAAAGCAAATGTATAAAAGGAACTTTCTGGTAGGTATGAACATTACTTTGCATCACTGTGAGAAACTGTGATAACAATGTCGTATATATGAATCCTAACAACACAGTCGCCATAAGCTAAACAATAGTACCGTACCCCATACCCACCTAAAAGTCATATTTAGGTCATTACCGAGCAATTTTGAATGTATACATTATTTTTACTCCAATACTGAAGAATCTTGAAATCATAGAATTAAAACATATTGCTACACATCTGAGTACTATCATACATTATTGGTACTTCATACATGGTAGTAAGCACTAAGATACCTAATTTTCACTTTACAAGACTAGAGGTCAAGACTACTGATATCACTGTTTAATGGATTATGGTGCAGTGATGGACAAGGCTGATAGACACCGAACGTGAAGTGTTATTCATATGCTTCAAGAACATAGGGGTAAGCTTAATTGTTTAGCACATTAAATTGGCATTCTATCTGTTCAGACCTTGTAGGTAATGATTTGGTAATATATACTTCTCTTTCACACAATTTAACGTTTCTCTTGTTCAATTTGATGTAGCCCTCAATATAATTATTAATCGTGGTTCTCTGAAACGAACGGTCCTATTTTTATTAAAAGTGGCGATTGTCGTATTGTGAAATAATTATAGAAATTTGTAAAACAGGGTTTTTATATCTGACTAGCCTGGAAGTGGATGTCAATTTCAGCAACTTTAGCATTACAATACGTTTGTTGCTGACTCAAAAATACATGAAACATCCTTTCCGACACTGTCAATATTAATGTGACATGTTAAAGTGGTTCTTGCAAAATTTTCTTTCTTCTGTTGACGATATACGGGTATGTATATGGATGAGAGTAAATATATTTATTTATATTTCCTAATAAAAAATAATCGCCATGGAATTTTGTTTGTTAGAATTATCAAAATATATCGAAGCACATTTAAAGCAATGCCCACAAAGGATTTTTCGAAGCTGGAACAGATCTATTATTTTTTTTTTTCAATCTGGTAAGGTAATCTCATTTTGTTTCTCTCTACTCTTTGTAATTTGTAGCCTGAGCCTTTGCTCCCTGGTTGGTTAAATGATTTCTAGACAAAATACTATTTGGACACTGTGCCTTTAAGTTCCGTCTGATGCTGAAGGAATAAAAAAGCAAAAAATCAGTCATGCCATCGTTTCATACTTCCGCTACATTCACAGCAACAGCTAGAAATTTGATTTGCATTTTCGCGGGATGACAAGTCAACGATGATATGTATTTATTTGATGCACATATTAATGTAATAATCACACAAACCGGGTCATTAAATGGTTCTTTTAAATGCTTTTGCATACCTTTACTCACATGCTGGGCATCAGCTACTATATAAGTTGTACATGTTCTGCTATTTAGATCTATTCAATTCATCTTTCTTTGAACGCCATGAACAATGTCAATTGCATAATGGTCTCCATGTGGAGAAGACAAGGGAATCTAAAATCCTATAAGTAAAAATATCTACACCTCACTACAACATCTAGCACTCTACCACATAATTGTTAACATTTCATGTTTATTCAAGTAATTTGTTCGAAATTCAATTAATTTGGAGAGTCTGGCATAAAATAGAATATCCGTGGCAAAGCAGTACTTAATCGAAAAAAGTCACTAGGAACACCATTCGGCGGCATATGACACATTTTGCCGGCCGTAGTCGCTGCCAGTGCCGCAGAACACTGCCAATGCTTACAGGCTTGTCAGTGACTTTCTTCCTCCCATGGCCACCCCCGCCACCCATGGCCGTCCACTGCCGCTGACAATCTCCAAGGCAGTCCAATGGAGCATCTATTTTGTTTCATGTGTAAGCTAATTAAGCGACCAAACGCAAGAAATGGTTAGGAAAAGGTCCACAGTGCAAGTCCACACACATGCGTACGAATAACCTGCCTAATTTAGATGTATCCAAATGAATCCCCACATCAGGACAGTTTTTGAGATAGAATGACATGCTGATCTCCTATATACATGTAATCCCTGCCCACTGTTAAGCATACCATAATTATTATGAGGGAATATCATTCGATGTTAATCATGAGCTAAAAAATGGCAAAATTGATGCTGCAAAGCGGCAATCAAGTACTGCCCTTTGATCAGAGTTGCAGTAGGTATAACGCCTCCATGCCGCAACACAGATCCACACACCTGGTTAATACCCAAGAATCCCCTAAACACAGCTGCTGCTCACCAGCAAACGGATAATCCAGAGGTGCGAACTGTGTGCACGAGGGGGTGGGTGGGTGGCTGGGCGTGTGTATTTGTGTGTGTGTGGGGGGCGGGGTAACCAATGAGGAGAAGCTGAGTAATGTGTTAAATATAAATTCCAGGTTATTGGTCTCATCATGAGAGTTCACTACCAGTCAGTGCTTATTGCTCAAGCACTAAACTGTAAAGGATTTCTTTCTATTTTGTCGTAATAACACTTTATTCAATCATAATTATATTTGACTGCTGAATGATTAGTTCAAGGGTACGACATTTGTGCATTGCTTCTGGTAATAATTTTTTTTTCATGGGGTCACAAGAAGGGTAATTTGTGGCAGATGACTGGATTTTTACAAGTTTTACATGCAAATTAACAAGATTTGTGACCTTTTAGAATTTTAGCAGAATGTATTTCAGTTTTTGAAAGGGTACTTTACCCCCATTTAGGGGTTACCGGAAACACTGTTGTGTACATATCTCATGTTCCCAACCATTTATCACAGCAAAGGTTTAAGCTTCTTACAGGCCCTTAACCTTCACCTTAACCTTCATTAATAGGGTGCATGGTTGGCCGAGCTGTAACCCCCCCCCCCCCCCTCTCACACACACACACACTTCTGCAACCCCAGTTCGATACTCGTGCTAGGCAGCATGTGGAAAAAGTTCACTTTAAGCATGCATGGTGGTTTATCCCCGAGTTCTTCGGTGTCCTCAACAGCAAATAAGGTAGGAAGGATACGCCAGCATCTGTACCATGGAGAGTGACTCAACAAGGAAATGCTTGACTTACTTCACAATCCATGTCAAACAAATGGGTGTATACTTTAGCCTAGGACATTTCAGAGCTGGATTTCTTACAGTTCAGGATGATAAAAATGGAAAAGAAAAAACAAAGTGTGAGCTTGATGAGTAAAGTATGGTACTTAGAAGCGTGTTAGAACTCATAAGTGCATAGCCAAGGACACATGAGTCCAGATTGATTACAGTGAATTACCCACAAAAAATATTGAGTCATTTGGTGACAATTGAAATGCCCTGCAACTACTTATTTGCACCTGACTACAAGTCAACAAATAAAGTTTTTTTGTTTTGATTTTTTTCTGAGAGTGTTGTTTGAATGGATAATTTATGAAATACTTACAACAATCATTCTAATGCTAATATATCTATATATGATCATAATCCATGTGTGTGTATGTATATATACACACAAAAACATAAAGATACATCAAGTATAAATACTAACTCTTATTTCCATTCCCATTTTGCCACTATGTTTTGCATTCATTCACCTAGTCAATGTCTGAAACAAATTTACAAATGGTCCGTGTACTCTTTGAGTTTCCCAGCGGTGGTGGCTGGTGGTGAATGGGACCCTGCCCATTCACAAATTTGGGCACGGGGCGATGATCGCTGCCGAGCACAGCCGACTGACGTCAAGCACCGCCAACTGCCACCAAGTAACGCTACGATTAGAAACCTGCACTATTTAACTGACATTAAATATCAACATATAAACACTTGTGACTGAAGATGGGGACATTGCTGTCCTTCTTATAAAACGCCTTTTTCTCTTAATATTGTGCTACTCTACGTGTTAAAGCGCGACCGGAATGTACATATAAAAGTGAAAAAGAGAAAATAAAAATTTTAGCTGTGGCAATAATCATACTTTGCACGGGAGTTTCTGGCATTATGATAAAAAAATGGCACAGTCATTACAACTATCATGGCCAAATGTTTATATAGTACAATGACTACATGGACACTCACCTAACTGACGACAAAGGACTTTGGCTGCCGTATATTTCCACCTAAAGTCACATACAGTACCAACGGTACCGTCCCGTTTGATCTCCAGCCGGCCACTGCTGTCAGTGTCACCAACAAGCGAAAGTTTCATTTCTGAGGGAGAGATTTTTAGACATTAGACATACCGTGAAACCTGTTCTTTGGGAACACTATTGGGACTAAGCAAAAGTTGTCCACAATGGACAGATGTCAACAGTATGCAGTGGATAACCTTCTTCGGCCTATAGGTAAAATGAACATATACTTGTGTATGCATATATATATATCTGTGTGTGTGTGTGTGCGTCTGTGTCTGTGTCTGTGTCTGTGTTTTTGTCCACCTAAGCATATACATATATGTGTGCATGATAAATAAACATATAATTCATCGTAATAAGATATGACAAAAGGTTTTATTACACAGATTTATTACCAAAAAAAAAATGAAAAAATGAAAATAAAATAAGATAATGAAAAAAAAAAAAAAAGAAAAAAGAAATTAAACAGACAATGAGCAGAATTTAACAAAATTAATACACGTGTACATGACTATGATGCTTTTCAAATCTGGTCCAGTAAAAATTACTTAAGAATATTTCAAGAATTTGGGAATTTGTCCAATTTACAAAGGAGTTCAGATTACGGAGGTGTCCCGAACAACAGGTTTTACTGTACATCTAGAATATCATATACCACAAAAATACATGTATAAAAATACTGTGTACAAGGCTAACCTAACACTACAGCGAAATGTCATCTAACGATGACACGATATAATCCTGCGCCCGAGATCACCTATGTATGAGCCTCCTTGAAGAGTGTAACCCCAAGGCATTTGACAGGGTTTGAAAGTGGGGCGCACGTATAAACCAATAATAATAGAATGATATAAGTGTAATAATTTGCAAGTTACAAATGACCGTTTTTTGATGAATAAAATACTTACTAACGTACTTAGCATCTATATGCATACAGGATATCACGGTTAGTAGTCTAATTAGCATATGCATAAATGTAACAGTGTAGCATCTATATAAAGCATTTTTATGGATCCACATTCAGGAATCATGTCCGTATAACAGATAGCATATAATATGCAGTGGCCCACCTCATGCCCTTTGATCTTACAAAATTTGAATGGAATCAAAAGAGAACCCTGAGTTCAGCTCAGTACATAATCTTAATTTGTACATTTATTTAATATTATTTTTCCAATGCATTGTAAATCAGAAAATGTTGACAGCACTATGGCAATGCAATATGCATTAACAAACATCATGTCAGTAATGTCTAGCAAACTTTTAAGACGTCTGCTGGGAAACCAGAGACTAGTTGACGATACAAGTTCATCCCCCTCCATAAATATTAGCATGTGTATTTACCAATCATTGAAAACATTTTTTTAGAAATCAGAAATTGACAGCAGTAACAAGCCAATGTAATATGCACTAGCCTAGACCATGCAAATGAAGTGTAACAAATTAGAAAGGGACCCAATGAAAGCGAGGACATAAATATGAACATGTATATTTACCTAGGATCTGTAACATTTAAATAATCATTAAAAATCAGAGAATCAAAGCAATGACACGGCAATGTAATACGCACTGGCCAACATCATTCCAATTAATTGTGCAAAGTTTGAAAGGGATCCAACGAAAATCCTGGGACAAGTTGCGGATACACGTCCAGTGTTACGGACGTCTCCTTTCAAACTTAAAAGGTTCATACACTTTTCCACTATACTGACACTGGTATGAACAGGTAAATAGTAATACAATTTTTAGCACCACAAGGTTGACTAGAGGTGTTATTAAGTAAATGTACTAAGGTATTAGCTGGAAGCCAACTCTTCCACTATACTGGATGAAGATTGAAAAACAAAAAACAAAAAAACAAAAAAAAAACAAAAACAAAAAAACAAAAAAACAAAAAAAAAACAAAAACAAAAAAAAAACAAAAACAAAAACAAAACAAAACAAAACAAAAAAAATCCTGCAAAAAGTGAGTATGATCATTTTTTTCCGACTTGAGATGGACTAGAGAAAAATTTTGTAGGTGGGTAAAGTATACTTTTCCCCGGGTACTTTCCCTCTTCCCACCCTAAATACTATGATGACTACACATTGTCATTTCAAGCTCCACCTTGACACAATTTGGCTAATGTTCTTGAGTTAGCGTTGTATTTAGTAAGTATTTGGTTATATATCTGTAAACATTTCAACAGAATTTTGTGTAGTTGTTGCTATTTATGACTTTTGTGTTGTAGTTTGTGCAACAAAGTTCTGACTCTATTTACAAAATCGCTGAAGAGTGTGGTGTTTCTAGCAATAGTATCACTTGTCCGATACAAACTCCATAAGCTTGCTTCTCTAGAATGTTTCCTGTCAGATCAGGGTAGGAGATAACATCAAATTTGAAATTGCCTCTCTTGCCAAATATCTTTGTTACATACTGGTTGTTCTTTATTTCTATATCCAGATCAAAGCAAGTAATTTTTGTATCACTTTCATTTTCTAGATTTCAGATCAATTCTTTAGGATATATGCTTTTCCAATTTCCCTTTTTTCATTCCCATTGTTTAAAGCACACAGGTCATCTATAAATCTTCTGGTGTGAAACTATGATCTTCTTGCAGCTGTAAAGTCCGCTTTTGCCAATTCCTCCATCCATTTTGATTCATAATAATGCAAATAAAGGTGGGCAATATATTGGGCTGGATCTGTACCCATTGGTATGCCTACTATATGTTGATAGACTCTGGTTCCAAAGCAAAAGTATGCATTGTTGTAATTTATTCTATCATTTGAGCACACTCTTGCTTCGTGAAAGATATTCCTTTGTTCTTACCTTTATCAAATTTAGCATCAGCACCAGATATTTTAAGATATTGACATCTGCCACCTTTGAACGCTTTATCCAACATTAAAATTAACACGTTGTTTAGGTCAGTCAAGTTGATCTTCGCATACAATGTTCAGAAATCAAAGGTATAAATTGATTTGGCACCATTCTTATTGCTGATTTTGTCAATGTCTAGTGGAATATCACTAGTGCTATCTGTAATCCACATTCCATTCACTCCCGTGTACATTTTCACTTTTTTGCAGTAGTTGGTATGTGAATTTTTGAGAGGTTGGAGAACTTAAGTGAGTCGTTGGGCAACTTGTTTCGAAACACATTTCCTTGCTGCAATGATGAACCTGAATTGGACAATTGCATATATAACTGGCAATGTCTTGTCCTCATTTGAGACTATGCATTTCAATTCCTTGTTTTTATCTACTTGGTCTTCGATCACAGTATCAGAGGTTCCTGCCTGTTGATAACTGTCATTATTTAATTCACTCAGTTTTGTATTAATGTAGTATGGTTTACAAGTTAGTGCAATGTTATTGCTAGCTTTGTCAACAGGTGTGATGACAAACTTTTCATGCAGGTTTTGCAATACCTGACTACAAAGGGAATCCTGAAGCACTTGTTTAATCTGTCTCCACTTTTGAAGAGGTCCATGGATGGACGGACGCACAGACGGACTGATGGACGGACTGACGGAAGGACGAACGGACACGCAGATTCCAATATGTTCCCCGGGGGAGAATAAAATTATCCAGCTATATGTGTAGAGCCAAAGAATCAGGAAAACCAAAGTAGAAACGAAAACGAAGAAAAAAGTTCAACTAAACGTCCAAAGGGACAAACATAGAATTGCGGAGTAATGTCAGTTTGCTTGGCGTAGCTTTTGACAACAAACTGAGTTTTAACTCTCATGTTGCACACTTGTGCTGGATAGCGAAAAGAGACTGAATGCAATGCGCAGGATGAGCAAAGTATAGAATAGGAATACGAAGCTCTCTACAGGACACATATCCTATGAAACTTAAGTTACTGGCCTTAGTTGTGGCATTTTGGTGGTACAACTAGCGGTTCAAAACTTGAAAGAATTCATAAACGGGACCCGATATTTGTACATAATGTTAACATTCATTTGTAAGAAGCAATGCTAAAAATAAATAAATTAAACCTACTGAACACAGCATTATTGTAATTACTAGCCTCACTTGTTTACAAAACCCTATTCGAAGTAGGTCCAAAATACCTCCATAATTTCTTTCACCCAAGACTCAGCCACAGTCGCATCATACGAAGAAAAATCGAAGTACATATCCCCAAAGTAAGAACAACAAAGTATGGGTTACACAGCTTGAGATAGCTTGGGGCAACAGTTTGGGATGAGCTATTAAATTGTATTCCTGAAGCTATGCCTTACAGAAATTTAAAACTTTAATCAGACACTGGGACGGGGATAAATGTAATTGTAAAGTTTGAGTAGAATAGAGTAATTACCACGCAGCGCGTCACTGAATCAGACTTATAAAATTTTTTATTCTTCTGCCTGTAGGCACATGTTATATATTTTTTATTTAGTCCACAATGAGCGTTGGTGCTCAGGCTATATACTGTTTATGTGTTACCGACAATGAATAAAGATTATCTCATTTCATCTTTACCTTAAACGTTTATTGCAATGGCTCTTATTTCAAGTAGATCACAATGAACAATAGTCAACATATTTTTAAATGTTAAAGGATAACAACCTTTTTTTTGACTAAAGGTATGGCGTTTCAATTGATCTTAATAATTTTGATGATTGTTTTTGTTTTATTTATGTTTGCTTGTTGTTTTCAATTGTAACCATGACGACAAAAAAATTGCCACTAACCTTTTTTGTAGCACACTATGCCCGCTTTGTGGGTACTCTGTTGGCAATTATTCTGGTCACCCCATTTTGTGTAGTTGCACCTACCTAGCGATTTTTCTGTCCCAGTGCAGGATATTTTACTCATTACGGTACCTTTCTTCATAATCGAGTACGAAGGGTGTCGATAAGGAACTCCGCCGGTAAATTTGAGCTGTCTGCAGGCGACGTTAGCTTCCTCTTTTCCCCAGTCATTCGTGCAAACTGTGCCCCACACTCCATCAATCTGAACTTCAGCGATCCCATAGTAGTTACTACTGTATTCGTCCCGCATAAGTCGTACCTTGGAATCTGTGAAACATTAATTTAAATGCCGGATATATTTTTCACGTAAAGGGCTCTGCTGAGTTTAACATACGTTGTATTTAAACTTTCAAATTTAATTTCTCGACAATCATAACTGGCCGTGTATTTTTTTTTCGAAGGGTGGATTATACTCAAGGAAAACTGGTGGAGAATTGCAAATTCGAAGATTGATATACACCCTTTAATCAAGTATGAGTACCAGTTAAGAGTAGTTTTACCCACGGGATAAATCATACATCCAAACACATCAGTTACACGACTATGCGAATAGTAGTGTGGTGAAAAATATTTTGGAAATATCATTTTGCTCGACATGAAGAATAGAGAAGAACAGGATATATCTTTACTGTATTAGTTATGCTTCTTGGTCACTGGAATAGAAAAAACTGCATTTAAGACAACGATTAGTCATTTAATATTAGGAGGTGTGATTGAAGCTTCAGAGCAATTGGTGTAAGAATAGCCAAGCTGATTAAAAACTGTGCCTGCTTTATGTAAGGGATGGCAAACATATTTAAAACTGTCCCTTGCTCTATAAGAGTTGAGATACATGTTAAAAACTGTACTTGATTTGTGTAAATATGTGGAAAAGACAGATAACGGATTACCCTCGGCGCTCAGAATATGTTTTCTCTCAATTTTACATTTTTGACACTTTGCGGTAGAATACTTTACATAAAATTTCCGTATTGTTGCCTGTTAAATGAAAGATCACATTTGAATGTGATCTTGGGGCAAGTCATGGTGACAGAGACCACCCAACTGTGCGTCACTCAGACGGCCATGAATTAAATCCACCAGCATTAAGGGAATGCCGAAAATATATGTTTTGAGTTCGGAAGGAGCGGAACTCGAAGCTGCAACCTTTGGCACCAGTCACCTAGCTGAAATGGGAAACGCACATATCCACTCAACAAGCATTTTAGCGCACGTTGTATGAGACGTTTGTGTAATAATAGGAAAAAATATCTGAGACCAATAATGGATATTAATATGACCCCCAAACTACTACTTAGTAATCTCGTTGTACTTTTAATAAATTATATTTTAGTCCCGAATATATAATTACAAGGCTTTACCGAAACAAAATCATAGCATTCTGACGCAACGGCCTTAGGGTTAGCAGTCTACAGTCTCCTGTCAGAGACCCAATTTCATTCTCTCTTCCCCTGGTTTTATGACATGACGTGCATTGTATACTTGATAAATGTCTGTGTGAGATTCCGCCACATGTCGAAGCATAGGAAAATTGTCAGCATAGAAATGAATAGCGCATAGATATGTCGCTGAAACCCCGATCCTTGGCCTACAGATCTAGTTTTTTCTGTAAGATATATGGAGTTTTAACGAAGTAAAAGGAAGTAATGTGCATCCTGCTCAGTTGCATAATTTTCTTACATCATCAAAATGCATGTGAAAAGCGATGGCAACGTATTCAGTTATTGAACATGACAAAAAATTATTAAAATAATCCCTTCTGAACTTTTAGTGCCGGTTGACTCAAGGTACATTTGAACACTGAAGTAAATCAAGTCAGTAGTTTTGGGAACTCAAGAAGACAAGAATATACACTTGTTTCCTCATGTTAGTAATGCAATCATCCATTGTTACCGATTGTCACACAACTAAAAAAATATAATTTATGAATATCAGGAATTTACGATAGCATCCATTTTGAACGTTCTTGGTAAAGATCGAGTTCACCGCCACTTTGAAGAGAATACAGTCGTAAATAATATATATACACACTTTATTACAAATGATTGGTAATTGAAGGTTTGGGGCACACAAAGTGCCCATTTTGAATTCCAAAGCAAATGGGAAAGTAGTCTCCGAGATAGGGATACAAATCTAATGATTTTCTTTAAAAACAACACTTGAAGATTGTAACTAAAACCAGATCAAGTACTGCGTGGCAATAGGTGCTCTACCTACTAGCTGTCTAAATTTGATATCTGTGCAGGCTATGTTATAGGCAATGTGGCACAAATTAAAAGTTTTACGGGGTCAAGGGTCAAGTTGGAAGTTACAGTGGGACTATTTTGCTGCGTGACACACAGTTATTTAATGCATAGCCCGCATAACTATGGTATCGCGGCATACGCAAAATGGCCCAGTAAATCATTGTCAGAAGACTGCATGAAAGGAAATGCAGGTGGAAGACAAAATGCAAATATATAGTCTGCACTGCAAGTCTTAAAATCACTAGTGCCAAACCATAAAGAATAAACTTTGTTGAAAGCTAAAACAGGCACTTCCATAACAATATGAGACATTATGGAGCCAAGATTCTTTTGAGGATTGCAAAAGGTGAATTGTTGATGGACAATGAACGATAATTGACAGATGACACACTGATAAGCGTACTAATATGTAACCGGCCAGGTAGCGGGAGCTCCCGAAGGCAGTAAGCAACGATGCTGCCAGACGCAAATCGGCAGTCAAACCCTGAAATTTTTCGTTGACAGGGTCACCTGGGCATTATCCCTCCCGCTTTCAGGAAGGATGCTACTCTCCCACCATGTCGCAAGTGTGGCTCGTGTTACAATACCGCTGGTCCAAAATACAACTCCAAGCTTCCCGGGGTGAGGCGGGTTGATCGCGCGCATACTTGGCACACAGTTACTCTGGTCTTTTGCTGTTGTGTTAAGACACACAATTTTGCACCTCAGACCTCTGGTCTGCCATCGGTATGACGTCCGTGGTGTTGCCGGTAATTTCCAATCATTGTAGGGGATTAGCATTGGCGCGGAGTATTCTAGTATTGGACCTTTACCCCCGTGAATGCCTGGAATTGATTCTATTAAGCATGGACGGCTCCCAATCCGCAGGTCGCCGGATCATGTTCTGCATTCTTTTCTGCGTTGCTTGTCCTTCTTGTGGGGGAAACTTTGAAAGGTAACCCTCCACCCAGGGATATTTCGTTTCAGTTGCGATCGCAACTTTGAAAGGTAACCCTCCACCCAGGGATATTTCGTTTCAGTTGCGAATTTTCTGGTGTCCGCCGGAGACTCTGTTACCTTGCAGTTGTACACAGGCATTTTTGATGATATGACAAAAAACAAATTGGCAACTTTTCTCTAACCTATTCCGGCGGTCTATGAACTTCACTGCTGCCACAGCTGGGCATTTTACTTCTCGCAAAGTAACGGGGTTTCACATCGCGCGGTGCTGGTGCTAAAAATGAGTAGGCCTACTAAATGTACTGCGCATTAAAGGCTTATGTGGGACTCAGGTTCGTATCATGCACAAAAAAAATCCCGACAGGAAGGTGCAGCGCGCATGGCATTGTGGGTAGGATACGCGGGCGACTCGAATGTCTATTGCGCGAGAGGCCATTGTTCATTATGTGTGAAATTACGCGCCGGTCTAAAATGGTTCAAGATTCCTTCAAAACAAAAATAAGGTTTGCTGGCTTAACCCCTCCCCCCTCACATTACTTGGATTCCAGTCCACTCTAGGCCTACTCCTCGAATTAATTCCTCATAAGCAATAAAAATGTTCTATGAACACCAAAAAAAAAAAAAAAAAAAAAAAGTCCCTCTATATTCCTACATATATTTCTGCATTGCAGGAACAGGTGTCGACATAGTGTGGGTAGTATGACTGATAATCAGCATCACAATTTGCGGTGGTGACATTTTATTTGCGGTAAAATGTAGATTTATTTCTCCATGCAGTATGAATAATTATCGACAGTCGTTTACGAGAAGTAAAGATGTTGAAGTCCGCAGTGGAAAAATGCAAGTTTGCACGCGTTTGCGTTCCCCGTAGGGCCATGTTGTTTACAAATGTCAGGCATGGTTGTTACCGTGAGAAAGATCAAAGTCTTTTCTATTTTGGTATTCACTCATCCGATTTGCTTAATTTAGTGTGTGTTGATATTTTTCGCCGTATAAATCTATGCATAATTGGAAACTCATTCGAGGTTACGGGGTCATCGATCCAAATATGGTACCCCGGGCTGGCGATGATAACCGAGAAGTACTTCCATTTCCTATAGCTGCCAAACAGAGCAGTGGAACCAACAAATATAGAAGCTGTACTCCGATGAACTGTCCAAAACGGGCGAGATAAATGTAACGTAAAACGTTTATTTTCACCGTCAATCATCAAGTTTTGATGGAGGAACATCCCACACGAATTATACGCAAGAGGAACGACGCATAGTGAACAAACCACGTGGGCATGAGCCGCTAGAAGAGTCAAATTCGTTGAAGGCGCTATACCTTCTAAACAGCATAATGCTGATCAATGGTCCTGTTCGTGCAATCAGTCATTTCATCGAACAAACGCTACATTCTGCTTTTAAAGGTCCCATAAGCCAAAAGATTTATTTTTGTTCAAAGTGAAGGAATTTGAGTGTTAAAGCACTTTGGTGAAGAAAATTTGCCATATTCGGACAGGAAATAACTTTTATTTCAAAATAATTTTGTTGCCCATGACAGGCCCGAAGTTGACAGGTTCGCGTCTTATTGGCTATCAAGCGGTATCTTGGTCGCGACGTCACGGAGGGTGTCAATGTGATAGAGAAAGCACTTGCAGTACTTAGCGACGTAGATAATAAGCTGGACCTCAGTTTTAGTTGTTCCTTTTCCAAAGAGGGTCTCGTGGGTATGGGGGCAGGGGAAGGGGGGGGGGGGAGATTTAGGGTCAGGAAGGAAAAAAAAAAAAAAAAAAAAAAAAAAAAACAAACAAACAAACAAAACTAGGAAAGATGATTTGCTGCATAGCCAATCAGTGTGTGTGTCTTCAAAGCATAATGCTATGGCAATGTACAACTATTCCACAAAACAGGTGTAAAAGTTGGAATGGCATCTCTATCTATTATAGCTTTGAAGTTATTCAAGATTTAAAAATTTCTAATGGTGCTTTTTAACATAATTTGAATTGCTACAATTTTTATTTTTAATTCATTAGGTGATCAGGTGCCAGTGGTCAACAACCCCCTAGTAGAAGTTGGAATGACATCTCTATTATACTGTTGAAGATATTCAAGATTGAAATTTTCAAATTCAGAAAGAAAGAAATTCAGAAAGAAAGAAAGAAAGAAAGAAATTCAGAAAGAAAGAAAGAAAGAAAGAAAGAAAGAAAGAAAGAAAGAAAGAAAGAAAGAAAGAAAGAAAGAAAGAAAGAAAGAAAGAAAGAAAGAAAGAAAGAAAGAAAGGTGTTGAAACACACACACTTTAATGAGCATTTCCTGGACTGTGTAATTGTATATAAATAATGTAGCCCAATATGTTTTCTTTAAGAGCCACTGAACTGACTGCTGTCCAGACAGAAAACTTTAACTTATAATTAAATTACCAAACAGACATAGCTATTCAATCAATGCAGCCAATGTTTAAATGACAAAATTAACTCATTCAGTGATGAACCCAAAGGATATGCTCTTTGCTAATTCTTTCAAATTTGCATTGCTAATACAATGTGTGAAACAAATAAAAAAGGTTAGAATATCACAAATCACGAGCAGTTATTATATTCTATTATGATTGTCACAAATTTTAAATCAGAACCTCCTAATTTAAAAGATAAGAATACTCAGTATATCCCTTTGATACAAATTTTACTGACAGTAAATGAAGACTTCTGTCCTGAATGAGTCAAGGGATGCCGCATTTTCAAAGCGTCATTTTGATGTCACATCTTGTAAAATATATACCACGATTATGGCTTGTTTGCACTTTAATTGAGATGTGACACCCTTGAAAAAATTTAGCAACGCATTTGTTACCCCTAACTATACATATGGCACATTTTGAAATCCCTGCCAGTGCCTGATGAGACCTAGACAGGTTGAAACCCGTCGCACAGTTTCCAGTTGCCTCTTCTTGGCTACTTGCTTTGTCTAAATCACCCCTGTAAAAATGTCCCACAGGTCTTGCGATGTTGATAAAGGCTGTGGATTATGAGTGAAATCTATTGGGGTAATAAAATACACATAAACTTAAGGCGGAAAGGGTAGGGTTTATTTTGATGTGGCTCCACTTGCCAGGACTTTGGAATAAGTTGGCCATTTGATACCAATCATTCACTGTCACTGGTCATGTGTGTTTGGTGGGGTGGCAGACACATAGAAGGGCCAGCTCCACAGTAAAATGGTGTCCCTTTATCCGGATTATTTTGTAAAAAATCCAATTATTTGAGGCAACAAAAGTGAAAATAAAACCCATATAAATGTCTACAGCAGAACCCATGTGGACCTGTTGACAAACACCACTAATTATAGCAGCCGGGTTCAGTGGCAGGGCAAAGAGGTCAGTGATAGGCTGTTTGGCCCATCAGCACTGTGAACACAACTAATGAGACGGCCCCCAGAGCTCAAGTTGGAATGCACTGTATAGTATATAACATATTGAAGATTTAAAACTTTAATTAGCCCTCATTGGCATGATTTTGAAAAACATAACCTCTCATTCTAAAAAGGCCAGACTTTATCTATAGAAGTATAATTGTGCCAAGTTTGGAGTTTCTACGTGTTATACTTTTCAAATGAAATGTCGGACAAATTTGCCTGTAAAGAAAGAAAGAAAGAAAGAAAGAAAGAAAGAAAGAAAGAAAGAAAGAATTCCTAGAAAAACAGAAAAGTGTATGCTGACACACACACTTTAATTCAGCATTACGGGAAGGAGCCAACGGCGACGACAAAGAAATTCAGCATTACTGGAAGGAGCCACGGGCGACAACAAAGAAATTCCGCATTACCGGAAGGAGCCAACGGCGACGAAAAAGAAATTTCGCATTACTGGAAGGAGCCAACGGCGACGACAAAGCCGGTCAAGTTTGCCGGTGGAACTGCTGCCGAGTCTGTGCCAAGCACTGACCATGCCTTGCTGTAACTGCCACGGAGGATCACCAAAACTGGGGCTTGGGACGTTTAGACTGGTATTGGTAAGGGATGCTTTTCAGAGTCATATTGCGAAAAATGCGTTATAAGTGACTGGTGGAAGTTTCCTGCAGCCCATCCATCCTGTGTGGGTGACAATAGCCAATAGCAGCAGTGCACGCTGCATGCTAAGACAGTGTAAATGTAAACTCAAAACCAGTTGAATTTCAAATCAAAGGCCTGCGTGTGGCGGGCTTTTAGTTTCCTTGTACTTCGTGATTTTATATAACAAGGCTTGGGATACTTGAAGGTAAAGAGTCCCATTAAAAAGCATCTGTGAGTCCGGTGCACGCCTAAACAGATCATTAATGACCACTGTAGTATGCCGCAAACTTCAGAAAAGGGAAATACACAAGCACTTGACCACAGCTTGAACACACCTAAGCCACATAGCAGGAGGTGCTACTCTTGTGCCTGTCTAAGCTTGCAGCGTATACTGCGAGTATTGGCAACCGTTCAAGATGGCCTGCCTTCTTGGTTTAAACATAAATATATATAATTAATATATATATATATATATATATATATATATATATATATATATATATATATATATATATATATATATATATATATATATATATATATATATATATATATATATATATATATATATATGGTAAAAAAAAGCGGAAACGAGGGCATGGCCCTATATCAATTCCTCTTGCATAGAAAATAGGAGAAAGTAAAGCGCTGTGCATCAAAAAGAGGACGGTACACGTCAGCAAATCACCAATATAAATTAGAATAAATGGTCTGCCTTCTTATTTTATGCTATAAATTATAACATTATAACAAGAAGGCAGGCCATTCATATACAATCTGGTTGCACTCAGAGACCTACACTTCAAACAGTCACTTATATAGTTATTTTCACACACTGACTTTTGGAAAGCACCCCTTACTTGTCTAAACTTCCCAAGCACCAGCTTTGGCCATCTTCCGCGGCATTGAAGCAGTGGCATGACCAATGTGGGCACAGACTCGATCAGTCCCAGTTGCACCGGCGAAGACAGGTTTTGCCGTAGCCCATGGCTCCTTCTAACATCGGTTCACAATGGTGGATGCGTTCAGACTGGACAAGCGGAAACAGTTTCTTGTTTGCATCCCCATTTTAATCCACTAAGCCATGAGCACACTGACATTTACTGGTGCGAGTCAATTTTTACAATCGGAGTTGGTGTAGAAGCTCCCTTCTGGGACGTCACATACCCTCGTGGCCAAACTATAACGCAAAATAGCGATTTTTGACGGGTGCGGCCACCAAATGAGACAGAATTCCGCACGATAAAATTGTGAATAAAGCATATATTGCGTCTTCGCAAAGGCTAATTTTTATCCACAAAGTACTATAACAATTCAACTCTTTCACGTTTCATACAAAAGAGAAAAGAGTACTTGGCGAGGGAGAATTTTAAGTCACAATTAATATTGGTATACCCAAATGAAGAGAATGTACATAAATGCCTACTTCAGCAAATGGTTTTCATCATTTTCCTATAATAAACTTTTTAAAGAAAGGAAAATAATTTCAATTCTTGCATTGAATAAGGACATATTCGGCTCAGCGTCAAGCGCCGGTTTAGCGCGCCACCTCGCGGGCGCCAATGGGACTGTGAATGAGACTAGGCTGGTAGCTCGGGATTCGACAGCACGTGCACACGAAAGGCATCTGTGCAATTGCTCACATGAGATCGTGATTAATGGTGTTGTCCTGGATACAACGGCCAACAGTAGATAAAATCATTTCATGTATTTTCCATCCTGCATAGCGGGACATCTGGTTATCCGGCGATTTTTCTCTGTCGTAGGCCGGGAGATCCCGCTTTTCACGTTGAACGGTGTAGTACTGAATATATTGATTGACTATATATATATAAATATATATATATATATATATATATATATATATATATATATATATATATATATCCGCGACGCGGTTTTTCGGTCTTGTGATCCCGTTTTCTAAAATGAAACACCCCAAGTTGATTCCTACCACATTTGAGACAGAACTGGCCAACAAGAATACTATAGCAAAATGAAGACAGGTATCAATACTCCTATGAGAAGGCCACAATGCTTACCGTTACACAATTTGTGCAATACGTGATAATATATATGGCATTCCCCGGCCTACTGATTGTATTTTATTCCTTTTTCTTTTTTTTTTCAGAGAAAAAGAAAAAAATATATATTTTACCCACGAACACTTTTCATTGATCATCGTGTAGATTAAAAAAATAATTAAAAACTAGCTCTTGTGAGCACCACCAACCTTTTGTAATGTGCATTTGTCCTTATTATGTCCATCAACTATGCCAAGTTTGTAATTAAACTGACAAAATTTACACGATCAGTTGCCAATGCAAGTTCAGTGTTCGGAGATAAGGACGGAAACAAGGAATTCTCTACACTGTAGAGCCCCTAATGGTGGAAAAATACATCTTTATACCATCGGTTTGTGTACGCGCGATTATTGGAATGGGTATACGGACAAGCAGAATCATCCTAAGAAGAATTTTGTTACCAAAAAGATCACAGAAAATACAAAAATCACTGGAGCGTGACCACTTGAACAAACTTGGGAGAGACCTAACTGAGGTACATTGTCACAAAGTTTGAAATGAATGTGGCCGACGGCTTCGGAGATGTAGAAAGTAAAATCGTGAATGGACAGGCGACGGACGGATGGCGGACAATGGACGGAAAGCGGACAACGGACGACTTAGCCTCCTAAAAGTTCAGCCTGGCTTGCAAGTCAGTTGAGCCAAAAAGACTTGGCTTGATTGTCAGATTTTTTTTTTTTTTTTTTTTTTCAAACTAAATCTACACCCGATAGATGCAAGACACGATACATAAAAGTCTGATTTGTGTAGGAGTCGGCACAGAGATCAAAGCCTGTACTTAATTTCTCTGAGAGTTGGTAAACAAAATGTAAACTAGGCCTGATTTGTCTAAAAATCGACAAACTAGTTCAAAAGAATGCTAATTTGTGCAGGAGTTAAAGTGCAGGTCTCGGAAAATATAAACATGCTGCAAACAACGTTTTTGTTGCCCCAGACGTAAGATCATATATAAAAATAACAATAATGGGGTACATTTGCTACACATAATATGTGTAACGGTTTTTTTGGTGCTTTCAAACATAGCGCCACCGGGGATGTCCGAGAAAATTTCAATCGGGAAGATCCACTTTGGTGACGTCACAGCGGGAACACCTTTGTGAATCTGGCATTCGACCTGGGCAGTCGTGGCCATTTCGTGATAGGACACACACATTTTTGTCTCGACTCAAAATTTTAGATTATCTCTAAATTTTATGTGCAAAATATCGTTTTTTGGCACCAAATTTACTTTTTAGACCTAGCTTATTATTTTTTGTCACTCCTATGGCCCATCGCTCTGTGGTAATGTGGCGTGGCAACACCAACAAGACGCGCCGCAGGCCTAGCCTCCGAGCGGCATGGAACAGGTTTGCAGTCGAATGGAGAGACGCCTCGGATTATAATTCAAAGCGTGCTATGTGCCATATATTTTGAAGACTCTATGTTTGTCGGTGGTACGATGAAGGATGCTGGGTTTCGATACCCATGAGCAGTTGGCCAGTGTCCTGGGACCCAAGACGGCAAGAGAAGTCGTGGTGCTTCTACCACAAAGCTGACTCCCGAGTCCAGACGTCGACGCGTGAGCACGGCAGTGGAGAAACTTGGTAGACTAGTAGAAGCCGCGTACGTTTTACAAGATATGCTAAAATACAAAGGAATGCAATATTTTGTTTCTAAAACGTTTGGAATCTTTATACCTGTTTACTATTGGTCAATTTATTATAAGATAATCGTCTGCCCTGGTGCCATAATCTGTATGCACTTCCCTGAGTGATTGTTTTACTCATTGACCGTATATTAGGCCTAAGCTTCAGTGGACTTTTTTTTACTATTGTGCAATGAAAACAGCAAGGGTTCAAAAAAAAAAAATCCACAGATTGAAGTGGATTTTGGAAGTGTTGATTCAACATTTTCATCATTTTTAAACTTGAATACCCGTATGCATGCACGGAGAAAGTTTTCACACTCCATCAAGAAGAGGACATTCACCACTCAACCTTGCTAAGAGGCATGTTACTCCTATTAGGACTGATACGTTCAAATATTTTTTTCATAAACTGGATCAATGGAATTCTCTTCCAGAATTATATGTTGTGTCTGTCCCCTCTCTGTCATCTTTCAAGAAGAGACTGAGATCCCTGATAAATAACCAAGAGGGATAAATTTACTTCAATCTTTCCCAGTACACCTGCATCCCTATGAAAAAGTAGAAGCACGGTTTTGTTTTGTTTTGTTTTTTCACAGAAAAAATGGTAGTACTGAATAAGTTTGTTGCTTGTTTGGTTCTTTTATTGATCTGATGTTAAGAACATATATATATGTAGTGCATGTACAGTATTACACTAAATGCATCGTGTAAGTTTCATCATGTATTTCCTCATACCTTGTCTGTAGGTTTAGTTGCTAATTCCAGGGATGTTGCCCATATCCCTGCTATTTCGAAAAAAAAAAAAAAACAGACCAATATGACAGGCTGCCACGGATCAATGAATATACAGGTCAGAAAAACAATGCATCACCATGATGAAAAGAAAATAAGTTTACTTGTGACTTAATTTTATTACATGATTAAAAGCATGCACCTGTAGTCCAACCCTCCCCCTGGTGTACTTTGTTCCGTTCATGATGAAAATGATTCGGTGAAAATGCTGAATGTCTCCAAATTAGCTGTTGTATTCTCTGTAGATTGTCTTTATCACATTGGTGATTGGATATTTGTAAGGGGCCATCTCACTCCGATTAATATGTCTTTGCATGATATTTGTGCACATCATAATCCTGACCATGTAATGATCTGTAGAGTGTACATTTCCCGTGAAATGAACAGGGTGCAGGCTGTTGTCACGTCTTTTCCTTGTGTCAGAACTCAAGGCCATGTTAAAGGGCCTACCTACTTGCCCACTAACAGACGTATTTTCAATCTTTTCTCACAAGTGCTCAGTAACAGACTACAGATCACAGAGATTGTTACTACCTAGTTGTCAAGATGACAATGCTAATTTTGAGTGATAGATGCACACCCTCTTTTATTCAGACAGAAATATTTAGACAGGGAGCCCATGCTTTTAAGCATTGTTGTGATAGAAACATTTTGTGATAAGATAATGGTGTTAAAACATAATATTTTAGTTTTGTAACATTTTAGGTTCCTCCAAAACTAAAACTTGCATGCAAGTGTGACAGTGTGGCATGTACAATGCTGGTGGCCAATTTGCAACTTCACAAAAACATCATGTTTGAAAACACTTCTGCATGTTCTGTGCATGTACAAAACACTTCTGCATGTTCTATGCATGTACACTGTATATGGATAAGGTAGTTTAATGCAAACTGAAAACATTCAAACACATATACAGTGGTACCTGCTGTATGCAACCACTCCTGTGAGCAGCCGAATTGCTTTTTGTGGTCACCAGGCTCGGACACAGGAGTCAATTTCTTTGTAAAATTTACCTGTGGTGACAGGCCACTTTTTTCTTGGCAGAAGGGGTGGCCACATACAGCAGGTACAACTGTATGTTATCCCATCGTTCAGCGTTTGCCATCTCATATCAAGTTTTCCTACTTAACAGACTCCAGTTGTGTGCCTCAGACTACCTTGCCCCTCCGCAATCTGTTTGTACACTGCCAGTTGAAAAATGACTCGCGGTCCTACTAGATGAAGTGCAGTGAAGGTCATCTTTTGAGTCCTGTTACATTGAAGTCCACTAGCTATGGGTGCACCAAATCGTTGTCGAGTCAGCTGTTAACTGCATTATTTTCTAAAATGCCCTCATGCAACATTTGCATTCATGTACAGAGCTGCATTTGATATTGAGCCCCACAGCTAATTTGTGAAATTTGTACCTAGTGGTGGATATGTTGATACACTGCATGGGGATCTCAATTTTTTATCCATCATGAGGGATAATTTGAAACAACTTTCAATTTCAATGACATCTCTCTTCCCTTGCAATTAAAACTGGTGTCATCAAACGAAAATAAAAATACAGTGAAAAAAAAAAAAAAAATTACGGTGCTGCCTAGTGTAACCAAGTGCTTGCCATGGCAAGATATTTTAATGGTTGCTTGTGTTTCAGAATCATGGACATGCAGTTTTTCTTTCTTTTGCTGACAGCCATTTAGGCTACTAGTTCAGTGACAAGTCTTCCTTTGGTTTGCTCACAGCCATTTATGCTATTTATTAAATATTCCTACTCTTTGTTCTTTGTTCATTCACTCTGGCAAACCCCACAAAATTTCCTCTATTTTCAGATCATAAAATCCAGTTGGAACAAGCAACAGGACTGCAAAATAACTGCTATCTTTACTTCTCCACATCATTCTTATTCCTTGCTCTCTTTTTCCTTTTTTTTTCATTGATATTTCTCATGAAGATGATAGTAAATGTGGGGCACTTGTGATTTTGAACTAATAAAACCGTTGTGGATTTCCGCCAGAGTAGGGTATGCCAGAGACAGCAAAATACACAGGTGGTGTATTCTTTCCTGCACAACATCTGACTTCATTTACACTGTAAACAGATCTTTGGAAACAGTGTATTCCACCTAAAACACAACAAGAAGTTTCATCATTTATTGACCATTTATTCATCATTTAGTGGCAACCACCTTATACCAGGACAATGATATATTCCACCTCGGATGAGAATTTCAAATCGCTTGCCTTTGGGGTAGGTAACCGGGAATTCTGCTTTTACAACCAGACTTTAGATATGGGGGCAAGTTAAATACAGTATCATACTTGCCTTGATGACAAAATCGAAAAAAAAAGTGGCTGAGCTTTGGGCTTGCATGACACACTAAACTCAGCTGGTAACTTCAGCCTTGATACTTATCAGCCATATGCATGTTCCATGCTTGCACAGTGTTAACATCATTATGGTCTAAATGATATTGTTCTTTGTTGGTAAACACATAAAATTGTTAACTTCCTCCATCTGATGTAAGCAGGCTGAATTACATAATGCCACATGGCAAGAGCAGGACACAATCTTTCCACAGTTGACTATAACAAAGCTCACTGACAAATTCCAAAACTTTAACATTCCACAGTTTCATTAAAGGTTAATGTACCCTCACCATATTGTCAAATCTACACGTACTTGTGCTAAAGAAAACTAGCAAAATTTCAAAGAGTTCTGTGCATAATTTTAGACAAGAAGCTGAGAAAAGCCTTAACACACAAAACTTCATAAAATAGTAGCACAAAAAAGAGTATGACCACCTGCTAGCCAAAATGAGAACTAAGTGACCCCTGAAGACCCTACATGCAATATCAAACAAATTGGGCACGTGGTTCTTAATAAAATAAACTTCTGATTATTTTGTCCCAAAAATTATTCAATAATCCGTGAAATATAGAAAAAATGTTGGCTCCTCATCTTGTTTGTACACTTGGTAGAGGCCGACCTGGTGAACCCTCATGTGTAAAAGGAAAGCATTCCACAAAACCGTTTTTGAGAAGTGGAAAATGTAAACAGTTAACATAGATGCAGATGGATGGCATAAACTGTGCATACTGACAAGTCAGCAGAGCTAAAAACCATAAATGGCAAAAAACTAATATGAAATGTATATATAAGGCAAAGTATGCTGAATGGATGATTTCTGGTTGGAAACACAAATTACATGCAATGAATTGCGCTGAAAAGGTGACCTTTCAGGACAGGTGGTCTCTCAATGGAGTGGTCCTGAAGACAGGGACAACTATGTACTTGCAATCTACAATCCCTGTTAAAAAATGGTGCAAGGCAGTGTATGCCTCACATATAGCGGTACATTAAGTGTACATGCATCAGGTGCTTTGCTACAATATACATGTAGTACCGTCTTCACTGTCAGCATTAAGTGACCACTGATGATCTAATCATTGAAGTTGTCCCTATAATGCTTTCATGTATTGCACATTGAACAAGAAACAGCTACAAGTTTCATGCCCATCTTGGTACATCAGACTATCTTGGGGCATAGAACTTGTCCCCCAGAAGACTCAGCTGGTGATATTTCTAATGTGTCCTTTGGCTGATTATTGTCCCATGATCCTGTTCTAACGCTGCAAAAAAGAAAAAAAAATGATTTGCTGTAGTTACCATAGTAACAGATTACAATACTCCAGGATTCCTATGCTGCTACTGACAAATACAATTCCTGATTGTTGTGTAACTTGTGATTCAAGTTTGGTGAAAATTGAAAAATGGAACTGGAGCTATCTACATTTATGTCTGAAAGTGTTGGTTTAATTATACTGCATTATGCTTGATTCAGTTTGTGTATCAGGATCTAATTCCATGCCCGTCTGTAATGTATGACTAGCCCTGTTCAAACTGTAAGAAAAGACCACTCTGTGTCTATAACCATTATGTAGTGTGAATAAAACACTGGTTACAGCGAGTCAGCAAATGTAATTACCTTCAGCCAAAGCCAGCTAAATCAGTGTTAAACTTTGAAATCAAACAATTGCTTCCAATCCCATCGTCAAATTTTGAAGCATAATTTTGTCTTTCAGCCAGTGAGTGGTTGTTGGATACAGCACCAATCCACTTTGAACTTTAGGCCTATTAAAGAGGTCACGGCTACAATAATTGTAACAGTTGCATGTATAAATCCGTGTATTCAGTCTTTTCAGATGAATATACAACGCAGTGTCACTGTCAGCAGTGACAAAATTCTGCCCTGGCCCGGGTGATGGTCAAGCTTTCTATTTATAATTATGTACAATTGTACATACATCTTATTCTTAACCACCAAAGCCTCAAAGGCTCCAGAAAAGATGAACGCTACATATAGTTTCAACTATACATGATTCATATTCTAACCTGTGAATGTTCGAACTTAGTAAGTTAGTAATAGTAAATGATATATTAGGCCTAAGCCCATGGGACTTGTGACAAAGACGGCGAAGCTGCCTCGCGGCCGCAGCCGCTCAAGATTTCAATTAATGGGTTTCCAGCAACAGTGCTGTTCAATGCAACGGTTAAAACTGACATTTATCGTCGACTGGGCCACCCTGCACTCTCCTCAGTCCGTGATTAACTAAGTGTCAAAACTTCTGCATCATCAGTTGTTCATGGCTTCACTGAACATGCTGAAAGTTTCAAAGTCAAAACAAATAAAATAACCATTGCAGGTTATCCACTCAGCCCTCGCACGGATGAGGATGGTTGGCTGGTTGGGCCGCTTCCGTCCGCCAACCTTTTGCTGGGGCTTTGGGCCAATGTTCGGTTCGTTGTCTTCCTCTTCAATCTTGTCACATAAAAAACCTCCTCCACGTCGACATCGATCTTGTACTGTAGTTGTGTGCCATCTTGTGCAAGTGAAACGAGTTCCCTATGTGACGTCATGCGCTTCGCGGATTCCGATTCAAAGTTTTTCATACGACATGGGTAAAAATAGACAGCAGCTGCTTTTTCGAGACCTGCCCTTTAAGAAAGAAGTTTGAAATTGCGCCTGCATTGTGTATGACATCGACCTTTGTAAGAGATGGAATACAAATGAAAACATAGGCCAGAAAAGGCAACAGTTGGTAAAGCAGTTAAAATGTATGCCTGAAACGTGTAAGAGTTGATAACAGATCAAAATATTCCCCAATTCATGTAAGTATGTGTGAACAGAGTAAAAATTACTCTTGATCTGTTTGGCGCAATAGTTAAACCTTATGTTAGACTGGTGGAACAGTTGCTTTTCAAACATCTATCTATCTATCTATCTATCTATCTATCTATCTATCTATCTATCTATCTATCTATCTATCTATCTATCTATCTATCTATCTATATCTTTCTATCTATCTATCTATCTATCTACCTGTCTATCTGTCTGTCCGTCCGTCCGTCTGTCTGTCTGTCTGTATATCTGTCTGTCTGTCCGTTCGCCTGTCTACCCCTCTGTCGATCTGTCTGTCTCTATCATCCATCCATCTATCCATCCATTCATCTATGTATGTATGTATGTATGTACGTATGTATGTATCTATTTATCTATCAATCTATTTATCTATCTGTCTGTCTGTATGTCTGTCTGTCTTTTCATCCATCCATCCATTCATCCATATGTATATATATATATATATATATATATATATATATATATATATATATATATATATATATATATATATATATATATATATATACATATACATATGGCACGTTTAACTTCAAGTTAGCGAGCGTCTTAATGTTAATCATAATGCAGATTCTTCCATGGAATTTTTACTTGGTTGCAAAACTTGCTGACTTTACTTTAGTTCTTTGGCAACAAGTCATAGAAGTACAGATTCCTGAGCGAACATTCTTTGGCGTCATGGGTGAAGATTAATGAAAGGAACTTTGACAGTGTTTATTACCAGAGTGAGGTGACACTCGGAGAAAGCACATGCATATGTCCAGGCTCCAACGACCATTCTGAGTATCAGATAATGAGAACTATTCGTAATTAACGAAGCCAAAGAAACCTTAAACACATGATTAGGTGCTATTTGAAAGTAACATGTAAAAAATTCACTTAAGGCCAACGTAAGAGTAGCGAAAGAAATTCTAAACACATGATTATGTGCGTGGTTTTGGTTTCTCTCTAGTTCCCTAAGGTAAAACCTCCAACCTACCTGGAGTTTATCCCACCAAGTTTGAGTCGGATGAAGAATATGATGTATGTTTTTTTGACCAAGATACCTGACCTAGAGGCCCAGTTTTATTTCATGACACATATTTATGTGTTAATATGTGGCTGAGGGAAATTTTGTGCAACCAAGTAAAAAAAAAACAAAAACAAAAACAAAAACCAAAAAAAAAAAAAAACACAAAAAAAAAATATGTGGCTGAGGGAAATTTTGTGCAACCAAGTAAAAAAAAACAAAAACAAAAACAAAAAAAAACAAAAAAACAAAAAAACAAAAAAACAAAAAAAAAAAAAACAAAGATGGGAACGTCGAGGCCATGTAATATACAATTGTCTTTATTATGCCCATCAACAATGCAAAGTTTGAAATTAATCTGACAAAACTTGCTAGACTATACAAGTGCAATGTAAAGAAAAAACATTTATTCAAGTGACCAATACTATATGCTTGTATATACACTACATAAGGTAAGAATATTAAAATTGACAATGTGATGCTACTGAAAATATTGTCCTGAAATTAACATATAAATGTTTAATACTGGAGTAAAACTGTGCAACAGATATTCTAGTACATGTAAAACCAGTAGAACATATGTTGTCGGAATTAAGAGGGAAATTGTCGTTGAGAATCCAGAATTGAATGCCGAATCCACTTCGATCATTAACACACATTTAATGCATCGTGTAATAGCGTGTATTGATAGCACTTTTATTTCAGTTAAGTGAGTCAGAGACTATATTGAAAGTGTGCTTATATGAATGGTGCTAAATAATGTATGTAAGGTGATTGTAGTAGGACAAGTCTTGCCTAGAGATGCAATCCTATTTTTATAAAGATGCCTGGTTTGAACCATGCTGTGCAACATAAAAAAAACCGGGTGTTCTCAGAATATTTTCTGTTTTCTTTCTTTTCTCATGTAAACCCCAGAATAGCCAGTCATAAACCTATGTCTTTTTTGCATGGTTTCATGGGTAAGAACATTAAAATTTGATTTTCAGTGACAAAATAGGCCTCCAAATGGAGCCTAATGTTGTCATAATCTCCGGGCTTCCGGGGGCTTCACCCCCTGGATCCTCAAATGATTTCTGTTTGGAACCTCTTTGTTTACATAGTTTTCAAATGGACTAGGCATATGAAAGGCTTCTTAAATGCTTCTTTCGACCTGATGATTCTTACACAATGGTAGCTAAAACATATGCATCCTAGTGTTTCAGTACAAAAAAAGTGTTGTGAGGTAGGGTGGAAAAAATGTACTGTTATGGGCAATTGAAAAAAAAAAATAATGGATGTTTTACAAATATAAATTACCCCCCCCCCCCCAATCTTAATGGTTCGTCCCTAAAGCAGCAGTCAATATTTTTAGATGTCGTTGTAACGACGTCAGGGTTGACGCCAATCTTACAGCCTGCAAAATAAATTAAATGTTTAATAATAATAATAATAATAATAATAATAATAATAATAATAATAATAATAATAATAATAATAATAATAATAGTCATCATCATCATCATCATCATCATCATCATCATCATCATCATCATCATCATCAAAAGAAGCTGATTTTCAATAGGAACCTGGTCCATTATGAGGTTTTTTAACCGAAATTTGGTACAGATACAATCAATATTCTTTAGTATATACCGGCAACGTTGACAAGACAGACGCGTGGATGGAACGTCGGACATCGCAGGGGATGACAATACCCCCCGGCGCTTTATGTGCCGAGGGTAAAATCTGTGCCTGATTTGTGTAAGAGTGGTAAACCTTAAAATATGGGCCGATTTATGCAAGAAACCGTAATAAAAATAAAAACTACACTTGATTTGTATTACGTTAGTAAAGAACTAAAACTACAGGGCTGCGTGAACAGCCCGTGCTCAGCTGACCTGTGCTTGTCCCACAATATCAGGGTTGCAACTGAATAGACCTGTGTTGAGTATAAGCTCCGTGCATATGCCATTTAGAAGCAATTCCAAGACAGACGACTGCGCCCCCCCCCCCAAAGCCTAGTCTTATAAGCAAGCCAGCTGAGCTAAAGAATGCAGCGCCAGCTGGTGAACAAAGTACGAACTAGGGTTCCCTAAGAATGTCCTGTGTAATATCAAAATTATTTCCCAGAACCGCTCGCGGTTCTGGGTAATTGTTTTAGAGATTCTCACCCCCCCCCCCCCCGATAATTATAAACAAAATCACCCCAAAATAAAGATAAAAAAATCATTTAAGCATGACCATTTAAAGAAAAATAGTAAAGACCCACACCAAGTACATTGCCACCAAGTTTGACGCTAATCTGGCAGTCGGTTTTTCAGAATGTGAAAATGTGAATTAGCATTAAACTGCCCACTGAATTAGTAATCAAAAGGAAAGGTGCATTTACCGAAGTGTACCCAAATTAAAAAAAAAAGAAATCGATAATAATCAGAGCTCCATAGCATTGCCACCTAGTGAATAAACTTGTTTGACCCTTCCACAAGAAAAATATCCGCAACGTTTCAGATTAATCTGAGTGACGGTTCTGGGGAAGAATTCGAGAACAGTAAAAATAGTCCAAGGATCATTAAAAGAAGAAAATACAGCACCACCTTGTGAAAAAAAAATAAGGACTACGACCCCCAAGGAGTTTTTCTGTGTGGTAGCAAACAATTGGGTGAGCGGTTTGGGAGAAGTTTTTTTAATGTTTTTATTTTTTATTTTTATGGATTTGCCCCGAATAATAACAAAACAGTTCATGAAAAAATTCAAAAATCACTTGAACACGACCACTTAAACAAACCTGGCAGAGACCCACTCCATGTACATTGCCACCAAGTTTAAAGTGAATCTGGATGTTCTGGAGAAGAAGTCGAAAATGTAATTGTGAACAGCTGGACGACGGACGGAAGATGGACGATTCGGCCTGCTTAAAGCTCAGCCTGATGAGCAAATCAGCTGAGCTTAAAAGACTTGGCTGGGTTTGTGTAAAGTTTTTTTTTTTTTTTTTTGTACAACTTAAGTCTACATCTGGGTGATGCAAGATTTGGTACAAAGAAGCCTGACTTGTGTACTATTTTGCATTAAAATGTAAGCCTCTTTTTGATTTCTCTGAGAATGCGCAAACAACATGAAAACTAAGCTTACTGTGTCGCAGAATCGGCAAACTAATCCAAAACAATGCCCAACTTGTACAAGAGTTGATAAACAAGTTAGAAATTGCCCCTGAATTGTGTAAGAGGCGGTAAGCAAACATTATAAACTATGCCTGACCATTGTTACAGAAAGCGGATAACTGAACACATAGGTCATAAATTCTAACGGTTGCTAATGAAATTAACATGTGCGCCTGAAACGTTTAAGAGTTCAAAACACACACACACGCATATATATATATATATATATATATATATATATATATATATATATATATATATATATATATATATATATATATATATATATATATATATATATATATATATAAGTATATATCTATCTATCTATACACACACACACACACACACACACACATATATATATATATATATATATATATATATATATATATATATATATATATATATATATATATATGTCTCAGGGTCTGCCACTTTCCGTTTTGCGCACGTTTAACTTCCAAATTGCAAGCGGCATTATTTATTATAATGCAGATTTCCCCTTGCAATTTTTCGTTGTTTGGAAAACCAGCTGACTAAACTTTAGTTCTATGGGAACAATTGGAAAACGTGCAGTGTCCTGAGGGGACATTCTTTGGCATAATGGCTGAAGATTTATGAACTGAACATTGGCAGTGTGATATTAGCAGAGTAAGATGATGTTCAAGGATGACACAAGCACCAATCATGGTTCCAACAAACATTCTGAGTATCAGATAATGACAACTATTGGAAATGAACACGTAAAAAATTCACTAAGGGAAACGTAAGAACAGCCAAAGATACACTAAATATATAATTATATGCGTGATTTTGTATTTTTCTAGTGGAAATACTCCAACTTGGGACCTACCTGGGGTCTATCACACCAGAAAAATAAAAATAATAAATAAAAAAAAAATGTTTTAGCCTTGTGACATACAGTACATGATGTTGTCACAGCAACCCAGGTATTTTGGGATGGTAATCTACTTTTCTAAAATGAAACATTCCAAGCTGATACCTACCTAGAGTCCATTCCTACCGCATTTGGAACAGAACCGACCAACAAGAATTATGCATAAAAATGTACATAGGTATCAATGCAGATATGGGAAGGCAGCAATGCTAGCCGTTACATAATTTGTGCCCTAGGGATTATTGTAGAGCATTCCCCTGTTTCCCAGTTGCATTTCGTTTACAAATACTAAACGCATATATGTTTAAACCAATGTTGATATGAGAATTGTTTATAGATCATTATGTAATTTAAAAAACAAAAGAATTATAAAATTGATCTCGCGATCAGCATCGAGGCCAAGTAATATGAATTTATCCTTATTTTACCCATCATCTAAGCAAAGTTTGAAATTAATCTGACTAAAGTTGTTGGACTAGTAGCCAATACAAGTTCAGTGGAACGGAGAGATAGACTATAACATGGAATCCGCTATACTTTCTACCCCCTAACGAGGGCTACAAAATATGTAACATCGGTTTGTAGACGTGAGATTACTGGAATGGATAACATGTTATCAACCAGAATTTCCCAGTTTAGAATTGTGTAAGTCTTGACCTAATACTATCAATTAAACATTGCAATACAACATAAGATTCTTACAACTGAATAATTCATCCAATGGATCTCTGAAGAGATTGATGATACGTGTTTTGAAATATCCAACACTGCCCTGTGAGGATCTGCGCAATTTCTGGCTAGCAATATACGATGATATCTGGAAGTTTGCCATCAGCCTAATCCCATGCCGTACAACGATAACAGTGACGACGCTTTGAGCACTATCAGATGCATTAACATATGTGTATGCAATATTTTTATGACAAGTGAATGTGATAAATTATTTGAAGTTGCCGATTTTGGATAATAAATTGTGTTTAAGCTTTATCTTGACGTTAGTTCTTCATTTGTCTTTTTGTAGACAAAAGTATATTTCTTGAGTGAAATATTTTATTGGTTGGCCAGGGAAAAGGCGGAAAAGACATTTTACTAACTATTCTCTAGTCGGACCACTTACCTGAGCAACTTATGGCTGCATGGACACAACTTCCCCAGCTTTTAAAATAAATGACACTGATACGACAGCTAGCTATGGTCTTCTCGCTGCCATCACATCGTAAGCCTGATAACACAAATGCATCACTTGCCCTCCCATACTTGGGAGTGTATAGCTGTTTGCCCCTCTCATAACCTATATAAAACATGAAATCGTGTTTCATCGTCACAGATATATGCATATATTCGTACATCGATTTTACATGTAATTTATTGTGCACTCAATAGCAAATACAGTCTATGCCACTTGTAGTTTAATACATGAAAATATCAAAGAAATAGTTTTGACAGGTTTTGCAATGAAGCTGGCCAATAGTGGCAAGTAATTAAGAAACAAAAAAAAATACAAGAAGAAGAAGAAGGAGGAGAAGAAGAAGAAGAAGAAGAAGAAGAAGGAGAAGGAGAAGAAGCAGAAGAAGAAGAAGAAGAAGAGGAAGAAGAAGAAGAAGGTGGAGGAGGAGGAGGAGGAGGAGGAGAAGGAGGAGGAGGAAGAGAAAAAGAAGAAGAAGAAGAAGAAAAAAAGAAGAACAGAAGCAGAAGAAGAAGATGATGATGATGATGATGATGATGATGATGATGATGATGATGATGATGATGATGATGATGATGATGAAGAAGTCAGGCGGCCCATAGTTTGTGAGGGCAATATTTGCAAGATTCGTTCCCCCACCGTTGCCAATATGACAACCATCTTACTTTAGATCGTTTCACACCTTTTCAACCCTATTGTTGCCAGATAGACCTGTGCATGCCAAAAAATAAGAACCGCATATTTTTTTACTAAATAAGGACCTACAGTTTGCAAATATTATCTACATTTATTCTAATTTGCCACAAAATAAAAGGTTAAGCCACGACTGGCAATTACCGTACATACGTGTATGCTACAAAGAGTAAAATATATGAAAAATGATTACCATAATGTTAACTTTTATCTCTTCTAAAATTGAATATATTTGTGCTAGTAATCATTGCTTTGCTTAAAAAAGCATTTTGAATTAGCATTTTAATCATTTTTAAAAATTATTAATTTTGATACCTCGATTAAATGTTTAACAGATAGTAAGATAATAACTCAGGCACCCTAAGGATTTCCCCTAGTTTGCAAATCACGCTAGAAGTTAACAAAATGTAAAGTTTATGTATTTTCATATGTCTATCCTATATTTCTTGCTGGGAGTTCCGTAACTGATAATTTTATTCCAGTAATATTCTGGCACTTTGAATCTTATTATCGAAAACCATAATAAACTATTCCTTTTGTAATTTATTATCAGCCAACACTTTGTAGTATGTTTTCAGTTGGTTATTAATCTAACTGGATTATCAAGTGCATTTGTAGGTTAAGTGAGCCACATCGCACATGCGGCCAAGATCTCAGACAAAGAAAAAGTCACGAAAGATTCACTGAAGCGCACTTGCATACCAAGGATTAATTCTATTCTGGGACTCTGAACGTGTTCTCTTCCCATGTATTTGCCTGTCTGTCCTTCGGATTGGTTTGCTTGATAGATTTGTTTCGTAGTTTTGTGGTTTCTTGTGATGATTGGATGCTTTTGGCCAGGTTGATGATGAAGGTGCTTCTAGTTGTTGTTGTAGATGTTTCCTGAAAAGCTTGTCAGATTTATCTCTTGGTTGTGTCATTTCTATGCAGTTTGCCTAGGTTGATGGGCATTTTGTCAGCATTTTAGTGGTTGATTTCCTTTCCTATATTTTAATATAAAAAAAATCACAAACTGGTGTAAAGATTGTAGAGTAGGTCCCAGAAGTAGTACAACACACACACACACACACACACACACACACACACACCAGGAGCTTGATCCTGTGCAATTATTGCCTCTTAGTGAAAGCGTCGGTTAGAAACTCCTAACTGGAGCCTTAGCATTGTCTGTCTAAGTTGCACATGTGGGGCAACTAAAGCTCAGGAAGCTGGAGTAAAGAGTGTACAAGGATGCTATAACATCAGACACAAATGCAATGACAATTCCAATATTGGAATATTGACACGTATAAGTCCTGATATAAACACTTTGATTGAATTACATGTCGTATGGCAAAATAATTAGTATGCTTCTTTTACCAGCAAGACCAACATTAAGAGCATACAAAAACGATTTGAAATCACCTAGACCAAAGAATCCCAGAGTGCACTCCCTACCTATGACGCAATCCTTATTACTGAAACAATCCCTGTAATTAGATCCATGCTACCAGATGCTGGTTGGCAAAATGCATCTTTTGCCAGCAAGAAAAGGTATTTCAAATGTGCACAGGCTTGACTCTGATAATATGGAACACACTGTCATGAAACCGGCTCAAACAGATCACACCTTGAAATGGAGAGTTGAATTTTCCAGTCTAATTACATATAAATAACATTACAACGTTACCTGTCGGACTAAGGTTAAACACAAAGACAGTTACTGTGGTGACACTGATTATGTCAGTGATACTGCACATAAGAGTGCAATGGATGCTCTGTTGGTACATATGGATAGGGGTCTTCAATCGTGACGTGCGTACAACATGCACGATATAATTGATCATCTCCAAAATCTGCTTTAGCAGGAAAGAGTAAACACCCAAAATCATACCCCCACAGACGGAAACAGACGCTCGAAAAAACTATGGAGGCAAAATATCACTTCATAGGATCCATGACCAAGCACAACCTCTCACCCGATCCCCATCAGTGAGCCTTGGTAGTGCTCTTGAAAAAACTTAAATGAAAACAATGATGTTAAAAGATAGTAATGTCGAGGCTTCATTTGCAATCAATGCAGGGATGCCAGAGACCCGTTTCCTGAGTTCTTTGTATAACCTTACAGCCAAAAATTTGAACTGACGTGAAGCCTGCAAAAGGACACCCTGGGTATGGTAATCTTACTGATAAAGCTGCTGTTGACTGTTCCAGATTTTTTTTACCAGTTGCTTATATGGACTTTTGCCACTGTGAACGTTTGTTGATATTGAACCCTGAACATTGTCTGCTCCTAACGAGGAAGATAAAATAAAGCAAAAAGGTTTTTAATACAGCTTGTGAAACTTTGTACAATTTTTAGGCAAAAAAACTATCAAAAACATTGGCACAAGATTGTGTATTTATAAGGAAATAAGGAGCAAGGTCCTGATAGATTATTTAAAATTCAATACGCGAAAGTGTCCCCTATGATACCATTTGGAGAATCGACACAAGCATAGAAAATACACAAATTGATAGATATCTATGAAATGGAAATGTATTTATTCTTCCAAATATGGTATATGGGCACTTTGTACAATTTGCAGCTGACAATTTTGGGTAGTAGCGAGAAAACACCAAATGGCAGCATTTCAAAGAATGCCACCAAGTGTTACCAGTTATTCACTAACATGGGCAAGGGTAAGACTTTGCAGAGTATCCCCGAGGAGGTTACCAGGAACAAAGGGGCCTGCAAAGAAAGCAAAACCAATGTTTCTCAAGCCCTTAACATTCTAATGGCTAAATTCGGTAAAAGGCAGCATTGATGGAGGAATTCATGCAATAGCAAATTCAGCATCGCTGATTTGTAGGTTACATTCCCAGTGTCACCAGTCATCACCAGGCTAGACACCATTTAACCGAATTTTATGTGAGATTACAGATCTGAAAATATCAAAAGGTTTCTTGCCAATTATTCTTGATGTAGCATATGACCCAAACATAAGAATGACAGTGCTATATTTCATGTTCGGAACGAGCGGGACTCGAACCTGCAACCTTTGGCACCAGTCGCCTAGCTGAAATGGGAAACGCACATATCCACTCGACCAAATCCCCATTCTTAAAAAAGAATGGTTCAATGGAGGTAGTTATGTGCGAGTGCCATATCAACACGGTAAAGCAGTATATTTACTGAGTCGGCATTTATTTCTAGAATCGGGGACTTAAATCCACCAGCATTAAGGAAATGCCGAAAATATATATTTCATGTTCGGAACGAGCGGGAATCGAACCTGCAACCTTTGGCACCAGTCGCCTAGCTGAAATGGGAAACGCACATATCCACTCGACCAAATCCCCATTCTTAAAAAAGAATGGTTCAATGGAGGTAGTCATGTGCGAGTGCCATATCAACACGGTAAAGCAGTATATTTACTGAGTCGGCATTTATTTCCAGAATCGGGGACTTAAATCCACCAGCATTAAGGAAATGCCGAAAATATATATTTCATGTTCGGAACGAGCGGGACTCGAACCTGCAACCTTTGGCACCAGTCGCCTAGCTGAAATGGGAAACGCACATATCCACTCGACCAAATCCCCATTCTTAAAAAAGAATGGTTCAATGGAGGTAGTTATGTGCGAGTGCCATATCAACACGGTAAAGCAGTATATTTACTGAGTCGGCATTTATTTCCAGAATCGGGGACTTAAATCCACCAGCATTAAGGAAATGCCGAAAATATATATTTCATGTTCGGAACGAGCGGGACTCGAACCTGCAACCTTTGGCACCAGTCGCCTAGCTGAAATGGGAAACGCACATATCCACTCGACCAAATCCCCATTCTTAAAAAAGAATGGTTCAATGGAGGTAGTTATGTGCGAGTGCCATATCAACACGGTAAAGCAGTATATTTACTTAGTCGGCATTTATTTCCAGAATCGGGGACTTATGTATGTAGGTGCCAGAAAATAGCAGAGAAGGGCACAACCACGACACTGTCATAACTTTACATCAAGCATTATATGTTCATATGAAGGAAGTCTATTAATATTATGTCTAGAAGTTGGAAAAAATTGTTGTACATGGGGGGGGGGGGGGGTCATAGTGCTATGGTGTGCACGTCTGTTTTGAGTTAGCATTTTGAGGACATTGGTCTGAGAGACATCTGGGTTGGTTAAAACATATTGTAGATTCATAACAATATAACAAAAGTTCTACAATGAATATGATTCAATTGCGAAAAAGGACCAAGCCCTATATGACTCCTTCTAGGCAACAAAAAGGACAAAATGAATACAGGTCATTACAGAACGCACTTCAGTGATGAATAATCACTCAGGCCTCTATTGTGCATGACCGCTGATTCATCAAAAAAAAAAAAAAAAAAAAAGCTATGAAAAACGCAGAAACTAAACCAAGATAGATAGAGGGGCATTGTTATAAGCTAAACATATGTATGCCAAAGAAACACAATTCTACCTCAACGAACGGATGTTGTACACTCGGCTACAACATTATAAAATTTAAGCAATGGCAGTTGATGAAATTTGAGTAGTTGAAATGATAAATCTTGAACATCAGAGAAAATGTGGATATTTTCCTGAACAGTACTCATAACAGAGCCATACAGGACAGTTTGTGGAGAAAAGGAGGATATCTTGCGATAAGCATGTACAAGTTAGATCGGGCAACCATATATATGTATGTATATATATATATATATATATATATATATATATATATATATATATATATATATATATATATATATATATATTCTAATTAAACCATAAATACATTACTAGTGTGTGTTAATTAATCACACAATAAGTCCTTTTCAAAAACCACTGCCCTGCTTCGACGTCAACGCTAGTTGGGAGGTGAGCACAAAACGTAGAATTGAAACAAGTCAGGGAATCACCATTGTATGCGGGCAACAAGAAACATGAAACGTAAAAATATAACGCAAAGTGGGGTTTTCACTTATACAAGACCCTGGAATACCTCCACAATCATAAAGGTGCTAATAAATACATCTTTGGTTTTTTTTCAACCTCCAACTAATGGATGGACGTAGTCACGATGGTGGAAACAAACCGAGGAGCTTGCTTTTCCTGGATCTTTCACCAACTAGATGAGCGCACTCGAGTTCACTTGTTGGAACATCTAGATTTGAATACGTTTTGAGGAACTCTGATGCCACCTACTTTGACTTGTCTTTTGTACGATCATTTGGCGCGTTGAGTCCATGGATCCAGATTGCCTATCTACTACCATATTGCTCCAAGTTGTTGAGGTCATTTAGTGTTTTAGGGAGTTCAGTTTCCACTTGTACCAACTTATTACGCAAGTCTGGTCACCAATTCCATTTTTTTTTACCCTGTCATGCTGGGTCTGAAGGGCAGATACTTTACATTCGATTTCACTAAATGTATTGTCAAAATGGTCAGCTATAGTTATTTTTTTGCTCAGTCAACTTGACCTTCAATAATGGTTCCACTGGATTGATAGTGGGCTATTTTCAGAGGTAACATGCACACAGATACTGGGAGGTTGAATATTGAATAGAGGTTTGTGTGTAAAGTTTCATGATTCTAAATCAAGGAATATCAGAATTACGGCCTGGACATGAGGCATAATGTACTTTCATATCATTGTATCTCTTAGTTCAGAAAAACTTGATCCATATTCATACAATTCAAACCTAATAATGATGACAGAGAGATCCCAGAGTTACCAATGCATCAACATTCCTCTTTCAAAATGAATGCGATAAACAAATTTCACTCCTGACTTGAGACAGGCAGTCACCCATAAAAGGCAAATGGTGGTATTAAACTGCCCCCCCCCAAACCTTTGAAGTACTTTCAATTAATTTCAGACTATAGTGGTTCCTAATTGTATAAACCTAATCACTCAAAACCCAAATTGTGTTACTTCTTCTAAAAATAAAAAGAGACCTGTTAGGCATATGCGTTCTGGGTTCTCCTGACTTGTCAGTCAGCTGAGTTTACAGCAAAATTAGAAAGTAGGCCTACATCGTTTTTGTGATATCTATGAATCTGGAACATTATAAATACACTGTGCATCCATTAAAACCATGAGTCGGAGGGCACAGCTCACATCACAACATAATCAATGAAGTATTTATCAAACAGTACACAAAAAACACGATCCATATTTATACGTTTCAAACCTAACGATGCCAACAAAGAAGTTCCAGAGTTACCAAAGCATGAACTTTCGTCTTCCAATAGCAATGTAAAAAAAAAGTTGACCCAGATGCTTAACCTAGTAACATACGTTTGCTTTAGTACACCCACTAAGGTCAAGATATATATGTGTATGAAGTTTCATGACACTAAGACAAATAGAAAAAAAATGTAGCCCAGACATGAATTTACAAGGGTATGCCACCGTCATCCAGATACTTGACGTAGCGACCTACTTTTGGTACATAACACACCCCTATATACACAGATACCTGTGTGTAAAGTTTTAATAATCTACATGGAAAGACAAGCAAGTTATAGCCCAGAAACGAATAGCCGAGACCAAGATTTTTGATCTAGTGACCTACTTCTGTTTAATGCGTCAAGATATATGTGTTTATGAAGTTTCATAAAATTGACTTAAACAGTAAAAGAATCATAACTAGGGCACGATTTGACAAAGATGTGTCACTGTGACCCAGGTACTTGACCTAGTGACCTTTTTTGTCCATAACACACCAAAGTATGAGAATTCTTCGAAGTTAAACACACAGATATAGTTTGGAATAAACGAAAAAAAAACAAAAAAAACCCAGTTTTTCTACTCCGAACACGTCATATATATTGGGACAGTATATATCCCGCCTATTAACTCGGTATATTCCAGTGGGGAGGATATATTTGATAACCTTTCTAAGGATATTACAAAGTTTACAAAAATGAAAAGCTTGTGTAAACTCATGGGATATTTTAATGCATCAACAATTACATAATTATTATGATTTTGTTTTACCTAATAAATCAGACATTGTTCATGTTTCACTCCCAGATGATAATGACGAGGATCAAGTATTAGAAGTAAGACAAAACTGTCACAAACGAAAGGTACATGAAAACGGTAGCAATATGTGAAACTTGTGTATTTCAGTAAGACAGCGTATCGTAAATGGGAGAAAGCTTGGTAATTTAACCGGTAAGCCCACGTGCTACATTCAAAATGCCAAAGTCCCAACAGCTATTGATTATATTACTTGTGACGATTCTCTTTTCACATTGACACCATATATGGAAGTACACGACCTCATGTGCTTTTCTGACCATTGTTCGCTGTCTTTCGAAGTAGCAATTGGGTGTAGCGTGGTAAATTACTGCGTCAGTGCACGGACTTACTGCGCACAGTGGTTAAAGGTAAACAAACCTGCATTACAGCCGTTGCTAGAAAAGTTTATTTGAGACTCCAGTAGTGGAACGAAATTTTATGAAGTTCTTAAGACAGTATGTAACGAGACATACAAGATTGCTTGCAAAAGAAGTGCGTTATTACCTGCAGACAAAGTGTAGATGAAATGGTAAATGATTTTAACAGTATCCTTCAAAGGGCGGGAAGAATATACCTTAAACGTAAAAAAAGAACATATCATAAGAGAAACTCCCAAAGTATGCGGACCAACATTGTTATAGTCTGTACAATGACGTAAAACAACTAACAAAACGAGTGTCTCGGGAACCAAAGAACATAACTTTGAGGCGAGCTTATTAGTCTACTCGACGTATTTTCAAAAGAATGGCTAAACTGAAAGAAAAACAATTTAAAGATAATCTATTAGATGGTATGCTGAACATGGGGGAAAAAATCCAAGAGACATTTTGGGACTTATTTAATGAACTTGATAATGTCATGGAAAATAAACCTAGGAATACAAGTGACAAAATTTTTGCTGAAACTTGGATGACACATTTTTCACAGTTTATGTCTCACGGCTTTGTCCCAACTAAATCACCAATGTTCAAATATGTTCAAAATACCATTAGTTCAAACCACGTTCTTGCTTTTTCAGAACTGGATTACAAAATCAGAGATACTGAAATTGATATGATGATATCAAAACTGAAAAATTATAAATCCACAGGAAAAGATCTTATTTTGAATGAAATGTTGAAGAATGCCAAAGATGAATTAATGCCATTATTATCGAAACTGTTCAATACAGTATTATCTTCTAGTTGTTTCCCCCATCTTTGGAAAATTAGTATTCATTTGCTTTTACATAAAGGTCGTTCAATATTTGATCCTAATAAGCATTGAGGAATATCGTTGGGAAGTTGCATTATTAAATTATTTTGTGGTGTATTGAATACTAGGTTTCAGAAATATCTTCGGTCAAGAAATTTACAAAATGAATTCCAAATTGGGTTCCAACAGAACTCACGAACCAGTGGTCATATTTTCGTACTTAAAACGATCATTGATGAATACACGAAACTATGTAAGAAAAATTTGGATTAGTATGCTTGCTTTATCGACTTTAGACAAGCATTTGAGATGGTATGGCACGATGGTTTGTGCAAGTTATTGAAATATGATATCAGTGGAAAGATGCATGATATAATAAGAGACATGTACTGTGGGGCAATGACACACTTGAAACTGAAAGATGGACTGGCAGATTATATAATTCTAAACAATGGCCTAAGACAAGGGTGTAACCTCAGCCTTACCTTATTTAATATCTGCATAAATGATCTCTATGGTAGTTTTGATTCCCTGTGCCACCCTGTCAAACTATATGATAAATGTATTAATTTTCTTTTGTATGCTGATGATTTAATCTTATCATCTGAAAACGAATGTAGCCTACAACATTGTTTAGATAAATTACAACAATATTGTGTAGATTGGAATATGACAATTAATATGCAAAAATCTAAGGTGATGATTTTCAATAAATCCGGTCGAAAGCTGAAGCGATGTTTTACGTTAGGAAACGAAATCCTCGAAGTAACACATGCGTATTGTTATTTGGGCATAGAACTAAAAACTGACGGCAACAAAATGTTTTTTTGAAGGGAGAAATTAGCGAATATCGTTGTTTTACTTTTGAAACAGTTCACCTCAGTTTTTTGCAGTTTTGTCTGGGTGTGCATAAAAAAAAAAACAACCAATATTGCTGTATTGAGCGAATTTGGTAAATATCCACTAGCTTTAAAATTGTTTGCTCTAATGTGTAACAATTGGTTACGAATAGTCCGCATGCAACCAAAACCATAACTTTATGATGGTTTTCTTTGCAATGCAGAAGATATACATGCAAGGGAATTTCAATGGATAACAGTAATGAGGGACTCTTTTCTGCAATTTGGGTTTTATACAAATATAGGAAAATATCGGCCTATTGACAGACAATTTTCCGACATTAAAATTTCGATCAAAGATTATAAAATATTTCTTGGAACATTGGAAAGAAGATATAAGGGTTAATTCAGGAGCTGATTAAAAGTTACAAACCTGCACTAATTAAAAAAAAAATCAAAAGAGAACTGTATTTACTAGCAATAAAAGGTCGATATATCAGAAAAATATTAACAGGTTTTAGAATCAGCGCACATTATTTAAAAATTGAAACAGGTAGACATAGAAGACCACAAAAACACCTTTGGAAGGAAGAATTTGTGACAAGTGTAATATATTGGAAGATGAAATACATATCATCATTTTTTGCAACAAAAATGAAAAAGAAAGGAAACAAAACTATTCTTGGAAATGGCCGATATTTTCGCTTTATTTTCATCATTAGACAATAATGGTAAATTTGCCTTTTGATGAAGCTAGGCGATATAGAAAAAATAAAATATATTGAAATTTTCTTGGCAGCTATCATGGAGCAGAGGGGATCTTTTCTAATTACCGAAAGTAAACTAGCAACAACATCACTGATGCATCAGGAACAGTGATTTGTTTTCCTATTGAGGGCTTTTTATGTTTATACTTCTTCTTATTCTTGCCAGTACTTTTGTATTTTACATTAACGTGTATACGTTTGATTTTGTCAATAGGTGATGTTCATGTAAATTGTGTGTATATGTGTGGATGTTTGTTTATATTGCTTAATATCACGTTTGTATGTTTGATGCGGCAATAAAATAAAGTTTCAAGTTTCAAGTTTCAAACCATCATTTCTACGCACACGTGTGTGTAAAGTTTCATTAATACAAAAAGCAAATCAGGGCCAGACACAAGTAGCAGAGATCAACATATTTGACCGAGTGACTTCTTTTTGTTGCATTACACACCTTTAGGTAAATATATATGTATGAGTTATGTTTCATCAAACAAATGTACTCAAATTATACAATCCCAGAACAAATATCACATGTACAGACACTCCGAGCAGTGTCATGTTTCCCAGAGTTAATGAACCTGCACGTTTACCTCCAACTAGCAATGCCTTTTTTTATCTGCTTAGCTGCAGATACCAAGTACAAGCATAGAAAAGGCAAATGTAGCTAAGCCTGTCCTGCCCACTGTGCTTAGTTCAGGATGGCAGATGGACGATTCTGGAAGTATTGTCCCCATATCAATGACCATTGAGGGCAAGTCGAGTGTATACCGGGAGTTGAATACCTGTACTTGTACATGCAAAAGCCAACATTATGGCTTGCACTGGCAGCTGTGTATGTTCACAGCAATGTTTAGACCCCTTAAATCCCAAAGCACAGAAAGAATGGACCATTCTGGCTCAGAATAGTTGTAAATTATACTCATATATATGCCACAAGTAGTGATGAACTGATACGTCCAAATTAAACACATATAATTCGCTACAAAATAAGCATTCTCACTTTCATTTTTGACGCATATTTTTGGATTATGGGGTATGTAGTACGACTGCAGAACAAAGCCCGACTGTTTTTTTCATAACAAAATATACTTTTGTAGAAAGAAGAGGAATTCCGTCAAATTTACATGCATAATTCAAACTCCTTGACATACATATATTTAAAATTACAGCCTGTTGATATAAAAAAATTGAAAAAAAGTTTCATCTTTTACTCCATATTTGAAGTAACACATACTATGTACCAAATAAATCTGCGACAAATAAGAAAACAATGCATTTATTTCACATGCTTTACTGTTTTCCGCTAGCAATGAATCAAAACAACTATAATTTCAGACAGGTGTCTACATATTACAGTTTGTTTTTCATAAGTACTACCTCTGTCTTGGGTAAATTGATAAAAAACGGCCCCTGTGCTTTCATACACATACCTACCAAGCTACACGTGGTTCAAAAATGCCCACAAATATATGTTTGTAAAGTCTAGAAGAAATGTACATGCATGATTTAAACCCCCGATATACCTGTATTTAAAATTACAAGCTGTTGATATGAAGATTTTGAGAAAGTTTCATTTTTTTACTCCATATTTGAAGTAACACATTCTCTGTACCAAACAAATCTACGACAAACAATCAAATTGGATTTATTTCACATACTTTGATGTTTTGCGCTAACATTGAATCAAACATCTATGGTTTCAGACAGGTGTCTGCATATTTTTTTCCGTATGTACTACCTCTGTCATTGGTATATTGATAAAAACGGCCGCTGTGCTTTCATGCACACAGCTACCAAGCGACAAGCGCTTCAAAAAATGTCCAGAAATATATGTTTGTAGAGTTTAGAATGGTTGTAACATTTGGCAAAGTAGGGTGAACGAAACCCAAGATTTCAGATGATAGCCCCCTGACTTCAGTGGTAAAGTTTGATTTATTAATGATGTATCATATCATATCATATCATATCATATCATATCATATCATATCATATCATATCATATCATACCATATCATGTCTTATCATACCATACCATACAACACCACATCATATCACATCATATCATGTCGTATCATATCATGTCATAACATATCATATTACCATGATACATTTACACCTTAAGTGGATGCATAAGCTTACGTACCAAGCATATAGCACAGGACTCTGGCGGCATTGTCATCAAAGAAGTTACTACAGATGCTACCCCATTCCTCGGCTCCAGTAACAAACACTTCCACACGTCCTGTAGTCTTGTTGCCATTCATCAAACGTACATCGCGAACAGCTGTATATTATAAATTACTGATGAGCTTTCTAAGAAGTGTCGACTCGAAATATTTTATGTGATCAGAAATTTAGTTACTTCGTGCTGACCGGTTGCTCTGAACAATTTTGATTTGTCTCTTACTTGTGTTTGGTTTCCAATTTATTTAACTTGTTATTTAAAGTCCTATTTTTCTGCCAGTCAAAAGCTACAGGCATGCGACACGCATCAGCTCGCATGTATCAGTAAATACTTTTCTATAATTAAGGGGCTCAAGGCTAAATACATGTCATGATCACATGATCCATCTTCTCACAGTACTGTTTAACTTTCAGTTCCTGGAGACAGATTTTGTGTCCTTAGGTTAGCAGAGCGTTTACTAAATGTTAAATACTCGTCCGAATTGCTCCAGTCTCTGTAAGCCCATCCAGAGACCGGTATGTATTTGTAACTTGTCACACATATTGAATATCACACATCTCTAAATAACACCATTTAAAACAAATGTATAGTTTCTGTATTTCTTACAGTCGTACTTTTCTTTTACTAAAGATGCCCTGGATGACATTTGGCCCCGGCATTGGTGCTATAAGGATAAGGTGATTCTACAGTGTATAATTCTGAACAATGTATGTGACTGATAAAATCATTTATCAAATTAAATAATAAGATTATACTAACACATGGGTGATGTAAAGCAGTCGATGGACATGTCCTCGCGATGTCCAATACATGCCGTATCGTTGGGATCTACTTCTCTCGTTCTCATACTAGAACACCACCGGGGCCTGGCCTCACTACTATCACACAAACGTCCTGAAAACGACGCTTTCCCTGACCCGTAATATGAGTTCCTCCTTACGAGGCCATCCTTAAAACCTGTTTAATACGAAGATGTAGGTACGAGAAACAGAAAATTAATTTTTTGCTCATGCCCATATATTTTTTTTTTACGCCAGACATCTACATTCTAGGAGTGAATTAAATTTGCATTATTCACTAAATCCAGAACCAGATAGCTTTAAAAAGACACATTCAACTTTCTTGTCATGGACCTGTAAACAGGCAATCAAACAGAAGGTGTATCAATGAACTACGCAAGGAAATAATGACCTATACGACGTCGAGCACAGCCTTTCACAAATTGCAGTTATGATATCAAATTAAATAATGTAGATGAGCATTATTTAATGACATGCCACATACTGATCCCTGCATATTATCCTAGGCATTGTAAACACTTACTATGATATCGCATTTGGACTTCAATAAAATATCTATATTAATGTGACATATTGACTACTTCTCACAAGCATTTCTACCTTCCGTTGACAACATACAGGTTACTATATGAATGAGAGTAAATATACATAATCATATTTCCTAATTCAAAATAATCGATATGGAACTCTGCGTGGTACAATTATGGAAATTTATGTGTGCACATTTAAAACAATATCAGCAAGGAATCTTAGTGTCTGTAGGTATATATATTGCAGCTAAAACAAGTCAGTGAAAAATAGGTTCTCTTCAGTTTGGCAGCTACATGTAATTACGCTAGCCCACAGAACACGTCATAAACACATGCACTGTAATACTTCTGGGTCTTGCCAGGGAGACAGGCTCCTAGCATACTGTAGGTTTTGTAATTTATCTACTTATCTATTTGGGGTAAATGGACAGAGCATGGATGTCATTAAATACACACATAGATTTCTGAAGAAATATTAATTGAATATATAACGTTTACGACGAGAGGGACATTACTAGTTGGGGACACTCTTGCGTCATGATTATATTATCACTTTCGTTGTTTTCCCTCTACCGTTTGTAATCTATCGCCTGAGTGTCTCTGTACTCCCTGGTTGGTATACTGATTTCCAAGCAAAATAATATTTGGACAATGTGGCTTTAATTTCCCTCTGATGGTGAAACGTTGGACAAGCAAAATTAAGTCATCGCTTCGGCTACATTCACCGTATGTTGCTGGAAATATAACCACTGCATTTGGCGGAGGTCCATAATAATATGTGTCTAAGTGATGCACATTTTGATGTGATAAGCACAGAAATCGGGTAATTAAATGGCTTTTTTAAATGCTTTTTGCACACCTCTACTCACAAGCTGGGCATCAGCCACCATATAAATTGAAAACGTTCCTCTACTTAGATGTCATTAATTAATCATTCTTTGGAGGCTATAAACTATGGAAGCCTATCAGTGGTAATATGATTTCATTTTTAATCTGATCATAACGACATTTTATGCGAGTCAGAGCACAATTTTTGTGATTATAACGACAATGTATCTGATTAGGACGACATTTTATGTGGTCATAACGACATTTTATCCGGTTCGGACGACCTTTTTCAGGACATTATAACATTATGTCTGGTTATGAAGACTTTTTATCTTGTCATAACGACAATGTGTCTGGTTAAGACGATATTTTATGTGATCATAACGACATTTTATCCGGTTCGGACGACCTTTTTCAGGGCATTATAACATTATGTCTGGTTATGAAGACTTTTTATCTTGTCATAACGTCATTGTGTCTGGTTAAGACGATATTTTATGTGATCATAACGACATTGAATCTGGTTCGAACGAATTTTGTCTTGCTAGGACACCACATTATGTTGTTATAACGACATTTTATCCGGTTAGGACGGCATTGTATGAGGTCATAACGACATTTAATCTTTACCTCGTTCAGACACTTTTTATTTGACCATATCGACATCTTATCATATGGCCTATAGACGTGTGAAAATGTAAAATAAATAAATAAATAAATAAATAAATAAATAAATAAATAAATAAATAAATAAATAAATAAATAAATATATAAATAAATAAATAAATAAATAAATATATAAATAAATAAATTAATAATTTAATTAATGAAAATTAAATCAGCAAATTAAAAAAACCCTGCTATATGGCAACCTCGCTTGTGATGAATCCCAAAGATCTCTTGTAATCCTTAGTTCTTATTCAGCATGGAGATTAGCCTAACGCTTAAGATGTGCATCCTATAGTTCATTAGTGTCCTTGACTTACTTTTCAAAACAGCTTCACTCATTCCCTTGCCATTATATTCAATATCGAGTGGTGCTGTTCAATGCCAAGGCTTTCGAAAGGCAGCCTGTTTCCGGGTAAAAGTTTTATTAACATTTATCATACTGTATAATTTCATGTTACGGGCAACTCAATGCATCAAAGAATGTTTTTCCTTCCAAATGGAGACGATGTGTGGAATTGAAGGCAGGGGAGGCTTCCTTTTCCATTGCTGCGCAATTGCAGACCCATGCATTATATATATATATATATATATATATATATATTTATTTACTTGGTCTTCAGTATAAATGTTTGCTTCGACAAGGTAAAGCTACACATTCTATATCAAAAGTACGTATTCTTTCGAATATATACTATTGTTATATCGTTACACTCCTATGAAAACTCCTATGACTTCGCTGATATATTTATATATATATATATATATATATATATATATATATATATATATATATATATATATATATATATATACACATATATATATATATATATATATATATATATATATATATATATATATATATATATATATATATATATATATATATATATATATATATATATATACACACACAGTTACGTTCGCCTTCAAGTTAACAAACACCAAACGCACCAACGTTACCCAAACGTTTCCCAAACACTTTCAGTGAAAGTCAAACGTTTTGCAAACGCGTAGCAAACACTTTGCAAACACTTTCCAAACGCTTTACAAACACTTTGCCAAACGCTTTCAAACACTTTTCCAAACGCTTTCAAACAATTTGCCGAACGCGTTTGGTGAAAGTCGGACGTTTTCAAACTCATTTCCAAACGCTCTCAAAAACTTTACACTTTGCGCCAAACGTATGTGATACATGT
>OZ026628.1:43761223-43783223 GCA_964020975.1 Hermodice carunculata | reverse complement strand
CCTTTTTATGTGGGAGAGAAAGCCTAATCCTGTTCCCACTGTGATCGCCTTTCACTCACTTAACCCATCAGTAGATCTTTCTCAACCAATCAAAACCAAGCAAGACCAGCGGTCACTCAACACTTCCTGGCATGCTGACACTTGGCATTTTAACTGTGTCAAGCACAAAATGTGCTTGAACTGCAGCTTAATTCCGCAGCCACAATATACATTTTATTCAACAAATTAACCCTTTGGTTTTTAAACTTATCACCACATAATAATATATATATATATATATATATATATATATATATATATATATATATATATATATATATATATATATATATCCATATAAATGTAGATGTATATATATATACACACACATACATATATATATATATATATATATATATATATATATATATATATATATATATATATATATATATATCTGTGTTTGTGTGTGTGTGTGTGAGTATGTGTGTGATGTGTTTCTCCTCATGTATATCTTTAATATGACTGCTATTTTTGTTATACTTGATTTTCACTACTTTTGCTTCTGTTTCCTGTGTATTCTATATGGTCGCCTACAGGTAGTTTATTTCATCAAATGAGGAGATTAAATGCCTGTTCATAGAGACGTCCAGGGTTGAAACAACAGTTCAATGTGAATTTATATGAGTGTATCTGTACATAATTGTAGATGAGCGCATGTGTTTGTGTATGTATGTGTATGCAGGTGTGCGCACATGCATGTATACACACATGCATATTCTACAATCGTTACGGAATGTAAATCAAGAAGTTGCGTTTCAGTCTAGAGATTTTGAGGGCAGCTCCACTATCCTGTTTACCTCACTAGGCCAACATCATATATCATTGTTATTACTGTTTTCATTTTTAGGTTTTTTTTTTCTGTGTAACGTGCTGCCTTTATGTGCTGGGGCGATTTCACGACAAAACACCTTAATAAATGTCACCAGTGTGTACATGTTTGAATATATATTCTAGCCATATATATATATTGTTTTTGTCCATGGAAATTAGTTACTCAATTGTTTGTGTGTATTTGAGGTTGCCTTTCCAGCCCATTCTCTTATATGCTCAGTGTCTCTATCCAATTGGTTGAAATCTGGTGAATCTTATGAGATGAATTTTGAATTTTGGTATATGTCACTTTGTCAGCAGTGCCCGAACTGTCCATATGTATATTCTTTGTCTTTTTTTGTGAAGTACTATGCAAATACTTACCTGTTGTACTTGTGATCATTCATATATCACTTAACCGGGCTAGTTCCTCAACAATTACTTATGTTGGATCATTTATATACATTTTGTACAACAAATGAATGTTCTCACAATAGTCCTACTTTTTAATGTTTCCAATATATCGTGGGTTAAAAATACAACATATGTGCTAACGCTAATGCATGAAGTATTGTATTTGATATGCTATATATCTCCCAGTATTATTGGCACCTGAGACAGTTTTTACTTATATGCATCTGTCGAAGACGACTTCCTACTATACGATATTTATTATTAAGTTCTCGCATTTACGTTGCCATGTATGCAGCTTTGCATTTTGTCACCGTCATAATGATATGCAATCGCCACACGTTTGAAACTAGACATAGAATACTTATTTCATATATGTACCTAGCGATCTCCTCTAGAAACAGTTTTAGAGGTAGAATATAGAGCACCGTCTACCTCTGGAAACAGTTTTATAGGTTGCGTATAGAGCACCCTCTACCATTCTATTTGGATTATATTCGGCACATAACAGATAATCTTTTCAAAGCTGAGGCCTTAGACTCTTTTTTTTTCAATAATATGACCCTGATTCGCTTTCAGTACTCTGAGTCAGTTTATTTCTTCTTCTGAAATACTCTTTATTCCTTTCTATAACAGAAGACAAAGTTCTTGAAATATTATTTAGCGCATATACTTCCAAAGCCTCTGGTACTACACTTCTCAAAGAAGCTGCAACTTTTATTTACAAGTTGCTCACGGAATTATATATATTCGTTCTTTGAGTACCAAACAATTTCCTTCGTTATGGAAAAAGGCCAATGTTACTCCTATCCATAACAAAGGTTCTCAAACCGTATGTAACAACTTCCGTGCTGTCACCTTCCTAAGATGGGTGGGTAAAATCTTCAAAATAGAGGGTTTTAAGTACAACTTTAACGTCTTTCGAGAGAATGTCCTTATATTTACTCATCAATCTGGATTTTCCCCTGGTGATTCTATTATTAATCAGTTACTTACTTTATATCACTAGCTATGACGTACTATTGATTATCAAAAAGAGGTGTGTATTGTGTTCTTAGATATCATCAAGGCGTTTAATAAAATTTGGCACTGTCTTCTATTCTTCAAACTAAAGAAGAGTGGTATTCAAGATGATGTGCTTAGTTGGTTTACAGATTATCCTAAAAACCGCCAATAGTATGTTATTATTCAGGGCCAGTCCTCTGGCTGTGGAAGAGTTCATGCTGCTGTCCCCAAAGGTTCCGCTTTGGGGCCCCTTGTGTTTCTAAGATTTATTAATGGTGTTGTTGATATTGTTAATACAAATATTTAACTATTTAAAGACAACACATCTCTCTATTAAAATGTGGTCAATCCTGTTAATGTTGCTGAAGCAATAAAAAATCGACCTCTCCGCCATAGACAAGAGGTCCAAGAAGTTGCTAATAACTTCCAATGCCTTAAAAATGTGAGCATGTTAATATCACACAAGTCTGCCTCACCTAGTTACCAACCCCATATATGACAGCGATGTACGTTGCAAAACGTTTGTTATAAACATCTATGCATTTTTCTGCAGTCTGATTTGAGATGGAATGATCATATCAAAGACATCATTGTTGAAGCAGAAAAACGTTTAAAAATAATGAAAAATTTGACCTATCATTTGGCCTAACAAACCCTTGAAACAATGTATATATTTTTATTAGATCAATTTTAGAGTATGTAAGTCCTATCTGGGATGGATTCACAGCAGCTGATGCTGCGAACCTTGCGGGGGTTCACCTGCCCGCTGCTAAATGGTCCCTGGGGTACTTATTGGAACGGCTAATGCTAAACTATGCGGAGACCTTGGATGGCCAACCTTAGACAAGCATAGGGAGAATTCAAAAGTAGTAATGATGCACGACGTACTAAATATTTTATTCCCCAGTACCCTGAAATCAGTAATCCATAGCATTCTTTAAACTGTAATACTAAGTTATAATGTATGTCCGGGATCCAACCTGCCTCCTTTTAGAGCCGGAATCAGCCTTTTTTTATGGGTCCGCCCTATGGAGGGACCATTTATGTCTTTTGGCTTTCCATCTGTCTGGATTTCCGTCTGTCTGGATTTCCATCCGGCTGGATGCCTCCATGTATTATGTTCTAATCAAAATTTAATGTGAATAATAAAGGGCACATCACATTGTGGATGGACACTTAATTAATTTCTTAATTCAGAAACATTATATTTATTCCAAATCAATTGATGGAAGCTGTCTGCTCAAGATTCTTATTTCTTAAAACTGTATAATTATGGACATAGATAAGCTACAGTTATTCAAACTTGATTGCGTCTTGGCAGCAGCCATCTGAACTCTCATTTATTTAAACTTGGATTCAAATTGTTTCCAACATGTGAAGGTAGTGCATCTCATAAAGATGTGTGGCACTTTTTCTTTGAGTGTGCATTATAAGTAGTCGCCTGATCTATCTTGTACATGTTTATCTCAAGATATCCTCCTTTTCTCCACAACCTGTCCTGTGCGGCTCTGTTAAAAGTGCTATTCAGGAAAATATCCAAAGTTTCTCTGGTCCAAGGTTTATCATTTCAACTACATAAATTAGATCAACTGCCATTGGTTAATTTTATAATGTTGTAGATGAGTGTACAACGTATGTTCGATGTGGTAGAATTGCGTTACCTTGGCAGACATATGTTAAGCTTATAAAAACGCCCCTCTAACTATCTTGGTTTAGTGTCTGGGCTTTTCATCGCAGTGTTTTGATGAATTAGTGGTCAGGCACAATGGAGGTTTGACTGATTATTTGTCACCTAAGTGAGTTTTGTGATTGCCTGTATTCACGTTTTGCTTTTTCTTGCCAAGAAGGATTCACATAGGGCTCGGCTCTTTTTTTTTCCAATTGGATCATACTCATTTTACAATTTGTTTATTGTTTTGAATTGTATCCCAGTCACATGGGCACGCAAGGCAAGTTCGTCTTTTTTTCGGGCATAAATTTGTAACAAAGCCCAGGCAACAATGCCCGCAGAACTACTTACAGTCCATTGAGGCCCAAATGGGGAATAAGCTATCATAAATGTAGAGCAATATTGAGATGATTTTTACAAGCAAAAGTAAATCAAAACACAATGTTTTTACATGTGTTTATAATTTTATTTTGTATAATTGCCATTGTTGGCTCAACATTTATCCGTATACATTAGGCTCTGTGTAAATATTTATCACAACTTGTTTATTAGTGAACCATTTAATAGGCCTACTGTGGTAAGACCTTGCGTATTTTCACAGATGCTTTTTAAACCGCAGCCAAGTCCAAAACTGATGGGCCTGAAGATAGAATCAAATAGTATTTCTAGTCCCGATTACACATGGCTAAGAAGTATAGGCCTACTCCTAACGTTAACACTAAATTCTGAATCCAACACTAGGCCTTATACTAGTTATAGGCAAGACGTAGATAGGCCTCCATTTAGGCCTAGGCCTATAGGTGTGGGCCTGCTCATAGGCCTATATTTGCTTTTGCATTATTGACAAGTTAAATGTACATGCATTAAATACCGATTTTCCAAAGCCCCCGGCTAGACCAAGGCCTACATCTGTTGCGGCAAGAAACAATGAGTTAACACTATTTGTACTAGTCAGCCGGCAGTATTTACTGGTGCTTGCTGATGAGACTCAGTTTTGGTAGGCCTATGCAAAGCCAAAGGAACTGACGGCACGGGGGAGGAATTCTCAGCGATCATACTCATAGGCCTACTATCAGCTTCAGAATCAGGCAAGACAGGCCTAATTTGATTCAGCACCTCGGACATTTGACGCTCCTTTTCATGAGACGGACCTGATATATAGGATTTCAAGCTTTCAATACATCGATGACCAGTCACACTGGCGATGTCAGCTACCTCGTAACCAGCATGATTAAGCACTGTGGCACTGGTAACTCTTTGATAGCGATTCGTATAGATTTTGCTTAATTTTGCGTCTTTTAACATATTTTTTAGCATATCTCCCAAATGGTGTTTGCCTGGTGGCCTTCCACAATACCATAACTCTCCAATTTCTTTTAACTTTTTGTTTGGCACTTGGTCAAAAGCATCACAGTTTGGATCTAGACAAGACACATATTTCTTAAAACTAGCCAGAGGACAATACTTGCTTCCAGGTCGTTCTGCCATTATTGCAGGTTTTTCCTTCTGTTGCTTTACATTGGTACCACTGTGGGGTTTTTTTTTCTGCCTCATGATAAGCCATGTTTACATATTCCCTACCCTGATCATCACTTTTTACAACAAATGATCCTTCCCGTAAATCCTCTCCCCCTCTCCTGGCAAAATGCAGCCCAATATCAAAAAGTGCGTTTCTTTGCAAAGAAAAAGGTGACTCAATACCGATTGTCCCAGCACAACGGAACTTTTTAATATCTCCAGGAGCAATCGATGCTTTGTGCTCAGTGGTATCTAGGCCCTCACGGCGCATTTTTTTAATCATGCCATAAAAAAACATATTTGCATTGTTAAATAATCTGTTCCTCATAATATTGACATTGCGACTGAATGGAGGGTTGTTTAAGTGTCGGTTTAGGCCAGCCCTTAAATTGATGTACCCAGATTTCGAATACAGTTCCCCTTTGACGGTCCTGACACTAGCGTAAAGTTCCATTAGGATCTGTGCTAGTTCCTCATTTTCTTGGCCCTCGAAATCTGGACTGCGTCCTCTGCTGGCTAGCCACTGTGAAAATAAAGTACACATAGTCGTAGGCCTAATTTTTACATGTAACCCATTTGTGGCCCCCAAAGAGTCAAAGCGCATAGTACGTGACGTCATTGAGGCAATTTCTAGATCCCCACAGAATTGAAGCCACAAAATGTGGGGAAACAGGAAACCGTTAATGTAATCACGTGATTTTAACTTTGAACCGAGGAGGCCATCGAGGCAAGCGACACAGAATTGACCAGAATCTTCTCATTATTTTTTATTGTCATGGACTTAAATCTATGTGTATACAACCTGCATTACTTTCTCATTATGAATGGGCAAAGACTTAGCTGGTATATTAGAAGAAGCTAACAGAACAAGCAGAGGTGCCAAGTCTCCCGATTTGGCGGGAGATCTCCCATTTTTCTAATGATATAAGTTACCGAAATTTGTCTATCTCCCGCTTTTTTACCTGTTTCCTCCATTATAATATAATAGGACGCCCGCTTTTTGTAACATTTTTCAGCTTGAGCACCCGCTTTATAATTATATGTTGGGCAACTTGGCACCTCTGAACAAGGGATAACGTTAGCATGTTCATATGACTGATGACGATCGGTGATCAGTGGACCAACGGCAGTCATGCCTCCATGATCAATGTCAAAAGCGCCGTTAAATGTGGATTAACTAAAGTAAATTGCTTGAAAACCCTGTTCAGGTGAGTCAGATGTTTATTGTGGACTACTGTGTGATAGGACAGCAAGCTATATATTTCATCGATTCTGCCACAATGAGTGGGATTCTTCAGAAACAATAACCTGCTTTAGTGCTTGTCCTGGCGACACATGGCTGGAACCATGCCAATTTTGTTAATGACGTCAGCTCTTGAAGGAACGTCCGCCCTAATAATAATATGGAAATGAGCCATGCAGTGCTGTTTACCGTAATTTTATTGACTTCATGCACTGTGTTATATTGGGTGTTTGATGCATTAATTCAAAATTATGATGTCGAAATTAAACCTAATGTAGGCCTATATAAACATCATTAAAATGCTTATTTTGACTGCTTCAAAGCTTTGGACTCATATAAAAGCGTACCTTTTGTTAAATGTACAGCCGACTTTGTTTGGGCATCTGTGGCCTCCACAGTACGACTCTTTGCAATACTGTCCAGCTCCTCATTGCTACATTCGACAAATCTCGCATTTGTTGTTGTTGTGGTTGTAGGCCTAGATGTAGATGTGTTGGCAGGTATTGGGGGTTGGGCACTTTCTGTTCCTGCTAAAGGCACCGTCTCTGTACTAGGGGGCATGTCAATATCCTCATCTAGATTGAGTGTCACTGCTGTTATTATGTCCAGTTCATGGGCATTTGCCTTGGTCACATTCCCCGTATCTAGATCATGGCAAACAAAGTACTTCCATCCAAGTTGGTGTTGTTCAATGTTCCCAATCAGTACAAACTTTCCACGCAACATGTGGATCTCCCCAGTCTCCACTAGTTGTACAGGTGTCAAGCCATTACTAGGCTCAGGACTAGTTGAAGTGGAAGCCATTTTGCTGTACAGAGTTTGTGAGAGTCGCATCACCACTAACAGGCCATAATATACATGCACAAATTTGTATCGCTAAGTATCTAGTCCTACCTGAGTGCACGTACTATAAAAAAATATCCTTTGGCCAAATTTATTATGATCCTGGGATAGAATGGGGTTAAACTACAGTTGGGGGGGGGGGGGGGCTTTGCAAGTTAACAAAGCCCTGCTGTGAAGGCACGGTAACCGCCCTACCCTCCCTACGGTCGGGTAGTGACTATATTGCCGTGCCTTCACAGCCGGGATTTGTTACCGTGCAAAGCCCCCCCCCCCCCCAACTGTAGTTAAACCCCTAATCCAAAACATGCTTAAACCAACCCAGATGTCTCTCATACCAGTGTCCTCAAAAAGCTGACCCAAAACAGACGTTTACACCATAGCACTATGAAAGCCCCTCTATACGTACAATAACGTTTTCCAACTCTTAAAATTAATAAAAATAGACCTCCTCCGCATGGAAATATAGTGCTTGATCTAACAATATGACAGTGTATTGGTTGCCCACCTTCTCTGCTATTTTCTGGCACCTACATGGCACTGTCATTATGCATCTGGGTCATACGGTACAGCAGGAATAATACGCAAGAAACCGTTTATGTTTTCAGAGCTGTAATCTCACGTACAATTTGGTTAAATGGTGTCCAGCCTAGTTTTTCCTGGCGACACTGAGAATGTAACCCACAAATCAGCCATACTAAAGTTGCCATTGCATGTATTCCTCCATCAACGCTGCCTTGTACCTACTTGAGCCCTTAGAATGTTAAGTGCTTGATAAACATAGATTTTGCTTTCTTTGCAGGCCCTTTTGCTACTGGTACATCAAGAAGCTCCTCGGCGATATTCTGCAAAGTCTTACTCTTGCCCATCTCAGTGAATAATTGGTTACACTTGGTGGGCCTCTTTGAAATGCTGCCATCTGTTGTCTCCTCCATAGTATCGCAATTGTCAGCTGCAAATTGTACAAATCGCCCATATACCAAATTTGAAGGAATAAATACATTTCCATTTGATAGATATCCATCAATTTGTGAATTTGCTTTGCTAGTGTCGATTCTCTGGTATCATAGGGGATACTTTCGCATATTGAATTTCAAATAATTTAATAGGACCTGGCTCTTTATTTCCTTATAAAGGCACAATCCTGTGCGAATGTGCTTGATAGTATTTTGTGAACCTTTGAAAAATTGTAAAAAGTTGCCCGAGCTGTATTAAGACCCTTTTTGGTTTATTTCGTCTTCCTGGACAGGAGCAGACAATTCTCTGGGTTCAATACAATTCTCTGGTTCCCTGACATACTCGGTGTCAGCACAGTAAATGTCTTTGCGTTTAATCTTAGTCAGACAGGTAACGTTGTAATGTACTTTTGATAAAATTAGACTGGAAAATTCAATTCTCCGTTACAAGGTGTGATCTGTTTCAGCCAGTCAAAGTCAAGCCTGTGCACTTTTTAAATCGATTCACTTGCTGGCAAAAGATTCATTTTGCCAATCAACATACGGTAACATGGATCTAATTACAGGGATTGTTTCAGCAATATGGGTTGGGTCATAGGTAGGGTGTGTACTCTCGGATTGTTCGGACTAAATGGTTTCAAATCGTTTCTGTACGATATTAATGTTGGCTTTGCTGGTAAAAGTAAGCATGATAATTATTTTGCCATACCACATGCATTTCCATCAAATTGTTTATATGAGGACCTATAGGTGTCAACATTCCAACATTGGTCTTGTCATTGCATTTGTGTTTGATTTTATAGCATTCTTGTACACTCTTTACTCCAGTTTCCTAAGCTTTAGTTGTTCCACATTTGCAACTTTTACAGACAATGCTAATTCTCCAATTAGCAGTTTCTAACTGACGCTTTTAATGGCAGGCATACTACCACAGGATCAAGCTCTTTGTTTGTTTGTTTATGTGTGTGTGGGGGTGCGTGCGCGCACGCGCGCGCGCGTGTGTGTGTGTGTGTGTGTGTGTGTGTTGTACTACCTTTGGGACCTGCTATACAATTTTTACACAAGCTTGTGGATGTTTTAAAATTAAAATTTAGGAAAAAAAATTTCCACTAAAATGCTGACAAAAATGAACGCCACTATAGATAAACGCCAAAAAATGATTAAACTACGAAATAAATCTCACAAGCTTTTCAGGAAACATCTATAACAACAAGAAGCACATTCATTGTTAACCTGGCCAAAACCATTGACAAACTAACACAAAAACCACAAAACTACGGAGTGAATCTATCAAGCAGCTTATCCAAAGGAGAGACAGGCGAATATATTGCAAGAGAACACATTCAGAGTCCCACAATAGAATGAATTCTTGGTACACAATTGCGCTTCAGTGAATTTTTTGTGACTTTTCCTTTGTCAAAGATCTTGGCCGCATGTGCGAAGTGGCTCACTTAACCTACAAACGCACTTGATAATCCAGCCAGATTAATAAACAACTAAAAACATCCTACAAAGTGTTGGTTGATAACAAATTAGAAAACGAATAGTATATTATGTTTTCATATAATATACAGTCAAAATGGCAGTTTCTACCGGTATAAATTATCAGTTACTGTACAGCCAGCAAGAAATATAAGATAGATACATGAAAATACATAGAATTTACATCTTGTTAATTTCAACCGTTATTTGCAAAATAGGTGAAATCCTGAGAGGTGAGTGTGTTATTATCTTATTGTCTGTTAAACATCTAATCTAGGTGTCAAAATTAATACGTTTTTAAAAATCAACTCAACTACTTAATCATTTTTTTTAGCAAAGCAATGATTAAGACAAATATATTCAATTACAGAAGAGATAAAAGTCAACTGTTTGGTCGTCATTTTGCATATATTCTACTCTGTGTAGCGTACACGTATGCACGGTAATTGCCAGTTTGGCTTATCCTTATATTTCTGGCAAATGAGAATAAATGTCATTAATATTTGGAAACTATAGGTCCTTATTTCATGAAATATATTTGGTTCTTATTTTTGACATACACAGGTCTCTCGGGCGACAATAGGGCTGAAAAAAGGTGTGAAATGATCTAAAGTAAGATGGTTGTCAAATTAACAACGATGGGGGAATGAATCTTGTAAATATTGCCTTCACAAACTATGGGCTGCCTGACTTCTTCTTCTTCTTCTTCTTCTTCTTCTTCTTCTTCTTCTGCTTCTGCTTCTGCTTCTTCTTCTTCTTCTTCTTCTTCTTCTTCTTCTTCTTCTTCTTCTTCTTCTTCTTCTTCTTCTTCTTCTTCTTCTTCTTCTTCTTCTTCTTCTTCTTCTTCTTCTTCTTCTTCTTCTTCTTCTATGTTTGTTTGCTTTTTAATCACTCACCAGTATTGGCCAGCTTCATTGGAAACCTGTCAAATCTATATCTTTGATATTTCCATGTATTAAATTTCAAGTGGCATACATTGTAGTTGCTATTGAGTCCACAGTAAATTACATATAAAATTCAGTGTACGAATATATGCATATATCTATGAAAGTGAAACACGATTTCATTTTTTGTATAGGTTATGAGGTCGGCAAACAGTTCTACACTTGGGAGTATGGCCGGGGAAATGGTGCAATTTTCTTAGAGGGTTTACGATGTAATGGCAGCGAGAAGACCATAGCTAGCTGTCGATTCAGAGACATCTTTTCTGCATATTTGGTTGCTTCTGGCTTTGCAGCCATAAGATGCTCAGGTAAGCGATCCGACTGGAGAATAGTTCATAAAATGTCTTTTACCCCTGATCCCTGCCCAACCAAGAAATATTTTACTTGAGAAATGTATTAATGTCTACAAATAGACGAGTGAATAACTGACCTGACGGTAAAGCTTAAAACACAATTTACGATCCAAAATCGACAATTTGAAATAATTTATTACATGCACTTGTCATAAATAAGTAAGCATAAGGCATATGGAAATGCACCCAATAGTACTCAAAGCATCACCACTGTTATCATTGTACGGCATGGTATTAGGCTGATGACAAACTTTCAGACATCATCATATATTCCTAGCGAGAAATTGCACTGATCTTCACAAACCGGTGTGTTGGATGTTTTAAAATACTTATTGTCAGTCTTTTCAGAGATTGATTGGATGACTCATTTAGTTGTAAGAATCTTATGTTGTATTGCAATGTTTAATTTATAGTATTATGTCAAGCCTTACACAGTTCTAAACTGGAAAATTATGCTTGTCCACCTATTATCCATTACAGCAATCTCACGTCTACACACAGATGGCATTGGACAAGTTTTATTTTTTAACCCTCATTCGGAGGTAGAGAGTATAGCAGATTTCTTGTTTCAGCCTGTCCCTCCGCTTCACTGAACTTGTATTTGCTACTTGTGCAACAACTTTAGTCAGATAAATTTCAAGCTTTGCTCAGATGATGGGCAAAATAAGGAAAAAGGCATATTACCTGGCCTCAGTGCTGCTCTCGAAATTAAGTTTTTAATGATTTTTTTAATTACATAATGATCTATAAAAAGCTTTCATTTCAGCATTGGTTTAAACATATATGCTTTTGGTGTTTCTAAACGAAATACAACTGGGAAACAGGGGAACGCTCTACAATACTCCCTAGTGCATAAATTGTGTAACGGCTAGCAGTGTTGCCTTTCCATATGTGCACTGATACCAATATACATTTCTATGTATAATTCTTGTTGGCCAGTTCGGTTTCAAAGGGGGTAGGAATCGACTCCATGTAAGTATCAACTTGGAATGTTTCATTTTGGAAGAATAGAATACTAGCCCAAATACCTGGGTTGCAGTGACAGAACCATGTACTGTATGTCGCAGGGCTTAAACCTTTTTTTTTGGGGGGGGGGGGGAGTGATGGACTCTACATAGGTCGCAAGTTGGAGGGTTTCCACTAGAAAAAAAAAACACAATCAGGCATATAATCATGTGTTTAGTGTCTCTTTGACTGATCTTACGGTGGACCCTTAGTGAATCTTTTACATGTTTATTTCAAATAGGTGTCATTATCTGATTGTCAGAATGGTTGTTGGAGCCATGATTCATTTTTGTGTTATCCTTGAATGTCACAATACTCTGGAAATAACAAACAGCCAATGCTCGGTTCATAAATCTCCATTTATTTTGCCAAAGAATGTCCACTCAGGATATTGCACTTTTTTTTTAATTTTTGACTTGTTGCCATGCAACTGAAGTAAATTCAGCTGGTTTCCAACCAGCGAAAAATTCCAGAGGGGAAATTTGCATTAAAATAAATATAATGCAGCTTGCCAATTTGAAAGTTAAACGTGCACAAAGCGAAAAGTGGTAGACCCAGAGATACAATAACGTTTCCCATATGTATGTATGTATGTGTGTATGTATGTATGTATGTATGTATGTATGTATGTATATATATGTATATGTATATATATATATGTATATATATATATATATATATATATATATATATATATATATATATATATATATATATATATATATATATATATATATATACATGTATATATTTATATGTGTGTGTGTGTGTGTGTGTGTGTGTGTGAGAGAGAGAGAGAGAGAGAGAGAGAGTTTTCAAGTCTTAAACGCTTCAGGTGCACATTTTAATTTCTTTTGCAACGGTTATAATTTCTGACCTATATTTTCATTTATACGTTATCTCTAACAAATGTAAGGCATAGATTTAATTTGTTTACCACCTTTTACACAATTCAGATGCAATTTTAAACTTGTTCATCAACTCTTGCACAAGTTAGCCATTGTTTTGAATTAGTTTGCCGTTTCTGAGACATAGGAGGCTCAGTTTTCATTTTGTTTGCCCCCTCCAAGAAATCAAGAAGAGGCTTTAATTTTTATGACAAATCGTACAGCAGTCAGACTTCTGTGTACCAAATCTTGCATCTTTCAGGTGTACATTTAATTTGTACAAAATGATTTACACAAATCAAGCCAAGTCTTTTAAGATCAGCTGACTTTCTCGTCATGCTGAGCTTTAAGCAGGCCGAGTCGTCCGTGTTCCGTCCGTCGTCCGGCCGTTCAGAATTACATTTTTGACTTCTTCTCCACAACATCCATATTCACTTTAAAACTTGGTGTCAATGTGCCGCGGGAAGGTCTCTACCAAGTTTGCTTAAGTGGTTATGCTCAAGTGATTTTTTTTTTTTTTTTTTTTTGGAAATGTTATGTTCTAATTTGGGGAATATCTTAAAAAAATAATTCTTCTTTTCCCAAACCGTTCACCCAGTTGCTTTGTTATCACACAGAAAAAATCTTAGGGACTTCTAGTTCTTAATTCTTTTCACAAGCTGATTCCGTGTTTTCTTTTTTAAGGATCCCTTGACTGTTTTTACTATTCTGGACTTCTTCCCCAGAACCGTCACTCAGATTAATCTGAAACTACGTAATTATGTGCCTTGTGGAAGGGTCAAACAAAGTAATTCATTAGGTGCCAATGCTTTGGATATTTGACTTTTCATGATTTTTTTTTTTTTTTTTTCAAATTTGGGTACTTATCGGTAAATGCACCTTTCCTATTGATTATTAAGTCAATGGGCACTGTACTGCTAATTCATATTTTCGACTTCTCCAAAACGGTCTGCCAGATTAACCTTAAACTTGGTAGCAATGTACTTGGGGTTTCGTCTTTATCATGTTTGTTAAAATGGCCATGCTTCAGTGGTTTTTTTCTATTTTTTGTGGATTTTGTTTATCATTGGGGTCGGGGGCTATTCCCCTAAACAAATTATCCAGTACCCGCGCACACAATTGTTTCTATGTTACACAGGACATTCTTATAGAACCCTAGTTCATAATATATTCACCAAGTGGCGCTGCAATTTTAGCTCAGTTGGCTTGCTAATAAGGCTGGGCTTTAATGGGGCTCAGAGCGTAAGCTCAACACAGGTCTATTCAGTTTTTGTGGGACAAGCACAAGTCAGCTGAGTATGGGCTGTTCACGCAGCCCTCTAGTTTAATTCTTTACAAACTTTATTCAAATCAAGTGTAGTTTTTAGTTTCATAACGGTATCTTGCATAAATCGGCACACATATTAAGGTTTACCAACTTTTACATAAATCAGGCACAGTTTTTACCCTCGGCACATAAAGTGCCGGAGGGTATTGTTGTCCCCTGCGACGTCCGTCCCTCCATCCGCCCGTCCATCTTGTCAATATTGCCAGTGTATCTAATATACTCATTGTATCTGTACTGAATTTTTGTCAAAGAAGGACCTTATAATGGACCAGATTCCTGTTGAAAATCAGCTTCTCCTTCTTCTTCCGATTATCATTATTATTATTATTATTATTATTATTATTATTATTATTATTATTATTATTATTATTATTATTATTATTATTATTATTATTATTATTATTATTATTATTATTATTATTATTATTATCAAACATTTAATGTATTTATTTCCAGGCTGTCTGATTGGCATCAACCCTGACGACCTTACTGCGATATCTAGAAAATATTAACCGCTGCTGTAGGGACGAACCATTTGGGATCTTGGGGGGAGGGAGAAATTCAATTTTGTAAAACATACAATTTTTCCAGTTGCCCGTTATAGTACATGTTTTTCCAGCCTACCTCACAGTACTTTTTTTTAATACTGAAACACATGGATGCATATATTCTAACTACCATCGTTTAATAAATATAGGATTGAGAGAAGCATGTTGGAAGCCTTAAATATGTCAAGTCTATTTGAAAATTATGTGAAAAGAGAGGTTCCAAAAAGAAATCATTCGAGGGTCCAGGGGGCGAAGCCTCCGGAAGCCCTGAGGTTATGACTAAATGTGGCTCAATTTAGAGGCCTATTTTGTCACTGAAAATTTAATGTTCGTACACAAAAAAACCATGCAGAAAAGACACAAGTTTATGACTGGCCACTCTGTGGAAAACATGGGAGAAGAAAGTAATCAGAAAATATTCTGAAAGGACCAGTTTTATTTATGTTGCACCGCATAGTTCAATCCAGGCGTCTTTATAAAAATGGGATAGCATCATCAGGCATGACTTGCCCTGCTATAGTCATCTTACATACATTAGTTTGCACCATTCATATAATCACACTTTTAATATAGTCTTTGACTCACTTAACTTAAATAAAGTGCTGTGAATACACGGTATTACACGATGCATCAAAAGTGTGTTAATGATCGAGCTGTTTTCGACATTTGATTCTGGATATTCAACGACAATTTCCCTGGCGATTAGAACAACATATTTTATACTGTTTTTATACGTACTAGAACATTTATTGCACAGTTCTACTCCAGTATCAAACATTTATATGTTAATATCAGGACAATATTCTTACTAGCATCACATTGTCAATATTGACATTTTTACTTTATGTAGTGTACATACAAGGATATAGCATCGATCACTTGAATGATGCTAACTGTTAATATTTTCATGTAAAATAAATGCACAATTAGTTATCGACAGTGCCTGACTTTGTTTAGTTGAAAATAAATGCGAGAGACATCGAGAGAGTATTACTGTGCTTGTATTTTATTAAAAGAAAATATATGATAACGGAATTCAACTCCATGTCGTGTTATCTCTGTCAGCCCTAATGGTAGGCCTAAGCATCAGTGATCTCATTCCTACCAATACTATGGTTCTGTAGCCATATCGTTTATGTTATTAAAGTTCAATTCATTCAATCAGGCCCGCCGATACTTCTAGCTTTATGGTGTTTGAGGTGTCCAAAAATATCTGGGGTCAACATCTTTCCTATGAGCACCCTGTGTGCATGGTACAGCTTCTTGAGACAGTGCTTGGCTTTGTTTATCTGAAAGAAAGAGAGAAGTGAGAGATAGAGAGAGAGAGACAGAGAGAGAGACAGATAGAGAGAGAGACAGTGAGAGAGAGAGAGAGAAGAGGAGGAGGAGGACAGACAGACAGAGTATGACTGTGCTTGTATTTCATGAACGTAAATTTTAATCACAAAACTACAATTCATATACTGTTACCTGTTTCAGCGCCAAAGGTAACCATCGTTGATCTCATTCCCATCAATATTATGGTTCTTTTATCAAAATCTGCAGCTTTACTAGCACCAGTCTGTGTGTATTTTGCAGAATTTACTGAGGAAAACTTGACTCAAGATTTGATTCAGCAATGAGAAGTTAAGAATATATTTATATGTAAAGTACATTCAGACCGTGTGCATATGTTGCAGAAAAAATGAGTAGTATAAATGAACAGAAATATAAGCGAAGAAGTGATTTGAACAGTTCTAATTGAATATCACTTTTTTACTATAATCAGTACAAAATTTGTACTTTTGCAAGCAGTACCTTATCGTTTAAGGTATACAGGGATGAGAATTGGTTGCCATTTGGCAACTTTCAGCCAAAATTGCTTTTCTTCCCCGGAACAAAATGTTCTCAATTTGGTCTAATTTCTCCAAAACTGTTAAATTCCATGAGGTGGGGTATAGAAGGTTGCCAAATTGCTCCTGGAGTAGCCAAAATGCCCTCTAATCATTCTCATCCCTGGGTATATGAGGTAGTACATTATTGTTTCACTGATTTTGAGACGTACACCATTCATAAAATTGAGAGAAAAAAGATTGTAAGGGCGGAGGGTAATCTGTTATCTGTCGTTACCACATGTTTTGCACAAATCAGGTACAGTTTTTAACATGTCTAACAACTCTTACAGAGCAAGGCACAGTTTTTGATATGTTTACCACCTCGTACATAAAGCAGGCACAGTTTTTAATCAGCTTGGCTACTTCTACACCAGTTGCTTTGAAACTGCAATCACACCTCCGAATATCAAATGACTAATCGTCGTCTTAAATGCAGTTTTGTACTATTCCAGGGACCAACAGGCATAACTGACACAGTAAATATATATCTTATTCGTATTTATTCTTCATGTGGAACATAATGATGTTTCCAAAATATTCTTTACCACACGACTATCCCGATAGTCGTGTAATTGATGTGTTTGGATGTATGATTTATCACTCGGGTAATACTACTCTTAACTGGTACTCGTACTTGATAAAAGGGTGTATATAAAGCTTCGAATTTGTAATCCCCACCACTGCTTCTTGAATATCATCCACCCCTAGAAAAAAATTACACTGTCAGTTATGATTGTTGAGAAATTAAATTTGAAAGTTTACATAAAACGTATGTTAAACTCAGCAGAGCCCTTTACGTGAAAAGTATAGCCGGCATTTAAATGAATGTTTCACAGATTCCAAGGTACGACTTATTCAGGATGAATACAGTAGTCACTACCATGGGATCGTTGAGGTTCAGATTGATGGAGTGTGGGGCAGAGTTTGCACGGATGACTGGGGAAAAGAGGAAGCTAACGTCGCCTGCAGACAGCTCAACTTTACCGGCGGAGTTCCTTATCGACACCCGTCGAACTCAATTATGATGAAAGGCATGGTAATGAGTAAAATATCCTGCACTGGGACAGAAAAATCGTTAGGCAGGTGCAGCTACACAAAATGGGGTTACAAGATTAAATGTCAACAGATATCCCACGAAGCCGGCATAGTCTGCTACAAAAAAGGTAGGTGTGAAGTTTCTTTTGTTATGGCTACAGTGGCAAACAACAAGCAAACATAAATAGAATACAACCATCAAGATTGTTAAGATCAATTGAAACACCATACCTTTAGTGAAAAAGGTTGTAATTCTTTAAGATTTCAAAATATGTTGACTATTGTTCATTGTGATCTACTTGAAATAAGAAGCATTGCATTAAACGTTTAAGGTAAAGATAAAATAAGATAATCTTTATTTCATGTCGGAAACACATGAACAACATATAGCCAGAGAACCCACGCTTATTGTCAACTAAATATAAAATGTATAAAACGTGCATACAGGCAGAGAATAAACAAATTAACAGTCTTATTCGATGACACCCTGCGCGGTAATAACTCTACTCAAACTTTACAATTACATTTATCCCCGTCCCAGCGTCTGATTAAAGTTTAAAAATTCCTCTAAGGCATTGCTTCAGGAATATAATTTAATAGCTCATTCCCAAATTCTGCCCCAAAATATCTCAAGCTGTGTAACCAGCACTTTGTTGTTCCTACTTTGGGGATATTTAATAGGATTTTTCTTCTTAAGATGCGCATGTGGCTGAGTCTTGGCTAAAAGAAATAATGGAGGTATTTTGGACCTAGTTGGGTAAGGGTTTTGTGAACAAGTTAGGCTAGCAACTTTAATCATTCTGTGTTCAGTGAGTTGACTTTATTTTCTTTACCATTGCTCTGTACGAATAAATGTTAATGTAATGTGCAAATTTCAGGTCCCGTTTATGATTTTTTCAATGTTTGAATGTTTGAACCGCTTGTTGCCCCACCAAAATGCTACAATATAGGGCAGTAACTTAAGTTTGATAGGATAGGATATGCGTCCTGTAGATGGAGAGTTTGGTATTCCTATCCAGTAGTTTGCTCATCCTACGCATTGCATTCAGTCTCTTTTTAGCCATCCTCACAAGTGTGCAAAATGAGAGTTAAAACTCTGTTTGTTGTCAATAACAACGCCAAGCAAACTGACATTCTCCTACAATTATATGATTCTCCTTTTGACGTTCAGTTATACTTTTTTCTTTGTCTTCTTTTTCTAATTTGGTTTTCCTTATTCTTTGGCTCTACACATATAGCTGGATATTTTTATTCCCCTGCGGGGAGTATATTGGAATCCGCTTGTCCGTCCTTCCGTCGGTCTTTCCATCAGAATCTATGTCCATCCGTAACACAGAACTTGTATCTGCAACTTCTCCCAGGATTTTCATTAAATCGCGTTCAAACTTTGCTCAATTACCTGGCATTGTGGACCAGTGCATATTACATTGGCGTGTCATTGCTTTCATTTTCTGATTTTTAATGATTCATTTAAATGTTAGAGATCCTAGGTAAATGTACATGTTCATATTTATGGATGGGGCAGAAAGTGTATCCGCAACTATTCTCTCGTTTTTCATTGGGTCCCTTTCAAATTTGTTACACTTGACTGGCATGGCTTGGGCTAGTGCATTTTACATTCACATGTTACTGCTGTCATTTTCTGATTTTTTTTTTTCTAATTTATTTTAAATGGTTGGTAAATATGCATGCCAATATATATGATCGGGCAGAACCTGTATCCTCAACTAGTCTCAGGTTTGCTTGCATACGTCTTAGAAAATTGCTAGACTTTACTGACATGAGATGTGTTAGTGCATATTACATTGCCATAGTGCTGCCAACATCTTCTGATTTTTAATGCATAAAAAAAATAAATAAATAAATAAATGATCAGATCAAGATTATGTGCTGAGCTGAACTCAGCGTGTTCTTTTGATTCTATTCAAATTTTGTAAGATCAAAGGTCATGATGCTAGTCATTACATATTATATATAATCTGTTATACTGACATGATTCCTAAATGGGGGTCCATAAACATTTTTGTTATAAATGCTACACCGTTACATATATGTATATGTTAATTAGACTAATACCCTTGATATATGGTATTCATGTACATGCTGGGTACCTTAGTAGGTATTTTATGTACAGAAGCGGGCATTTATAACCTGCAAATCATTACATTTAAATCACTCTACTATTATTATTGGTTTATATGTGCGCCCCCTTTTAAGTCATGCCAAATGCCTTGGGGTTACACTCTTCAGGGAGGCTCATACATAGGTGATCTCGGGCGCAGGAGTATATTGTCGTGTCAGCACTAGATGGCACTTCACTGTAGTGTTCGGTTAGCCATGCACGCAGTATTGTTTATATATGTATTTTTGTTGCCAATGATATCCAAAAAGTATAGTAAAACCTGTTGTTCGGGACACCTCCGTAAGCTGAACTCTTTTGTAATGTGGACAAATTACCCATTCTCGAAATATTTTAAAGTCAATTTTATTGGGCCAGATTCGAAAAGCATTATAGTCATGTACACGTACATTTTTTTTTTAACTCGGGTTCGTTATCTGTTTATTTTCTTTTTTTTTTTAATGTTATTATAATTTTGTTAATAAATCTGTGTCATATCTTATTACTATTAATTAGAGGGTTATTTATCATGCACACATATATGTATATGCTTAGCTGGACATAAACACACACACGCACGCACATGCACACACACACGCACACACACACACACACACACACACACACACACACATATATATATATGTATATATATATATATATATACATTGTTACATACATACATACATACATACATATACATTCATACATACATACATACATACATATATATGTATATGTACATATATATATATATATATATATGTATGTATATATATATATATATATATATATATATATATATATATATATATATATATATATATATATATATATATACATACATACATGTATATGCAATTGTGGAAAACATTTGTGTAGTCCCAATAGTGTCTCCAATGGACAGATTTCACTGTATATCTAATGTCTGTAAATCTCTTCCCCTTAGAAATAAAATTTTCGCTTGTTGGTGGTACTGACAGCAGTGGCCGTGTGGAGATCATACGGGACGGTACTGTTGGTACTTTCTGTGACCTCAGGTGGAAATATACGGCAGCCAAAGTCCTTTGTCGTCAATTAGGTGAGTGTCCAAGAGGCCATTAACCTATATAAAAGTCTGACTGTGATAGTCTGGCATATTTCTTATCATAATATCAGAAACTCCCATGCAAAGTAAGACGATTGACACAGTAACAATTTCAATTTTTCGTTCATATAAGATGTAGTTTCTGGCCGCACTTACACGCTAAATATAAATTTTCACAAGAAGCACAGTTATGTCATCACCTTCAGTCACACATGTTTATATGTTAATATATGATGTTAGTTGAATACTACAGGTTTCCAACCGTTTGGTTCTGCCGTAAAAGAAAACTATTAGTTCCATTTCAGAAATTAAATTATATATATGTATATATATATATATATATATATATATATATATATATATATATATATATATATATATATATATATATATATATATATATATATATACATACATATATGCATATATACATATATATATATATGTATGTATATGTATATATATATATATATATATATATATATATATATATATATATATATATATATGTGTGTTATTGCCATTTGCAAGAGTTAATTACACCTTGCGGGCATATCTTTTAATTGACATTGCTTTGCTCCATTATTTTTAGATTCAACGTAGCTCTTTATCATCACTTGTCAATAATACATGGCTTAATATATATATAAATTCTTATTTTTAGTAGAATTATAATTCTGAAGGAACATGTTTTTGGCTCAGATGATGAAATTCTAGTGAAGGACTTTAAATGAGAATGTAACACAGGGTGGATGATTTTATCTACATGTATACCTTCCCTGAAAATATCTACACTTAGTCGATTTAGTACAGCTTTGACCATGTTGGCACATATATTCTATTTT
>OZ026628.1:43727023-43761023 GCA_964020975.1 Hermodice carunculata | reverse complement strand
TTGGTTTACATCTGAAATATAAGCCTGCAATCATTCCCATTGTTTAATCTGATAAAATGAACTTTTTAGCCTTTCCAATAATACACAAATTTAGAGCATTTTACATGCGAAAATACATGCAGAAACTTATCAAATTCACAATTATTCTGTTATACCCTTTCAGAAACATAATTCGTACTAATCTAATATATGTCCATACCTTAATTTTAATCTGATCGACAGATCAACAAAAGTAGTCATAGTTGATATTGTTTCTAGTTTCTATGGTGCTAAATATATATATATATATATATATATATTGAACAATTTGATCGATCTATTCACTCCACATATGTTTCACATCCACAGAAGCGAAGAAATGCCCAATGAAATTAATTTATACATCCAGATGATCTTTTGTTAGCCATTTATCTGTTTTCTCACGATAAAGAAGATACTTGATAATGAAATATTATCTTACCTGAGTAAAGATGTCTGCACCATTGAACTTTGCATCTGCTAAATAATTCATATTGACCGTGTTCTTGGCGCCGGTATTGCAACCCCCGACACAATTGCCACAACCATTGCACGGCGGTTGCGGAACACCTACGTGATTGACTGGTCGTTTGTCAAAATTTACTGCAAGGGGGACTTTGCAGAAGAACTGACTGTCAGACTTCTCTTTGGCAATTTTGAATATTTTATCGAGATCCTCTATATCGGGCAAACTCGCGATATCCGTCTGCTTGTATGCGTCTGCTATTTCCCCCATACTCTGAAATTTTGTGCAATTTTGTGGATAGAGTTTTGGATTCAACATATCTCGGGCCCTATCCATATCTTTTGTAAAGTTTTCGGAGTCATTTCGGAAATTCTGTGGCCATGCGTCGTCCGTGTACAGTCTGACGTCACCCTCCAAGCACACGTTAGCGTTAATGAGTGACGTCCCACCCAATCCACAGCCACGCACTACAGACACGTCACTACCCAGATAGATGTCGTATAGCTCATTACCGTCCCCTTTACCGTTGATATTTGTTTGTTTGATGGCTCCAAGAAGTTCCTCGGGAAAGTCACCCGGTCTCCATTCTTTCCCCTTTTCCAAGACGCAGACATCCAGACCAGCTCGAGCGGCTCTACATGCAGCGATTCCCCCGCCATAACCAGATCCGATGACCACCACATCGTAATGCAGCTCTATCGGCTTTACTGTTGAACTTGACAGATGAGGAAACTCCTGTCATCAAAATGTGTGTTGAATGGTAAAAGTGTGTTGTCTTGAAAGCTTATCAGAATTTATACACCTAATCTGAACCAACATATATATGCTCTAACAGAACATCCTACTGCTTATATATTCTGTAAGTACGGCTTTTTGTTTTGTTTCTTGAGCGACGTATATTGCTGACTTATCAGTTGGCATAAGTACAAGGAGGTATCAGAAAGGCTTTGGCCTGACCCACTTAGAGAAGTGTGACAAACACAAAGTTTGCCATCAGCTAAATGTATTTCTTAGATGATCATATGCAGAAGAATCTGTGAATAGGTTACAACCCATATGAAATAAACTCATATTTTCCGAAAACAACTTCATGCACTGTCCAGAAGCAATGCCTTCCTTTCATTGAAGGGCACATCCACCTACGGGTTCTCTTTCAATTTGATGGAGCCTGCAAATGTTCATCTCTATGTCAAATTTTTAAGAAGGGTATCCTTCTATGATGATCATATTGTAATGAGACCAAAGTATTTTGAAAACGGCTATATTTCTTCTTCTTTATAGTAAAGTGCTAAAATCTAGATTTACAGTTTTTACATATTAACATGTGCCGGCTGTGCCCAGGTAACAAATTAAACTGACGTCAAAGGAGGTAATGTGTGAAAGGGGAAAGAGCATCAGTTTTAAACATGTTACAACAAATGTCCACGTTACCTAAGGCCTAACAAAATATATGTGTGGTTCCGGTAACCCGACCAACCCCACCCAAACGGCCTGAGTCCTGACCCTAAATAAATTTAATAAGCATATAAAAAATAGTTTCAAGCCGCCCTTCCATAATAGAAATTGATCGACCATAACTGAAAGATTTTATCGAGAAAGTGGCCGTCGTGTGCCGTTATTCTGCAGTGAATTCAACTGAAACACAGGATTTTATTTCAACTTGTCTGGAGTGAAGGGGTAACTTGGGCTTGGAAAACAGCATAACCGCATAGCCACAGTTGCTCGGTGAAACAGCATAGTCATAGCCCTGGTTGAAATATTTTGTTGAGAAAGTGACCGTCGTAAAGTCAACTGAAACACGGCATTTTATTTCATCTTGTCTGGAGGGTTAACTTGGGCCGGGAAAACATCATGGCAACACAAAGTTCAGTAAGGAATAGCCACGGTTGTTCGGTGAAACAGCATGGTCCCGGTTGTTTGGTGATAGTTATCGTAATATTTCGCTAGGTTCCATGTGTCCGTTTTCCGAGTTGCCAAGGCAAACGGTCGTAAAAGTATTTTTAAAACATGGCTTACCATATTAACTTTAATCTGTCAGCTCGGTTGTGTCTGAATCAGCTGTCATCATCAGTTTCAAATCCAAATACTACACGACACCTCGAGCCGGCAAATCATGCATCATTTTGAACATGGCGCAATGCCTTGCTGGAGAGTTGCACAAAAATACATTTGATGTGGATATCAAAGTGATTCGTGGATACAGCATATATCATATCATTATTGATGCCCTGGAATATTTGCATACATATATATATATATATATATATATATATATATATATATATATATATATATATATATATATATATATATATATATATATATATATACATACATACATATATTTGTTTTTATATATTATAACCCCCAAGATCGTTCCAATACTATTCCTCATTGACAAACTATTGGGTGCGGAATCCGCAATTTTCAAAATGGCAGCCAAGTCCGTTAGTTCGTTCCGATTAGATATTTTAAAGAGGCAGTATCGAAAACATAAGTGTTAATGGAAGGTTAATCTGTCGAATGAATGTAATGTAAAATATATAATGGGACTTTTCCAGTGTGAGCATTACCTAAAATGTAAATAAAACGCTTTGATACGACCAGTTGTTGGCGGTGGTGGGCCCCAGATTAGGAACATTGTATCAGACACGAAGTCTTCCCCAGGCTATGAATTAAGTAGCACCACAAGGCACAGAAGCCAAGAGCCCCCACTGAGGAAAGTTTGAGATTAGTGGAGAAGGATGATCCCGATTGTGGATACAGGTCCGAGAGTATCGGTGGGTTTTTATATAATTGGTAAAAATGACATCAATTATGTATAGAAATATATTCAATTATAATTGTGTAATCAAACATGTCGGAAATAACTGCAAATATTTGATAATTATATAAAGCTTTTCATAGATGTTTGAAATTTAGACAGCGCAGAAGTATCTAGGTATTTACGATATTGGTGCAAAAGTAGCAATTTTAGCGAAGCAAACGAGTTATAATTGCTCAACTTTGTAATATAGGGTCATACATAGAACAGGTACATATGATCGTGACACAACATAACTTGTAAGGTTGGAAGCCTCATATGCTCACCAATGAACAGAAGTCATTTCTGGAGTTGTTTGGGGAAATAAGAGTCAAATTCATAGGACGTAAGTTATTAACACAGATTCTTCGGCATTTGATCATAAGAAAGTATACATGACTGATGGCAAGTTTTTGTGTTTGTCACGCTTCCCTAAGTGGGTTAGGATGAGAACTTTCTGATGCCCCCTCGTGCATGTTCCGTGGTCCAGTCTTTTTGTCCGCGTTCCGTCCGTCAACTATTTATAAATATTTTCGATTCCTTTTAAAAAACAGTGGCTGGGTCTTTTTCAATGTTGGTGGGAATGTAAATTAGGTATGATGATATCACGTGTCTTTAACAGATAATAATTTTGTGTGTATGGGTTTTTATAGCTGTTTGATTTTAATTAGAATAATCTTTAAAAAAACACATTTTCTGTGAAAATAGTTGGGTCGATCACTTTGAAATCGCTTTGAAACATTTCTAATTACTCCTACACATTATTTTTTCAGCAGGTGGTGCTGCAACGCATTCCCTGTTTTACTAACTTTATCTTAAATAGGTCACTCATCTACGATTTTCTTACGTCTGAGAGAATTTTGTTGTTTTCTTTTTGCGTGGCATTCCCTCTAAAATGTCAAAATGTCGGGGACAATTTCTCCGCGAAGTGAAAAAAGCCGCAGGTTTTGTCTGATTTAAGTCCGCCGTTCGGACATTTATGCGTGATGATAACAATTATCAGAGGAAGCTGTATATGTACATTTATCGCCAAACAGATCATGAATACAACATCATAATCTCTGCCAGGCAAATCAATATATCATCATCGTATTATATATCAAAACCTCTGAATCAAGGCCACCCACGAGACTGAAAAAATAAGTCTTCATAAAAATGTGGTCTCTATACAGAATATAGTATATACATAAATGGAAACATGAGGGTAAAAGGTAAGTTATAATTATAGAGTAATTGCCTATTTTAATAGATACCACATTTTTCAGTAGGTTTTTACATTAGAGCAGCGGGTCTACGTTGATACCTAAGAATCGCTTGGTAACTGTAATGTTCTTGTATCCCGCCACCAATAGACATCACATCCATTTAAAGATTTTTGTCCCTATATTTTGAGGGACCGTTACGTCATTGCGGCAATATAGGGCACAACACTACGACTACAAGTCCACATGATGCATACTATTGCAGTATTCAAGTCGTGCTGTTTAGTTTTTAGGTACTGTGCCTCTGTGTCAGCGAGGATTTGTGGATGTTTAGAACAATCCAATTTCTGTTCCAAACATTTATCACAATTCTGAACACAATCATATCTATCGTTTTCAGTATCAAATGTGTTATTTCATGAACGTTACAAACCAAAGTGAAATGTATATATCGATTCTAATTATCAAAAACCATATTGTTTCCTCGTGGAACCAGTTATGATTCAATCTATGTCTTTTGCAACATTTTTAAAGCTCAGCTATTACACTGCAATGTCAACATGTTAAAAAAACTTCAATCATCTACAAATTGTCGTACAGCTTGAATCAGCGATATGATTTTGATTTGTCGATCATTCATTCAAACGGACAGGAGCAGTTACCATAAAAAATCATGCTGATATTCAAATCTATACTTTTTAAAATGGCATTGCTCGAATGAACATCGAAATTTAAGTTAAAGAAATAAATTGAAAATGAAGACTTCATATCTGAGCAATGTCCGTAGTGTATTTTGAACATTAGGTGGGTTGAACTGATCAGATAGTTTGACTTAAGCAATAAATTGTTTGTACCAGACAAATAGCATCATTATTATCATCATCATCATTTGTAATGATCATGATGGAGCGCACACTGCAGATTAAAATGTAATTGGCAAATTATGCTGCTTGACCGTGAGGGCCTTGGTTGACTGTATTGAACTACCAGTGCATGTCGCATGAGAGCTCGGCAACCTTAACTGAGTCTTACTTACGGTCAGTCATGGTCACAACAGAGATTCCCATTGTCAATAGATTATGACTTCGTACTTCATGGACGTCACATAAGAACTGCCTTGCGTGTCAGTGGATAAAACGTTTGCAAACCTTCCATAACTTTTGTTTCAACGCAAGTGCCTCACAATCGTTCTGGTGTATTGAACATACCCGTGGTGTTCTAAAACTTCATCCTAACGCCAATCAGAATGTTTTCAACGATTTGTTACAATTTTGTAGTGAATTGTATGACGCAAGTATACGGCATGTTCATTGCCTTATTTTTTCGGTGAAATATCATGTGAATATTTTAACTCTTACAGTGCCAAATTTTGGACCGAGTCAACAGCTTTTCTGGGCGCGCATTGGGCGCAATGCGCCTAATGTGCGCCAAGAAAGCTGTAGACCAGTGGTATTCTCTCTGGAGCTATTGGCATGCTGGTACTTGAATGAAAGGTCATTTTACAAGGAATACGAATCTGGGATCCCAATGATGATTCAGACCAATTTGACTTAGGTAGATCGACTTTAGACATGATTGGCACAGACAGAGTCAAATACACAGAAGAATTCCATACCCGTCTTGTCGCTAGAGAAGGTCTAACGTCTGTGCTGGCGCCGCAGCCCATGATTTTTTTTCGATGCTAAGTTGTCCTTTCCTCCATACGTTTTGACCTGGACGGCAGAGCAGTCACTGTCATTCTTACAATACAGCATGTAGTAGCCTCTTTTAAAAGCAGTACATTATGTCCACACAATTGTACTCCGAGCTCCATGCGACGGTTGTGTATGGTAACAATCCACATGGAAACGGCATACAAATAGCCTTCGCTCCGGTATCGCGGCTTCATTTTTTTTTTCTTGGTGTGTGTGTGTGTAGCTGATAAATCTTCTTTTATAAAAGCTTACAGTTGTGTGAAGTATTTATGCGGACTTCACGCACGTTGTTGAGTTAGCCATTCAAGTGGAAATAGGCTTTGGATATTCAAGACTTGTAAAATGACATTGGAAGACTGGCTTTATTATTTATGTGCATGTGAGACCAAATAAACCTACACTCTACACTGTCATGCCTATGGATAAAACTAAAAGCAAAAGATAAACAAAGGTTCAATTTTATTATGGTGGGGTTTCACTGTTTGACAATTATTAAACTAGCAATTATTAAACATCAATATTATATCCATACATGGATATTAAAGTCATGTATTCATATAGCAGTAAAGTAAAGCAAAAAAAAAAAGATATTGTGTACGGCGGCAGGTCGATGTTTCAAGGTAAAGTCAATTTTAGTTTTGATGGAGGGGAGCACTGGGCCAAAACTATAATACTTTTCGTGAACATCGAACCTTTGATGACTTCCCGAATCATGTATCTGTACGTCACATGCATATAATTCCCTACCAAAATATTCGGCCCTATTGCTAAGCTATGGTTACATTAAGCTGCTGTGATATGGATATACTGCTGGTAAACCAAAGGTGTAACTAACATTTATTGGGATAAAGAACATTTGTTCCAAACACATGACGACTCCTTCTTATGTCTAGCTCAGAATGTGTTTGGAAAAACGATCAAGACTTTTTAAGCAATGAATTTTATCGAAGTTGTTGGTTTGGCAAGAAAAACATATTTTGTCTTGCTTCACACAAGGATCTGCCCTTTCATGTGAGTACTTTCTCCTTGAATGATGCGGGCGAAATCAGCACCGTACTTGATGTGAACGCCTCGTGTTGACCTGTGTCGATCTGAGTTGAGACCAGATGACAATCAAGGAAAATATACCCAGACCTCTCACGTGAAATGTCTCTCCCGGATTGTCATAAAGTTGAATTGAAAATGATTGTCTGTGTACCATTTGGGAGACAAGGCGGTATAAGCATTGTACACTTTCAAAACAAGAGGGCTGCGTGAACAACCCGTGCTCAGCTGATGTAGAAATTCGTAACACTAGTGGCCCTGTAAACTTGGCATACAGTCAACTTCACCCATGTACTGTGTAAGTCTGACCTTCATGGAAGAACACTAACATATGCTGGGCTAAATGGTTCTCAAGTTATCAATATCTCATGTTAGTGTCCCTGTGACCTTTGGAATAAGGTCAAGGTCAGAGATATACTGTCTAAGTGTGTCCTTAACAGAGGACCATTACCATGTAAAACATCAAAGTCTTCGCTGAAGTAATTCTCAAGTTCTCAGCTGTACAGTTAAACTCACCGAAATTACCCTGTGACCTTCTCAATAAGGTCAAGGTCACTCATGTACAGTTAAAGTCCCGCCCTCTTGCCCAGAAGTGGGAGTGTCCCTATGCAAATTCAAAGTATTGGCTGAGCAGCTTCGAAGAAGATAACTGTTTAAGATTTTGCCAAAAATCAAAAACAAGAGAATTCATAAACATTTCAAAAATCACCAGTGCAGGACCGTTTGTACAGAATTTTAGAGACCTAACCACGGTACATTCCCACTGCGTTTGAAGTGAATCCGGCAACTGGTTTGGGAGAAAAAAATCGAAAATGCAACCTACTCTTGTAACCCCCATTGACGCGCATAGCAATCAATAGGAATACATGCATTACGCGGTAAGTACCCAAATTAAAAAAATCGTTAGGAATTCATAGCATTGTCAAATAATGAGTAATTTGTTTGGCCTTTCCACAAGGAGCCACAGCCATTTGAACCAAATTGGTAGGCACCCAGCTAAAGTATAATTCCTCCAAATTTGACATGAGTCCACCCTGGATTTTTCGAGAAGTCTAAAATGTAAGTTACAATTGAAATTCATTGACTCACATTGTAATCAATACAACTATATGCATTAGTACCAATACTGAAAAATTCATTAAGAATCAATGATTCAAAGTATTGCCATGTAATAGAGATCTGTGCTCGGCCCTTCCACATGGAACACTTCAACCAAGTTTCAGCATAATCCGAGTGACAGTTTTGGAGATAAAATTGAAATTATCCAAAACACATGAACATTCATAAACTAGAATACTATGATGGTCCTGTGCTTTTATGACCTTTACCAGAGCTTATTCATCACAGCTTAACAGCGGAATCATTTGAAGTAACAAACATATTATTTAATCCGATACTCCCATCAAATTTTAAGAGTTGCACTAAATATATAAAAAAGATAAAATGATCAATCCTAGAGTGGTCAGAAGATTTCCACATTTGGGCCTATCCATTACGTAATGCTGTAGATGGCGCTATCATTACTAAACTGAAGCTAGATTTTCATGCATGCAATATATTCTGTAAGTTTTATAAAATGATAATGGAGTACAAAGTGAAGCTGAGTGATTTTTGCCATTTTATATTGTTGCTTATAAAATGTTTCTTTTCACGGATACCTGTCTCCATTGAACCATTCATCTAAGCAATGCGGATATGGTGCAGTTGGTATGCATGTTTCACATTTTCGGCTAGGTTAAATGGGGGCCGAAATTTGCTAGTTCGAGACCCGGCCGTTCCGTTTAACCTTTATGCAAGAACACTGTGAAAAATACTGAACAGCCCACCCCCACCCCTTTCAATTTTGATACTATGAATACACGTGGGTAATTTCTCTTTCGTTTATTAGTAGTGTATATGCTGGTGCGCCAATAACTGTTTATTAGTAATAATATTCTGTGGCACTCCACTTCTCTGACGCGGTCCTGACTAGCTTAGTAGCTAGTCAGGTGGCCTTTAGCACAAAAAACAAAAAACAAAAAAAAACTCAGCCCTATACCACTGTCGCAACTTTAGTAGCGTATATACTGGTAAACCTATAACTGTTTATTAGTAGTGTATATACTGGTACGCCAGTAACTGTTTATTAGCAATGTATACACTGGTACGCCTATAACTGCTTACTAATATTGTATATACTGGTACGCCTATGACTGTTTATCAGTAGTGTATATACTGGTACGCCTATAACTACTTAGTAGTAATGTATATACTGGTACGCCTATAACTGTTTATTAGTAGCGTATATATTGGTACGCCTATAACTGTTTATTAGTAGTGTATATACTGGCACACCTATAACTGCTCACTAGTAGTATATATACTGGTACACCTATAACTGCTCACTAGTAATGTATATACTGGTACACCTATAACTGTTTATTAGTAGTGTATATATTAGTACGCCTATAACTGCTTACTAGTAGTGTATACTGGTACGCCTGTAACTGTTTATTAGTAGCATATATATTGGTACGCCTATAACTGCTTACTAGTAGTGTATACTGGTACGCCTGTAACTGCCTACGTGTAGTGTATATACTGGTATGCCTATAACTGTTCCTTCAAGTGGTCTTTGTTTCTTTAACCCACTTCTCATGGAGCCCCACTGGGAACGACGGTTTTTGTAAATGGGAGGCTGTCGCAAGTGGTAACAGCCAACTTTCAGGAAAGTAAGCCCTAAAGGTGGATTTTTTGTTTTGGTAGTTTTGTGGTCCACTTTAGCCTTTTTAATCCATTCTGTGGCCTTAAAAGGAACTATAATTTCTTTCTTAATAGGAACAATGAATGGTGGAGCATGCTCTGTGGTTATATGGTCACTCAGAAAGTGATGGAACAATGTCAGAAAACTCGGCACAAATGCCTCTTTTTTATTTTGTCCCTTCACACTCTTTGTGACTAAACGGGCCATGCAACATACCTAGCCATTTACTGCAGGGAAAAAAGATGCCATTCCCATTGATTTAACATGGGCTGCTCTAAATATGCTTTTATTTGGAATATATGGGTGTTGCATGGAATATTACGTAACATCAACAAGGTAGCTTATGGTATGCCTGAGTAGTAAGTACGCAAAAAATATCCAGAAAACAGCAGAACAGCCCCAGAGTGGCGAAAGGTATGTCCGTGTGTGGGCTGCCTTTGGGCTTTATAAGGATCCCACTAGTGGGATCAATATGAATCCACAATGACATGGCACAGGGGTCAATCACAACTGTTTGAATTTGATAAGGGCAGAATCATTGGGATGTTGGAGGCTGGTCTTTCGCAGCGGGAGGTTGCCAGGATAAAGGGGTGCTCCAGGCCATCAGTAAAAAGGTGATGGGGCCGTTTCCAGGGCACCAGACGATGCAAGATGAATACTGAATCTGGACGACAAAGACTGTCAGATGGGACCGATGATCGTCACTTGATCCAGTATGTGAAGAGGCACAAGTTTCTTTCCACCGAAAGTTATCGTCAGCAATGGCGCCAGGCCTGAAACATCAGAGCACCACAGTCTACAATTTACAAGAGACAAGTGTTGGGCAAACTGAGGGCATATACCCCTGCTATTCGCATCCCTCTCAGTCCTGCACACAAGACACTATAGGTACAGTGGTGTGAAGAACATGCAGCTTAGACCAGGAATCAATGGAACAGCATGATGTGGTCGGATGAATCCTGACTGTTTTTGGATTTACACGATGGAAGAATAAGGCTTCAAGAAATGCTTTAAGAGATGTTCGTACAAAGATGTATGGAACATTACCGCAACAAAGGAGGCAGTGTCATGATGTTGGGGGCAATAACAGCAACAGAAAGAACAGCTCTCATCAGGGTGAAAGGGACACTAACAGGCCAGCGCTACATGGATGACATCCAGTTGACAAATGCATCCAACATTATCCAGGGGTACTGTTTCAACAGGTTAACACACGACCACACACTGTGGGAGTTGGCATGCAGTATCTACAGCAACACAATATCCCACTATTGTCATGGCCATCCCATTCTCTTGACCTGTCCTGCATCGAGTATTTGTGGGATGTGCTTGGCTGTCAAATCAGGGATGAGTATGAAGAACATGCAGCCACCCTGAACCAAATGACACCAAGGCTCACAGACCAGTGGAATCAAATTCCCCTCCTGAGATCACTAAGCTGACAAGCCACATGCCAGAGTGGAGCCAAGCTTGGTTACAGAAGTGTGGTGGTCACACCCGCTATTGATGCACGAAGCTTCCCAATAACAACAATTCTTGTTTAAAAAAAAACAAGGGGTCATGGAGATTAGCAGGTAAAATTCAAAGAGACTGGTTCACTGATTACTGCCGAGATATGCTATGGCTTCGTGCAACTTGGAAGGAAAGTGGCACTACTTATTATTCATAATTACGTCATAGAGGAGTGAAGCATGTTTGGGGTGACGAAAAGTAAAGTTGTGTGACCTCGATGTCAATGGGACGTCATGATGGGATCATGTATGTGATGTTTGGCATGATAAGAAACTGTAGAACGAGACTTCAGCAGTGGTATGCACATTGAAGTTTTCAGGTAACTTTGGCATTGCCCCAGTAAACCCAAGACATAAGGTCTTGGACCAGTAGCTTGGGCCTAATGCATTTACATGTTAAAATAGTGACATTTGCTGGCTTATTTCTCCTATTTAAAACGTAAAATGTAAAGATGACAGCTTCAACAAACGTCAAACTTGAGAATATCTGACCAAACCATCCGCAACGGACGCAACAGTGGTGGCATACGTGCAAACAAACCCCTTGAGTGCCCAAAGTTGCAACCTTGCCACAAGGAGGAAAGACTGCAATGGGGTAGAGAGCACTGGTGTTGGACCCTAGATGATTGGCGACTAGTCCTTGTCACCAATGAATCAATGTTTCAGAAACAGCTTAGGAGTGTTAGGATGGAATAAAATCAAAGACAGGATTGACAAAGCAAAGTTAAAGTACTAAGGGTATCTACAAGCAGTAAGTGAAGACAAGTTGTGCAGGAAAGTTTCCAATGAGGTAGTCAAGGAAAAACAAGACGGGTCAAAGACATAAATAAGTTAGCTAGACATAGATAAGTTAGCAGACAGATATGAATTGAAAGGATATGATGAGGTTGATGTTTGGAAAGTGTATATAGATAAGACTGACAAAGGGAAATCAGGGAAAAGGGTACATTAAAAGCGTAAAAGGTATTAGAAAAGCCAAAGAAAAGTATGTGTTGGGATGAAGGGAAGGGACCCAGGCTTTTTTTTCAAAATAGGGCAGGAGTGATCAGTCTAGAAAAGAGCAATGGACAACAGGTAGTACTGGAAAATGTAAGGTATGTAGACAAGAGGCAGATGAGACCGTGGATCAATGGCTGTTTTAGTGTGTTGCATATAAGGAGAAGATTTTTTGTCAGAATGTGACACAGGGAAGACTATAATAACAAGGGTTTAGAAGAGGTTTGATGTTTAGAGGATGAGGAACGTGTAGCATGGGTTTTAGGTGTGAAGGATGGCTTTTCTGGTAGGCAGGAAAGGTACTTAAAGTGTACAGTACTACCTGGTAGGATGCTGGGAGAAAGGAAATGAAATAATAGAGTTAAACAGCAGCAGGGTAAATTATAGTTTCTGAGTCTTATAGGTGGGAAAAGGGTATGTCAGGGAGGGTTTTTTTTGGCCCAGGGGGAACAAAGTACAAGCGATGAGTATAGGGATATATCCAGGACCAGGGGCACACCACAGCTGTTAATCAGTGTGTGGTCCCTTTCCCTGGGCTCTGGTCTTGTAAACATGACAGCACATTCAAGCTAATGAGGACTACCATGGTTTCCTCCACTTCATCTATTATTCTTTCCTTTTTTCTAGGCCACCTGTGTCACACAGGACAGCAATAGAAAAGCAGAGAGCCACAGTATTATTATGATGATGATGATGCTGATGATGATAAGCATTCATACATACTTACATCAGATGCCATCACTGGAGTGTCTGTGATGAAGAGCCCTCATCTCACTGGTTCCAAGAAAAAAACCAACGAAAGTCTTCCACAGCAGACATGAGCTAATCACTGAAATGACACTAACCCACACATAAAGTAGTTCATACTACGGTTATTAAGTCCACAAAGTTGTCAAAATAGTCATTGTGGATTGGAGAACTGTTATGCTCTGTGCACAGTGCAAGCTTCTACACAGAACTCCAGCGGTCACGTGGTGAAAAGGACAGGCTCATTTAGCTCCAGGCAGCCATGCACAATGCTCTCCTGCCTGAAGACACACACACACACACACACACACACACACACACACACACACATATATATATATATATGTGTGTGTGTGTGTGTGTGTGTGTGTGTGTGTGTGTGTGTCTTGGGTGGTTTATGGGCAATTTTACACTGCCCACAAAAAATATACAATGGAACAGGTCCTACAGCCGGTTTGTTGGTCATGCCCATTGTCTGCGGGTCACTTATAATCCTCAAACCGGACCGTTGGCAGTATATACCAAGTATAGCTTACCACAAGTTCTGGCCATTTATAGCTTCCCATAATATCTGGGCAGATTTGCTAATTTGTACGTTTCTGAAACCCCCTAGGTGGCGCATTGAATTTAAGGCAAACATGGTTTATAGACATTTTTCAATTGTCGATAACCGAACAACTGCCCACAAGGCGGTCTGAGGATTACAATTCTGCCCATAAACCACCCAAGACATAGTGTGTGTGTGTGTGTGTGTGTGTGTGTGTGTAAACATGAAGGTAACAGCATTGTGATTGGGCCTCGGAGATCCACTGAACAGCAAGACAGAGATCCTCAGTTTCTAATTGAGAACTTCCATTGTTACCCAGTCTTGCTCTCAATTTGCAAAACGGCCTAGGCCTTTCAAAGCACACAGTCAATTTTCCAATGGACAGCAAGTCGCCTAAGCAGCGTACACAACACTGAACGTGTCTTGCTTTGTCTTGCCCTGTAGTATTGCCTATTTTCCCAAGAGGGATTGATATAGGGCTTGTCCTTTTGCCCAACTGAATAATATAATATGTTGAAACAAGTCGCCTAGGTGACTGATTCTGATAGTGTAAGCTAATTTTTCATGCATGCGAAAGGGTTGCGTTACAATATGGAGATATAAATAACAGTAACCAACTTGCACATGTTGTAGTACGGGTGCATGGGGGGGGGGGTGTCAGTTAATCAATTTTCATAAATTGATATTCCTCAACTTATGTTTGCATACCATATAGGAGTTGCTGATGACACCAACCCATATATTGAACTGGGAATAATGCTTCTATCTAGAATTATCTTTGAAGACATTTACGCTTTGAAATTCAATTGCCTGCAATTTGGGTAAGTTTGCAATTTTTAATCATTCATTATCAGATGCACCAGTTTAGAGTTCTAGCCATAGCTAAAGCTTCGGACAAAATTAGGACAGAATGAACAAAAAGAAATAACTTTGAAGGGAATATAGAATTTTGACAAAAAATGTAAAAATGTCTTTCAACACATTCATATATAGCCTAAACACTTTCATACAAAATAGAATAAAGTCAGTGCCACCTGTTTAAACTGTGTAACCCCGGTAAGCATACCAATGCAATTCGGCAAGTAGTTCCTAAGAAAAAAAAGATGATTTTTGTGGATAGGGGAGAAGAAAATTACAAAAGCTACAAAAACCTTTGCATCATTATAGCCTGTGCAACATCGTTAGAAGCTCGCCAGGGGCACATCTGTGGGTAAAATCAAGACATTTCTTAAAACCGTTTTGACAATATTGCAATACATGCACTGTATTGCTATATACAGGCACCTACCAATACACGGTCCGAAAGTTTTATATTTCATAACTTTGTCAAAATTTAACACATCTTCATCATTTTGGACTTTTACCATCTGTAGTCGAGTATATTCTGACATAATTTCGAACAATTCTGTGCAGCCTTTTTGGGGAAGAATAATCTATGAATAAATGCAGCGGCAGATTGTGGCCAAAATTTGAACCACACGACCCCCATGTGACTGCAATGTGAAAGCAACTGGTCGAGCAGTACTCGAGAAGAATTTTAACAGTAAACATTTCATTAAAAATAAAAAAAACTCCAACACAAACTTGGTAGCAGGCCACCTGTGTATAAAATCAAAGCATCCCATGCAATGGTTTTTTGACTTAAAGTCTAACGGACGGACAAAAAAAAACGACGAACGCAAACGGATTTTATAAGCTCTGAAAAGTCAGCAAAAATAAAGACAGATAATTCAGGTAAATACCCATATTTTTCCACAAACTTTATTGAGATAATGCAAATCACAGTCTGGAACAGCAACTTAATAAACCAACTCGAAAAGAAAATCTATTAGATCTATTATTTGCTAATTCCCCAGCATAAGTCTACAGAAAATAGACATTCTCCCTGAAATTGGAGACAATGATATTGTATACTCAGAAATTGATGTCTCTGCAAGCTGAAACAATTATAAACCCCATTTAATTTACCTGTACAAAAGAGCAGACTATGACTCATTAAGGAAACACATAAAAGCATTCTCAGAAAACATTCTCTTAGAAAATAGATCCCAGCCCCTTTCTGCTTAACAATTATGGCAAAAATTAAGTTAAAAATCACAGTCTGCTATGTACAAGTACAGTGAAACCTCTTACTACCAAACACCCTGGGGACTGAGTGAAAGTGTTCGGTAGTAAGACATCCATTTTATGTTTAAAATTATGAATGGCATATTGCCACAATTTTTTCAGAATCTTTATGTCTTAAACTTACATATACATTCGTATTGTACAAAACAGAAACACAATTAATTTACCTTTGCTTGTGGCAGTGTTTTTACATTTTTTTTCCAATAATAAACACTATGGGACCAAGATATGGAATCAGATACCATTAAACCTTCGGCAGACAATGTCTTTACCTTAATTTAAACAAAAGTTACGAAAACTTCATTTGTTATCTTGAGTTCGACGGTTGGACATGGAATTGTTCTACATGTACTTTATACCAAAATTGTTTTAAGTCATTTGGACTAGTCTGTGTGGAAAATTTACGATGCATATGTATACATGATATAGATTTATTTGCATGACCTTATGTATAAACCAATTGTTTTCTTATGGATGAGCCCAGACGGGTTTCTACTCTCAATCTTTTGTTCTAATGTACGCTCAACTGTGTATCTTGATGAATATACATATCTAATCTAATCTAATATACTGACTCTAATCTGCACATCAAATTCACTAAAATGTTTAGGCAATTGACAATTCAGTCCATGCCTGCTCCAGATGCCGCTGTACGACGCCTAGTTGCGATCGGAGACCTTTGTGTGACAGCGAAAACGGCCGAGACGGGAATGCTCATACGTGCTGGCATCCAACGTTGTATAGTCACAATGGATGAAATGGAGTTTACAGAAAGGAACTTATCAGATAAGACGGTTTCTCAACTGAAGGAAATTTTACAACACTTAGGGAGAAAGAAGAACGGCAGCAAGGCCAGTCTCATTCAAAGGAACTGAGGTGCAACAAACAAAAGGAAAACTTTGACAGATACATGTGAAAATGCGCGAGACTATACTCAATTCTCAGCATGCATCACCATAATTCTAAGTTTAAATTCAAAGCATGCAACCTTGTTCCAGATATGTCTTTCAGGATGCAGACCTCTTATCACTTCCAATAGCACACTTCTGCATGACTAGAAAAAGAGTATCCTAAGTGAATGACACGAGTCACATGACACCCTGATAAGAAGCACAGTTTGGAAGATGACAGGAGGCTGGCAAGACGTACTTTGCCTCTGGCTGTCACATATGTCTGCACTTATTTCTAACAGACATCATGCCTCTCAATAGCGATGGGGGTTGACCATGATTGTATGGGTCTTAGCCCCTACTATTGGATTGGGTGATGGGATTGTGGTACCTGTCAGGGAAAGGGAGTTGTGGTGGTCAACTGCCCTTGCTGTCAGGCTTGTGGTACCTGTCAGGGAAAGAGAGTTGCGGTGGTCAACTGCTCTTGCTGTCAGGCTTGTGGTACCTGTCAGGGAAAGAGAGTTGCGGTGGTCAACTGCTCTTGCTGTCAGGCTTGTGGTACCTGTCAGGGAAAGAGAGTTGCGGTGGTCAACTGCTCTTGCTGTCAGGCTTGTGGGACCAGTTCCGGTCAAGGGAGTTACGGTGGTTAACTGCCCTTGTGGGCTGGCTTGTATGTCCTGGTCAGGGAAAGAGGGTTGCGGTGGTCAACTGCTCTTGCTATCGGGCTTGTGGGACCAGTTCAGGTCAAGGGAGTTACACGGTGGTTAACTGCCCTTGTGGTCTGGCATGTATGTCCTGGTCAGGGAAAGGGAGTTGCGATGGTCAGCTGCCTTTGCTGTCATGTGGCATATTTTGTCCCAGCTTGGTGCTTGGGCAGGACTGGAGAGTTGCAGGCGGGCGTATGTGGGTTAACAGTAATTGGATCTGGGTGGTCCTCACAAGCGGCTGCTATACATTTGGTATGGCACCGGTATACGTGTATGCATACAAGCCTCCAGCTTGTGTGATCACCGCTATGGTTGCTCTTTGTAAAGACATGAGTTGCTACATGAATAAAGATTTTCTCAGTGTGATCTCTGTGGTGATTAAACAGCAATTGGCATACTGATTGACCTTGGGGTTCCTATACTTGCAGGTTTCAACCCCTGATTTTGTGTTTGCTGTATTTTCATGAGCCACTACGTATAACACTGGGTTGTAGGTCTATGTGTATAGTTGGGACTGCAGGGCCTGGCGTGTGTGTATATATAATTATGTCCCTGGTGTTTATATATTTTCCCACACACTTTTCATGATACTGGCAAGCTTCCAATTGTTTACATGTTTGAATAATCATAATTTTATTACCCCCAAGAATAAGGACAAAGTAAAATGTTTTTATTGTTTGGGCAGGATAGCCAGGACAGAGAGCTGCTTGGGGTTTTATTTGCTTGAGACGGGGATGCGTATGTGCCTGTTGCTCTATAGGCAACAGGTCTCAAGTTTGATATATCTGTTTGTACTTATGTGTGTAATGCAATTTTGTTTCTCTTGTGTATGTAGCCCCGTCTTTGTTATTTTAGTTCATGATGTCAACTCTTGGGCGACCTGTTCCCCGATGGTGGGTGTGAGGTCAGGGCCTCAAGGTTCTGTCCACACAGTTCCTTGTCTTTCAGTAACGGAGGCCCTCAGACTGATCAATGGATTCTAGTACGCTTGTCATTGCTGTTGTGGATATCTGTTGACGGCGTAGGCCAGAGGTGACATTGTCCGTGTATCTCGGCACACATCAATGTATTTTTGATACTTTGCCTGTTGATTTTAGAGCTGCTTATTACCATATTTCTTTGTTGTCTAGAACTTTGGCATTGAACTTCCCTTTTATGTTTTTCTTTACATTCTTACTTGCACGTCCCAGAGATTTTCTGACATTGGTTATTTTCATTTCTGTTCATGCATATCTGTAATGATTATGATTGGTACCCTTACACTTGCTCCTTCTGTCAGACTTGGACAATATATTATGTTAGGCTGTTGACTTTGGATTATGATCGGTCTTGTGTGGCTCTTTACATGTCCCCCTTGATTTTTGGAGGGGGGTGGGTGGGTTCAATTGTTGTATTACAATGAGTAACATTCACAGCAAGGTTTCAGTTGCGCATTTGTACTTGGTCAAGGACTAGTACCGTACTCTTTGCAGTGTTGCACGTTTACATCTTCTGCTATGGCATCGGAACAAGCCACATACCAGCCTAAAGTATGTCTGAAACAGGGGCACACTTTAAAGGGGAGAGACGTGTTCCCTTTAATTTTAAGGCTTAAACCTCTGGCTATAGAGACCAACCGGCCCGGGGAACAAGACTTGGCCAGTGTGTCAAGCAAGTATCCCATCACCAGTTATTCAGAGCCGGAACTCCGAGGGGAGTTTGCCAAACTTACAGGCTATGATGCCAGTGTGGTGTTAGAGGCTGCCGGCCTCCCGTCTGATAGGCAGGGCTGCCTGCTTGCACTGCATGCTGCAGTGCTACAGGCAAATACATCAGGAGCCCCGGAAGGAACGCCTCTGCAGCCTGGGGATGCCAGAAACCCGAGGCACACAAAAGGTATCAAGAGGGCGGCCACTGCTACTGTGACCAGTGACTGTGAGGAACAACCTTGTCCGTCCACATCAGACGACCCCCCTCGGATGGGCCAGGAGGCGTCCAGGCTGTCCTCACTGGGGCAGGAGGTAAAGAAGCTCAGACAAGAGGCGAACAGTGGCTCGGTGGATACAGCATTGGCCCAGGTGCGAACCTTGGCGGCAAAGCCACATGTGGAGACTGCTGTGCTCCTGGCAGCACTGGAGCACCTGTCCGACACGGCCCAGAGGTTGACCCACCAGCAGGCTGACCACTATAAACTGTGCCTAAAAGTCTGCAGGGATATGGAGAGGGAGGGCGACTTAAGGTCCCTTGTAATTAAGCTTGTTGGGTCAGAGGTTGCGAAAAAAGTCCACAGTGCTGTGGAGGGTTGGAAGAAAGTTCAGCGTAAATGGAAGGAGCTTGGGTCGGCAACAACAGCGGACAGTGTGCCCCCCGGGCCGGGGGCGTCACCTGTGGCTGTTACACGCCCACCTATGGGGATGGGTGTCAGCTGGCCAGGGTATGCTCCTTTCCCTTACCCTATGTATCCTGGCATGCACCCAATGGGTATGGATAGTCACCCTGGTTTAAGGGGGGGCTACCGTGGGAGGGGTAGGGGTAGATCTACTGAAAAACGGTGTTACTACTGCAAGGCAGTGGGCCACTTCATTGGTTCTTGCCCAAAATTACAAGGTGTGGGGAAGAAAGAGTAATATACGGTAGGCCTACCAACATTTGTTTCAGGTACATGTTGTGCTAAGTCACATGTGTAAAGACTGTTCCATGTGTCAATTTACCTGCTTTCATCTGGTGTCATTTAGATTATACTACCATATACGTGCTTTGATACAAGTTCTCTCACATTATGTGGCCCAAGTAAACTTATAGCATCTAGGCCTATGTTTATAATTATGTTGTCTAAATATGTCATGTGCATTTCCTTGCCATGTATCTCGTTGTTGTACTTATAGGACATTGTTTTCACCTTTGTTCCTTACAATACTGCCAGGCTTCTATGTCACTTTGCCATGCTATCTAAATGTTTACAAATATACTGGCATTCGAACATTTTGCATTTCTGGTACCTGTGTTTAGTTTTCAGGTTATCTCAGCTCTAGACACCCAAAGGGGACCTTATCTCCTAGTGGGCTTGTTACAGCTCACGCTGGGTGGATAGGATTGGGGTGACCTCCGCGGGGTCATGTGGCCGGGTCCGTCTGCTGTTTTCCGTTATGTGGGCATTTTCTTATTTTCCAGGGCTGGACACACATGGATGTGCTCATCCCTCAGTGGGAACTCGCAGCAGGTTTCTGCCCTAAGTTCATGGCGGAGGACTGTAGACTGCATCCCGGCTGGGTGACCTGGCGGGGGTCCCCTCACGATCCTTCTACCCATCAGGTTGATGCCATGCAATTACAAAACATTATGCAGTGGAATTCACAATTTTTACCTGTGGAACAGCAATTATTTCGAGACCCTACTCACTTTGTGGCCGGCCAACTGCACTCTCAGTTATCGAATTGGGAGTTTTTATTGGGACAGTTAGAGCAGGGGTCATCTGCTATGGTACTGATGTGGCTCAGAGAGGGGGTAAGAGTGGAACATTTTTTCAGGCATTTCAAAGGGAACTTCAAAGGGCGATCGTATGATTGTGACAGTCCCCCCCACAGAATCTTCCCTAACTGTTCTTCTGGGCGCAGGCATGCTGCATTTATCGCCCGAACATTGGAGGAAAGGATTAAAAATGGTTCTATTGAAGTGGTAGGGAAAGTAGGTGAGGTTGAGCCTCCTAGAGTTGTGATGGGTATCTGTATTGAGCCCACTAAGCCTCGCCTGTGCCATGATGAGAGGTACCTCAATTTGTGGATTACAGATAACCCTTTCAAATTAGATACACTACCTGATATTCCACCTATATGTCCCCCTGGTAGCTTCATGTCCACTTGCGATGAAAAGTCTGCCTATGATGGACTGGTGCTACATCCAGACTCCCGGGATTATTTTGGCCTGCACTTTGGTGGTTACTACTTACGGTATAGGACCCTTCCTTTTGGCTGGAAGGCTAGTCCGTTTGTCTATGACACAGTTGGGAGACAAGTGACCTCATTTCTCAGGTCAAAGGGGGTACGTACACTCCAGTATATAGATGATAGGTATGTGGGCTCCATCAGTACTGGCGTCTCTCTCAATGAAGAGGATAAATGTAGGTGGGCCATGGCCCTTACCTGTGCTGTGCTCACTGCTCTTGGTTACACAATTGCCTTAAGTAAGAGTTGTTTAGAGCCAAAACAACAGATTTTATACCTTGGTTTAGTAGTAGACTCCAATGCTCAGAGTTTTTCCATACCCATAGCCAAAAGGGAAAAATTTGCTGTTTTGCGGGAATATATTTTGGCCAGAAAGCAGGTTACATTGAAGACTCTACAAAGATACATGGGCAAGTGTACTTTCTTTGCTATGTGTGTCCCTGGTGGCAGGTTGTATACTCGGTCCATGGCCCGAGCTGTGTCGTTAGCCCACCGCAACAGTAGAATGGTTGTGTTGACCCCAGAATTGAAAGCTGAGATCTGCCATTGGGAATTTATCGACACGTGTGCCGAGTGGCTACCATGGCAACGTGAGACACACATCCCTCTCCAAATTGTAACTGATTCATCAGGGTTTGCATGGGCTGGGGTGACTCCTGTTGGCACTATGCGGGATTACTGGCCTGGAGATGACTCTCGGCCTATTCACTTGAAAGAGGCAGAGGCTCTCATAAAGACCTTGCAGTGTATTTTGGATCATGTTAGGAATACACGGGTGGATGCCCTAGTGGACAATCAGGCTGTGGTCCAGGCATGGGAGAATGAGGGTGGGAGAGACCCAACATTGAATAGTTATATAAAAACTTTGTTTACACTTTCCCAGAAACATAGTTTCCAGCTCCGGCTTTCTTATATACCCTCCAAGAGTAACATGGCTGATGAACCCTCGCGTGGGTTGACCCTGAGTGACTCTATGTTGAGCCCCTCATCATGGCACCAGGTGGAGTCTTGGTATGGACCCCACACATTTGATCTCATGGCTTTAGATTCTAATGCTATGGTAGGGGTAAATGGGAAATACCTACCTCACTTTACACCCTTTCAATTACCCAACTCCTCGGGTGTCAATGTGTTTTCACAGAAATTACTGTCAGGGGAAAATTATTATGTGTTCCCCCCATTTTGCTTGATTGCACCACTGTTGCGATTTCTGTTGCAGGAGGTGGCCAGACCACTGCATTGTACAATGATATTACCTCGGCTATCCCCCATGACCTCTTGGTGGCCAATTGTGATGGGTCATGCTGCTCACCTGCGATGTTTGGCTAGCAAAGGTTGCCCCTCTGCAGTGCTGGTCCCTTCTAAGCAAGGTTTTGTCTCCTCCAAGGCTGGGCTACCCTATGATTTGTATGTCGCCCGGCTAATCTTACAGTGAGCTCTTATTTGGTTCATATTTTCTGTTTGTAGACACCCAGGGGAGTCCACCCTATATTAGATGACTTTGCATTGGATCAACGACTGAATTCCCTTTTGGACTCCCAGGCCACTTCCCATTACCAAAGGAAGAAAGCCTCTCTTGAGGACAGCTTGGGCTTATATATGTGGAAAACTTTTGGACATCATAACATCTTAAATATGGGACCTCGAGACATTTGCAAATTTCTTATTTGGAGGGATGGGCAGGGGAAAACCCCTGTTCACCATGTCTCATGTGGTGCTATGAATGATAGGAATCCAGCATGCCAGTGTCCTCGACGATTGGCGGTGGGGACTGTCACATACCTGGTCAGTCACTTGAAGCAACTGTTTGAAAACAGGGGTCTGGGTAAGGACTGGTATGAACGCACAGGTATGGGTAACCCTGCTGCGTCACAAATGGTACAGACTTATGTAAAGGCTGTGAGGGAGGAACAGAGTAAGGCCCATGTGATACCCAAGCAGGCTATACCACTTTTTGTAGATAAACTTATCCTGATTGCCCTCTACATTGATCGCAAATTACAGGAGCAATTGGCACCCCGCAGGTCAAAATTTGTTTTGGCTCGAGACCAAGCCCTGTTCAAACTATTGTTTTTTAGTGGCGACAGGGCTAATGATATTGGCCTCATGCTTACCCAAGAGATCAAGCAGCTGTCAGAGGGTCGGGGATTTTTCATTCGCCATACATGGGGTAAAACATGTAGAGTTGACAGATGTAACACTTTTACAGTTCAGCGCTGCCCAGATGTGAGAATATGCCCAGTAGAAGGGGTTTACATGTACTTTAGTGTTGCCCAACAGATGGGGGTTGATTTATCTCATGGGTACTTATTTCGCCCTGTCTCCACGGGTGGCTCGGTACTGTCACAGGGTATGTCATATGCTTGTGTGTATGATCGACTCAAACACTACCTGGGCATTTTGGATATTGACGCTGGGGAATCTCCTCATAGCTTCCGTCATGGTTGTGCTATTGTTATGGCAACCCTCCCCCGAGTGGATACCAATCCCTCCCAAATGATGGAGCATATTGGATGGCGCTCCCCACACACAGCCCTGCGGTATAGTAGGCAGAATCAGCTAACTGATAATCACTCTACGTCTCCCTTATTCTCAGCGGTAGTGGGGGGTCACATGGCCCCCAAGGCAGCTCAATTATACCACCAGGTGGATATTAGCACAATGCCTCCCGCCTTCCCTGGGTTAGTGCCTTCTTCACATGATTAGCAAGCCAATTACATCACTTTAAACTTGAGTTAGATATATGTATGTATGTATATCCATATATAGTCATATCCATGCTTGTCACTACATTGTTGCTATTTGCCTGCAACAGACGGTGTTGAACTTTGGTTCATGGTATATGGAGTGTGCTTCTTTCCCGTAGTGCATGTTTCCCAGGCAAGTCTTGATGTTTGTGGGTATTAGGACTCGTCTGGCTAGGGATGCCTATCTGTCCACACCATGTATTTTATTCACTCCCCATATACCGGTATGGGTTTTTTGGTGCATATACTTACATTGTCATTATCTCATTCTCTTTGTTGATGGCTTCACGATGCTGACTTTTATTATGATGTCATTAAAGATATTGCATTTCCAAGCTGTTGTTTGTGCTTACTTTACACAATGTGGTGACTGATGGTTATGGAGAGTTTTGCTTCTTTGTCAGTTTTGTTTCTTTTCATTTGATTTTGCTGCAGTGTTCATTGGACTTCTCCCCCTTACCTGCATAACGCATTTAAGATGTAACTTTTGTACATGGCAAAACTCTCCTGTACCTGTTTTGTTTTGGTGTAAGGAATGGGAGTGTGTGTTACGGTGTGTGCAACTAGTGTGGGTTGTAGATTTAAAGAGATGAGAGTGAATTATGGATTGCTATGGACAACTGAATGTGTCTTCCCATATCTTAATACAAGTGTGGAATAGCGAGTGTCATGTTCACTTATGGATATGCTAATATCCTAAGTGAATGACACGAGTCACATGACACCCTGATAAGAAGCACAGTTTGGAAGATGACAGGGAGGGGGACAAGGAAGCGAGCCTAGGGCGAGAACAGAACTGGACCGGAGATGGGAAGTGTCAAGGGGCTCCATTCACAGTGGGGGAACAGATTCAATGGCAAATGCCCACCCACCCACCCATTCTGTTTGGGGAGTTTAGTCATTGTGGGGCATACCTAGTGCCACCCCCCCACCCACCCTGGGGCTTGCCTGCTGGGGCAGCCGTGTGAATTTGGCACCTTGCTATTCCACCTGAATGTGTCTTCCCATATCTTAATACAAGTGTGGAATAGCGAGTGTCATGTTCACTTATGGATATGCTAATATCCTGCATTCTGATAATATCATGTTTCAGTCATCACAAACATAGACTAATATAGAATTGTTCCATGGTCCAAGATCGTTCAGAAGTTGTTGTTTTTTTCTGGAGTAAAATATAGGTGTTGCCCTCTGTCGCACAGCGCCCTGTCGCATTTTTCGGTGCCCGTGGCTCATTTTTGTGCGACAGTGCGACAGTGCGACATTCCCGCCCCCCCCCCCCCCCCCCCCCCCATCGTGCTATGATTCCACCACAGTGGAGCAAGCCACCTGTTCTGGTAAGTCCCATGTGCGTTCTGCCTGTAACTTTCCATCAATATTTTTAATATAAAAAGTCCTGTGTTTGAGATTGTGCTCTTTAAGAGCTAGGTAGGATTTCAGAGCTAGGTACGGTGTCTCTTTAAGACAAACGGTCTTATAGCAGATACCACTGTATGATAAAGGAAGGCTTAACGTTTACAACTTCGCCAGATTTTAGGGAGGAGGCGGAGCCCCCGAAGACCGACGTAATTGATCTGCCCGGTATATATTTATATCTATATGTATTATACATCAGTGACTATCATGGTCACTAAGATTGTCTACCGCAATGTAATCCTGGTCATTATGTGAAACCTCCATAGATCCCACAGTGGAAATGGCGACCTCTTCTCGTATGTCGCACGTCTGTTCTGCTTGTAACTTTCCATAAATATCTCTTATATAGTCATCCTTTAATACCTCTATTGGAATTGCCGTGAGGAATATTCTATCATACTTTCCAATTTGTCTCAAACGCTTCTGGGGATCAGTGATTGCATCTAGTTTTGATCGCAGTTTTTGTTCAAATTCCATTACAACTGAGTATACTATGGTGTCGTCACTGCCAGCCATTTCTGTGCGATTTTGAACAATATAAAGTTTTTCTTCGTTGGACAACGGGCATCCAGTTTGGTATTTGTGTAAAATACGTTTCCGTTTTCTAGTTTCCAGTTTTTCATCGAAGGTTATAGCCTTTTGTTTGATATCGTTGTCTGAGTGATGGGTAAAGTGTTTCAGTCTGCGCTTACCATATAAACCAAGTTTGAATGATTCTGGATTGGTTCTAAAACTTTCTTCCAAATCCTCGATCTCTGCCATCGCAACTTTTTTCTTTAATTCTACAATAAGCGGTGACGGATTCCAAGACTTGCCGGGATCCACGCGAACATAGCTTAGAGCTTGTTTCTCATCCTCCGTCAGTTGCCGCGGATCTGTATCATAGTTATACTTGGCCTCCATGGCTGACAGAACCTGCATAGTGACAGTCCGAACCTTTTCGTTTCGATGCTGGAAAAACTCCTCGGGCTTGATGTATCTTATCAGTTCCTGATGCACTCGCTCTTCGAATAAATCAGTAAGCTGGTGTGCTGCCAAGAGTCTGCGAAGAGAAAATACACTTTTCAGTGAGTATGCATGACCTGTCCAGTAGCAGGTGATGCGTAAACATAAAGCAAAGTAGTTTGATTTATTGAGATTGGGAGAGATTTGATCACTCAAGTGAATGTCACGAAAATAACAAACCTGTGCAGCAAATCAGTGATAAAATGTGTAAAATACAATCTATTATAAGATAGGCAAGACCTGTCACTCATACACTTTTATTGTATTGCTGAAAATAGCTGCTGGCAAGTGGACCTAAAAAGTGTATCAATTGTGTACACAAGTTAAAATGTGTAAAAATACAATATACTATAAGATAGGCAAAGCTACCGCTTATATACTTTCATTATATTCCTGGCAATATGTGCTTATAAGTGGACCTAAAGACGCGTTGTCAATTATATACAAATACATACCCATATATACGCTGGGCGACTGGTGTCAAAGGTTGCAAGTTCGAGTCTCGCTCGTTCCGAACATAAAAAATATCCCTTTCATTGCCAAATTTTGAACTGAGTCTACAGCTTTTCTCGGCGCGCATTGGGCGCAATGCGCCTGGTGAAAAGCTGTTGACCTGGGGTATTGTCTCTGGAACTATAGGCATGCTGGTACTTGAATGCAAGGTCTTTTTGCGAGAAATACGAATCTGGGATCTAAATGATAATTCAGACTTGTCTGACGTTTATAAGGAGATTGACTTGAGACGTGATTGGCACTCAAAGAGAATTAAAGATACATATATGCCTGGTTAAGCAGGGCACCCCCCCCCGCAAAAATGTGTGGCCCCCTGCTAAAAACATTCTTCATTCCATGAATGTCATCGTTTTAAAACTACTTCCAAATAATCTTTTTTACGGAAGTAATCATGCAATGACATGTAAGTTCTTCCGAATATATTTTATTTACACCTTCCCCAATATGAAGTTGTTGAACTGGAAAAAATGTTTCGTAGCACAAAGAGCGTCTAAAATTACTTTAATACGACGTTTTTGACCAGCATGCCAAAACGTTTTGTGCAGAACACTGACACACACACACACACACACACACACATATATATATATATATATATATATATATATATATATATATATATATATATATATATATATATATATATATATTTATATATATATATATATATATATATATATATATATATATATATATATATATATATATTTATATATATATATATATATATATATATATATATATATATATATATATATAAAACGTTATTGTTTTATTATATAAAGAAAGTATTTCAAATTTCACAGTATACAGCTACAACACAAACCTTTTCATTGTTTCGTAAGGGTCCGGCACCAAAGCCAAAACTCGTCCCGTTGCATAGGCTATCATATCGTCCGCCAGAGGCCGCTGTGCCCAGTAAGCAGGAAATTGTTTCCAAAATTCCTATAATTTTAACAGATCAGACAAGATAAAAAGAACAGCAGATATAGGTGCACCCTCCAATCTACAAATAAAGAAACGCCTTCCTTGATATTTTTTTCGGGGGCGGGTGGGGGTGCACACCCTTCCTACTTTTTTATTTCAAACAAAGTTATACTGTGGGTCTCACGTGTTTCCGTCTGTCCGTCATCCACAATTGATTTTCTCGTCTTCTCCAAAACCGTTGTCTGCATCCTCTTCAAACTTTGTGGGGATCTACCTTAGGTGGGTCTGCCCTAAATTTTGTTTTTATGTTATTTTCGACTTGTCTCCCTAAACTTGCTCAGATTATGCTAAAATTCAGTAGAAATGTACCTAGTGGACGGATCAAAGTTGTTCAGTGGGTGGCTTTGTTGTGGATTTCTACATGTGTGTTTCACCAAATTTTCATTCCGGGCAATTATCGGTTCATATATACATATATTCCACTTGATTACTATGTAATTCAATGGGGAATGCAGTGGTAATTCACATTTATGACTTCTTCAAATCCATCAGCCAGACTCATTCAGACTTGGTTGTTGCCATTGTTCAAATGACCAGGCTCCATTGATTGATTGATTGATTTTTATATTTAACGCAAGACCTCATTCACGAATTTATGTGTGTTAAAGCTATTTTGAACCTCTTTTCCAAAACCATTACCCAGATTATGCTGTAACTTGGTGGAAATATATCTTGGACAAGAATCAATCAAATATTGACACAGGTTGGTGGTGCTATGAATCCCTGATTTTTTACGAATTTTTCACAGCGGGTCATTTTTGATTGATACTTACTGTCCAAATGATTATTAAATCGATCAATGGCGACTGCAATGGTACTTTACATGTTCGGCTTCTACAAAACCGTTAGCCATGCTGACTTCAAAGTGGTAGAGATGTACCTTTAATGGTTCTTTTTTGCCAAATTTGTTAACATGGATATGTTCCAGTGATTTTGGATTTTCCTGATCAAATTTTGAAGAAGAAGAAGAAGAAGAAGAAGAAGAAGAAGAAGAAGAAGAAGAAGAAGAAGAAGAAGAAGAAGAAGAAGAAGAAGAAGAAGAAGAAGAAGAAGAAGAAGAAGAAGAAGAAGAAGAAGAAGAAGAAGAAGAAGAAGAAGAGAAGAAGAAGAAGAAGAAGAAGAAGAAGAAGAGAAGAGAAGAAGAAGAAGAAGAAGAAGAAGAAGAAGAAGAAGAAGAAGAAGAAGAAGAAGAAGAAAGAAGAAGAAGAAATGGGGGAAATTGTGGTGACACAAAGACCTTAATTTGTTCAACTGGTGTAGCTGCATTTTATTTTCAATTTTCCAAGAACTTTTATGTATTATTATAATTTTTGACGACTTTTCCTGTCCACAGTTGGATTCTTTTCAAGCACAGCAGAAATGTAGCTTGACTTTATCTTCACCAAAATTGATCATCAGGTGGGAAAAATGTCATTTGCTGATTTTTAACAAATTTTTGAAATTACGTGATGATATATAAGAGTACATGTTTAACAGCAAAGCATGATCACTATAGGGATATGAGTGTACATTAGAATTTTTATGATTTTTTTAAAAATTCTGTTGAAAATCTTTTTTTAAAAAATCATTTCAGAAACTGCTTGGCTAGTTGCTTTGAAATTAATTAGGCACACTTCTGGGTACCCGAGACTATTGTGGGATTTATTTTGGGTTGAGTACCAATGTCAGCTGGGAACGCAATGTTTTACACGGCCTTCTTGTTGTTTTACTCGCGTATACGTTGGGCATGTAAGCCTGGCTGCTTCAACTTCCTGGGAGTTATTTTAACGTACATCCAATCCCTATATTTACGTTAAAGATGTGTTTCTATCAGGTATTGAAAATGACATTTCAACTGAAATTTGATTCGCACAAGTTTCGGGCACGTTAATTTACAAGAAATATCTCCGTTTTGTTTATTAGTGGGCGGAGCCAAGTAAGCGTGGCTATCTCTCTGTTGCCCAGGAAAACAGACACATCGCTTGCGCGTGAGGGCTTTTGCATTTATAATTTTGTCCCTATTCTTTCAATGCTAACAAAAATATAAAATGCAAATACTTAAAATGATCATCATCACAAAATCAAAGAAACATTTATCAAAGAAAAGAGCACATATTTCCAAACTTTGTGTTACTTTCTGTGTGATGAATTACGTTGGGCCCAATGTAAGGAGAATTCATTTCCCAGCTTCAAAATTTCAAAAACTATAATAGCACAATGTATGAATCAAGCAACACCACTTTCCTCTTTCCCATTTGGAATAAAGCTAGTCATGAAGTAAGGGAGACATTTCTGTAACAAGATGGAAGCTGCTCAGCTAAGTTTTCTTTTACAATTGAAGGTCAACATATTTAAATTTGGTTGCACAAAATAAACAAATATTTTTTAGGTGAAACACACACCACACTAGTCTGTACGTACCCTTCCCTGTTTCGCTTGGTTCGGACTTCCTCCGTACAAAAGATTTATATCATCCAGTGGAACTCTTCTTGGGAAACATTTCCCTTTGATTTTCTCTAGAACAGGTATGCAATCTGAAAGAATTGTTCATTAAAAGACACACCTGAAAATACGTAATATAAACCAAATAGAACAAAGGATGAACTCTCTCTCATCTCTCTCTCTCTCTCTTCTCTCTCTCTCTCTCTCTCCTCTCTCTCTCTCTCCTCTCTCTCTCTCTCTCTCTCTCTCTCTCTCTCTCTCGTCTCTCTCTCTCTCTCTCTCTCATCTCTCTCTCTCTCTCTCTCTCTCTCTCTCTCTCTCTCTCTCTCTCTCTCTCTCATATTCGTTGGAATTGCAACGGAGGGTGATGGAAGTTTGGTGCACTCTTACTTTAGGTTGCAAGTGTGTTTCTGTGAGGGGTACCATATCTTTTGTTTTTAGCCCTGCCTAAAACTGATATCCGATCCTGCGTGTAAAATATAGTCCGCTTCAATGTTTTTTACGTTTTACTGAATTTTTTTATCAACGCAAATATTTTGAAGAAGAATTGTAGAACCTATCAATGGAGCATGAGTGATCTATGGGTAAACAGCTTTTTTTTTGCACGAGTTGGGCGTTCAGCACTTCACTCTCGCCTCGGGAAGCTGTCAGGGCCCACGCACACTTGTCCTGACAAGGAAATCTACCTACCTGTGTGTCAAACACATTGGTCAAGGTGACGTCAAATTGGTGATATAGTGCCTCATTTAGTCTTCGACATGAGTGAACCACCTGCAATAAATGCAGCAAAAATAAAACGTTATAATACTAGTCGTGTCGTAAAAAATTCGTCAGTGATGGTGGTGGCAGGAGTGCTGCTGTTTGTCGTGGCGGCGACGACGGCAGTGATGACCGAAAATTATACTTGCAACGAGGCAACCAACAAAACAGGATCATCCCTTTGTACACCTGCAGGTCTTCAAGACATCAGTGGTTGTGTGTCTTTGTGTATCTCATTATTAATTTGATGTACACTGTACTTGATTCCATTGTGAAATATTAATGGCGATGTGTATTATGCCTTATTTCATTATGATTTAGTTATTTGTTTATTTATTTTTTTATTTTTTAAAATTTTTATTCTTTTATTTTATTTTATAATATTTTTTTTTTTGTTTCTGTACAATTTGATGTGTGTATATTATTATGATGTATTATTTTATGTATTTTACGTTTCTCCAGTCGCGGACGCTGTTAATAGAATTATCTTAATTTCAAAACAAAAACAGTGTTAGTGTTGCAGTATGTTACTGTGAAACAAAAATAACCATAATGGTGAAACTTGAATTCACTTTAACCATATTGCTGTCCAAATGTGTCAGAATAGTGTATACACATGCCCGTAGGCAGGTGGGGTGTCTGGGGTGTCGATCGACGTGCTGATCAGTTCCAAAAGGTACAATAATACCCCCCCCCCCCAAAAAAAAAAAAAAAAAAAAAAAAAAAATATATATATATATATATATATATATATATATATATATATATATATAATAAAAAAATACAACAACAACACAAATAAAATAAAACAAAACGACAACAAAACCAGAAAAAGGCAAGCTATATATATAATATATGTTTATAACAATAAATATCTGCATAAGGTCTACACTATAATTCATTCAACCACGCAATAGTATTATACTTACTCTGATTATAGCCCTTTAAAGTTCATTTTACAACTTTCACATTTTTTCAATGTGTCAAAACTTGTTTAATGTTCATGTTCGCAATAACACTCTTTCTATTCGAAAGCATACTATTGATAGTAAAAAATATTCCATCAATGAAAGAAAAAATGTTGGACCTTTCAACTTGTTTTGAACTGCTTTTTCTCCGACCTTTGTTTCAAAAAAAACCCAGCTTCAGAAATGACCTTTAGAGGTCAAATGACAATTACAAAATTTTGCAGTGTTACAATAGCTACAATTTAATCCCAGCATGGTCCAAATCGGATGAAAATTGATCGAGTTATGGCTCAATGAATATTGAAAAGGGCAAATGACCTGACCATTGACCTTTAGAGGTCAAAGGTAAATTACAAAATTGTGCATTCTACAATAGTTACTGTTTGAGTAAGAACATGATTCCAACTGGATTAAAATTGACTGAGTTATAGCTTGATGAAAATTGCAAAGGGTCAAATGATCTTGACCTTTGAAGTTTTGAGATCACTGGTAAATGGTAAATGACAAAATTGTGCAGTTTACAACAATTATAATTAGAATAAGAACATGATTACAATTGGAATAAAATTGACCGAGTTATGGCTCGACAAAATTTTCAAAGGGTCAAATGACCTTGACCTTTGACCTTTAGAGGTCACATTCAAATTACAAACTATGCGGCGATACATTCGCATATTTTGATCCCAACCTGAACAAAATCGGATAAAATTGATCGAGTTATGGCAAATGACGGTTTTTGAGGGTCAAAGACTTTAACCTTGAAATATCATATGCTTATTATAGATGTGTGCGTTCCTGCATTCCCTACGTATTGAGCCCAACCAGATCAAAATCGGATGAAAACTGACCGAGTTAAATATGGCCAATTGAATATTTCAAAATAGTGGACTCCCTTGACATTTAAGCCTAAAATGTCAAATTTTGTGCACAAAAGTGTGTGCTGTTAAAATTGCTATACTTTCAGCCCAACATGGTGAAAATCGGACGACAAGTGACATAAGTTGAGCAAGTTATGTCAGGTTGAAAACTTTCAGATCGCCAAATGACTTGACCTTTGACCTTTCAGGTCATATGTAATTTGCATAGTTAGGTTCCAAGTTGAGTCATGGAACAAACTTAACATCGCTCAAATCTGTTGATAACTTTTCGAGATATAGGCCAAAAGGGTTTTCCATAAGTAGGTCATGGTGACCCTAAAATTAACTCAAGGAGACAAATTGAATGCATCGTCTTAAAGAGTATCAAAAGGGAATTTAAGTTTGGCCAAAGGTTTTACGAAGGTCATTGGTAACTCAGAGTTATGATTTTTCAAATACTGACCTAAAACAAAAAACAAATAAAACAAAAGCAAAATACAAAAAAAAAAAAAGGAAAATGTCGTTACCTTGAACATACAGGTCAAAGTGACAACTCATATATCGGGTGCAAAACTTCAGTACACAAATGTTATTCTACGAAATTGACGACTTGTAGGCCCCAGCCGTCTCTGAGATTTCTCGTGCTCAAAATTGATTTTCTTGTGTAAACACACTTTTTTTTAATGGCCATATGACCTTGAACTTCAAACTTGATGGGGTAATTCTTCGATGGCTTTTGTGTGTCCTGACGCCAGCTATATATTGAGTTCAACATCATTTAAATCAGTTGATAACTTTTTGAGATATAGGCCAAAAAGTGTTTTCCATAAGTAGGTCACGGTGACCCTAAAATTAGGTTAAGCATACAATTGAATGCACCACATTAAAGAGTATTAAAAGTGGTTTCAAGGTTGG
>OZ026628.1:43709323-43726823 GCA_964020975.1 Hermodice carunculata | reverse complement strand
TACTAATTTTCGCAACATTACAAGAGATAAGGGTGTCATGCCTGAGGAAACATTTAAATACCAGAGCTTTTATCACTTAATTGATTGCCTTATAGAATAGGGTTTTATCGTCAAAAGCATTAAGATTAATATTTAAACTGCAAAAAGGAAGTTCCCATGATGCGGGGCCTTGATAAGTTTTTGTTATGAGACTGAAAAACATTATGATTAAATTATCATTGTTATCTCTATACTGTAAACGTCAGTAAACGAAATGACAATTTGGAGAATTAATTAACCCATTAGAAATTAATGAAGACAAAAAGAGACGTGGAATTCTGATAAACTTCCTGTTGCCTATGTCTATGTCGTGCTGTTAAAATGGACTGTGATTGTATTATAATGAAATTCATTTTAAGGGCAAGCACTTATAAAAAAAAAACTAAAGCAACACGACATAAAGGAGCGGCTGAGGTGTATACCGGTATGTTGAATTCTATTAACGACATCTTGCGGATTAAATTAAAGTCAATATTCTCCTTGTGTACACACAGACACACAGACACACACACATACACAGACACACACAAAAACACACAGACAGATATATATATATATATATATATATATATATATATATATATATATATATATATATATATATTGTGTGTGTGTTCTAGTACCGGCATCATGCGGATAAATTAAAGTCAATATTTCCCTGGTACTTGCACACAACGATAGCCCAAGCACCGAAAATAATATATCTTACTTACTTACTTACACACACACACACACACACACACACACACACACACACACACATATATATATATATATACATATATATATATATATATATGTGTGTGTAAGTGTATGCGTGTGTGTGTGTGTGTGTGTGTGTGTGTGTGTGTGTGTGTGTGTGTGTGTATACCAAACCATGTGCTGGCAGTGGCCACAGAAACCGATAATTTAAACATATGGAATGGAAATCACTCTGGCTTTCAGCTTTACATACTCTATTCTTCAAACTTCGTCCTGGCAAGAAATTTTAGAATCTTCTACGTTGATTATGTCACGGACACTTAGATAATATATTTAAAGCCGAATTTCCTGGTGTCTCCTCACGAAGGAAAAATACCCGCATCGGTTATTTTCCCTTTAACCATTCACTTCCAAACAAATATAAACACCAGTATAGGAGTGACATTTATCACGGTGCGGGGCCAGTGCTGACCACAGGAACAACAAACTAATACATGCATGCTGGAAACCAAGCTGGTAATCAGCTTCATACATTCTTTCATTCCACTGCCCATTTGTTCAACGTTCCTTGGGAACAACGGTTCAAAGTACATGCATTGATGATGTCACATGCACGTTGATATACACTTAAAAGCTGAATTCCATGGAGTTGGTTTGTAAAGTTAAGACATACCCGCATCCATGGTTTTTCTGACGAAGTGCTTTCGCTTTGTTCATATTTTATTAACAAATACGATGATGACATAAAAATTTAACATAAATGTTGATATCGCGGCAGTAGGTTTACATGGTTATGTCACTAGCTTCTTCTGGTTGGGATAAACGGATAAGCCATTGAAAAAAAATATCCAAGAGGTGCAGCCAGCAGGTATAGCCTTGTTTGCGTTAAAGTGTTGCAATGTACAAAATAAATGTTTCCTAATGTTTCCCCCAGCCTAATGTATTTAAGGACACTGTACATAACAAGTTGCATTCAATGCCTGCTTTAATAGACGAACCATTAGATTTATTTGGGGTTTTTTTTGGGGGGGGGGGAGCTTTGCATTTTAGTAAAACGTACAATATTTTTTTTTTCAGTTGTCCATAGCAGTATATTAATTTTTTACACCCTACCTCACTGCACTTTTTTTTTAAATACTGAAACCCATGGGTGCCTATTTTTAACGACTATTGTGTAAGAAACATAACACCGAGAGAAGCATTTCGGAGGGCTTAAATATGTCTGGTCCACGTTGGAAATTACGTAAACACAGATGTTTAAAAAAATCATTTGAGGGTCCAGGGGGCGAAGGCCCCGGAAGTCCAGAGGTTGTGACACAATAAGGCTCCATTTGGAGACCTATTTTGTCGCTAAAAATCTAATGTTAGTACTCTAGAAAACCTGCAAAAAAGACCCAAGTTGATGACTGGCTATTCTGGGGTAAACACGGAGAAGAAAGAAAACAGAAAATACTCTGAAAGCACCAGTTTTATTTATATAGCACAGCAGAGCTCAACCCAGGCATCTGTATAAAAATAGGATAACATTTTCAGCCATGACCAACCCGACTATGATCACGTAAGATACGTCATTTTACACCATTCATATAAACACACTTTTTTTTCATATTATCTTAGACTCACTTAACTGAAATGTCAAAGTTCTTTGAATACACGGTATTACACGCTGCATCAAAAGTGTGTTAATGACCGAGGTGTTTTTGGCTTTTAATTCTGGATATTTAAATGACAATTACCCTGGTGATTAAGACAACATATATTATACTGGTCTTACATGTACTATAGCATCTATAGTACAGTTTTACTCCAGTATTAAATATTGTTGTTGTTTTTTTTTTTAATTCAAGACAATGTTCTGACAAGCATAAGATTCTCAATATTATATTCTTCCTTTAAATACTGTATATACAAGCATATAGCATTGATCACTAGTTTTTTTTCTTTAATCTTGGTTTTGTAAATGAAAACATAAATAAAGACTAAATAAAATAAGACCTTCGCAAGTTTGGAAGTCCTTACGATGATCTCCTGCCTAAGAAGCATGCTTATGTATATTTAAGATAAATAATACTAAAAACACAAGGCTCTGCATGTCACCTAAAGAATCAAAATTCTGAAAAAAAAAATCTTCCATAGATGCATGCAACTGGGAAAAGGTACACCCAATTACAATGTATAAAGAGTTTGTGACACTATGAATCCTAATGGAGCACTGGAACCAGATATATATCTGTTTGAACCTGGACTGTAAAACTGACAAGAGTTTTTCAACATTGCTAAACGAACAGTATTTTTTTATAAACAGTACAAAATATTAACTATTGCAAACAGGGGCGGATCCAGGATTTTTTCCGGGGTGGGTGGGTGGGGGGAGAGGGTCAGCGACATCGGGCCCGAATGCAAGTGCCGAAAGGGCGAAGCGTGGGGCGGGCGCGGGGGCGGGTGGCCTCCCACCGAATTTAAAAGTGTAAACTTGTCTAAACTGGGCTCGACAAATCAATTTCCGCTGCTAATCTGATTCAGTTCACATAAAATGAATCAAAGAAAAAATGAGTTAGTGACAAATAATTCCTAGAAATATGTATTTATGTATTTGTGGCCTTTATACCTGCTAATATATATTGTTGCATTATTATGACATGGTCATACATAATTTAGACAGAAAATAAGTACAGGTAGAAAAAAACTCAGATAATATGCCTACATTAACAGGTTTTAAACTTCATTTATTATAAAGTTGCAGATCTTTCAGTGACAAGTTTATCCAGTCTCTTTCATACTTTTCCTGAAAGTGAAATTCTTGAAAAATGGCCAACGTTTAAAATTTTGTATTAAGATACAGAAGCAGCTCAATTTAAGTATCGCTTGGCTTACTAAGCGAAGCGATAAAATTAACTCCAGTAGTGAAAGCCAGGTGATACTCCATTGGTCCTTGGAGTAATTATACATATTTTAATTGAAATTTGGAAACTGTTTTGGAGTAAATTCTTAGGACATACCATGACCAGATCATAAATAGTGATCTGATCATGATATTGCCTATGAATTTACAAAGTCTGAAAAAAGGAGGATAAACTGATTACGCAGGGAGACGTCCCTCAGATTCGTTAAATAGGCCTACGTGATTTTCAGCTCAGCTGATTTTTCAGTCAGCTGACCTTATCTTATGGTCCTCCGCGTGTCGTCCGTCCGTCGTCCGTCTGTCTTCCGTCAACAATTTACATTTTCAACTTCTCCGAAACCGTCAGCCAGATCCACTTCAAACTTTATGGAGATGTGCCTTGGGTGGATGTCTACCAAGTTTGTTCAAAGGATCACGGTCCAGTGATTTTTGGATATTAAATGATTTTTTGGGGGGGGGGGGTGGCAAACCTTAAAAAATCTTCTCTGAAACCGCTCACCCAATTGCTTTGATATCACACAGGAACACTCCCTGTGACTCTTAGTTCTTAATTTGTTCACCAGGTGGCGCTGCAATTTTATCTATTTTTTATGAGTTTTTGCGTGTAATAGCTATTTTGGACTTCTTCTCCAGAACCGTCACTCAGATTAAGCTGAAACATGGGGGATATGTTCTTTGAAGATGGGTCAAAGAAAGTTGTTTACTATGTGGGAATGCTGCGGATTCCTGAATTTTTTTGTCGATTCGGGTACTTATCGGTCGATGCAGCTTTCCTATTGATTACTTTGGAAATCAATGAGCATTCTAATACTGATTCACATTTCGACTTCTCTAAAACCGTCATCCAGATTAACTTCAAACTTGGTGGCAATGTGCCTTGGAAAGGTTTATACCAGTTTTTTTCAAATGGTCATGGTCCAGTGATTTATGGATTTTTAATGGAATTTTTTGTTCTTTTTTGGACAGATCTTAAAAAAATCTTTTAATCCGAAACCGCCTACCCAATTTCTTTGATATCCCACAGGAAGACACATAGGGACTCCTTCTTCTTAATTTGTTCACCAGGTGGCAATGCATTTTTTTTTCTTCTAATTTTTAGCTCAACTGATTTGTCAGTAAGGTAAGCTTATCTTATGCTCGTCCATCCATCGTCATCGTCCGTCCGGCGTCAACAATTCACATTTTTTACTTTTCCAAAACCGTCATCCAGATCCACTTCAAACTTGGTGGAGATATAGCATGTATAGGTCTCTACCAAGTTTGTTCAAATAATCATGCTCCAGTGATTTTTGGATTTTTTATGATTTTTATTGGTTCATTTTTGGGGCAAAGCTGTAAAAATCTTCTCCAAAAACCGCTCACCCAATTGCTTTGATATCCCACAGGGACACTTCCCGGGATTCTTAGTTCTTAATTTGTTCACCAGAGGGCGCTGATTTTTTTACTATTTTTTATGATTTTTTTTAGTGTTTCTGCTATTTTCAACTTCTTCTCCAGAACCGTCACTCAGATTAAGCTGAGAAGTGGTGGATATGTTCCTTGTAGAAGGGTAAAACAAAGTTGTTCACTAGGTGGCACTGCTGTGGATTCCTGATTTTTTAACAATTTTTTTCAATTCAGGTACTTGTCCGTCAATGCAGCTTCCCTATTGATCACTATGTATGTCAATGGACATTGTAATGCTAATTCACATTTTTAGCTCAGCTGACAAGTCAGTTAGCTGAGCTTTTTTGAGGGACCGTCGTCTGTCCGTCCGTTATGGTCCACAATTTACATTTTCGATTTTTGAAAAAACGTGACCCAGATTTACTTCAAACTTGGTGGGGATGTACCCTGAGCGAGTCTCTACCAAGTTTGTTCAAATGGTCATACTCCAGTGATTTTTGGATTTTTTATGAATTTTCAATAGACGAGTGACCTTGACCTCATCCCCAAGGTCATAGGGCCACTTGCTTAAATTTTCTGTCCACCTGACAAGTTGAAAGCTATTTGAACTTGGATCTTGAATGTTGAACATGATGGTTGTCCTGAGCAAAGGACCAGACTTAGACAGTACATGGAAGTCCTTAACCTTATTCCCAAGGTCACTCGGACCCAGACCCTTACATGAATTTTACTTTTCATTTTGTAACTTGAGAACTGTGGAAGGTAGGACATAGATGTTGAAGTTGCTGGTGGTCCTTTATTTAAGAAAGACTGATACTGTACATTGGTGACCTTGACCTCATTCTCAAGGTCATAGGGCCACTTAAATGGATTTTACTGGTCGCGTAATAACCTGAAATGTATTTATACTGTGACTTTGATCTTGCACATGAGAATGGCACTCTGTGAAAGTTAGATTCAGAATAGGGCAGTGACCTTGACCTCATTTCCAAGGTCATAAGGTAAGTTAGTCAGCTGAGCACAGGACTGTCACAGTCCTCATGTTTCTAATAGAGTCTTACCTTTGTGGCAAAGTCGGGAATTTTAACGCAAAACAGACTGTCGTAGCTTCACAAGGCTTAGCGATCGGCCTAACTTAGATTAAGATTAATAATAGATGAATATAAAAGTTGACATAAGTTTACCTCTGCCTAGGTTTATGTATGCCCAGTGATTACAATATCTTTACTACCGGTATGTTTATGGCTTCATTCAGTGCTTCTTGGAAGTTAACCATATCGCCATGTACTATGTGCGCTATGAAGATCTATAAATGTAGATAATATTTACGGTAACACAAGAACTCACAGTCGGTGTAGGCCTATCGTTATGATGATCATATAGGTTTAATAAGTACATCTAATAACTTAGCTTTCAAATAATACATTCATTCGACGCCAGTCGCGCTTGCAAGGCTTGCACGGTTACACACTGCCGAGTGCTGGCCATCTCTAACTGCATGATACACATCAAAAGCAGTAGAGGCTGTTAGGCCACGAATACGCAAGCAAAGGTCAATGTCCGCTGATTTGATTCAGACGGCAGTTTTGGCATCTATAGGCATTGAAGAAGAAGAAGAAGAAGAAGAAGAAGAAGAAGAAGAAGAAGAAGAAGAAGAAGAAGAAGAAGAAGAAGAAGAAGAAGAAGAAGAAGAAGAAGAAGAAGAAGAAGAAGAAGAAGAAGAAGAAGAAGAAGAAGAAGAAGAAGAAGAAGAAGAAGAAGAAGAAGAAGAAGAAGAAGAAGAAGAAGAAGAAGAAGAAGAAGAAGAAGAAGAAGAGTTTTGCCACCTTCTCCACCTCCCATCTGCTCCTGGCAAGCCCTACCTTATTTATTTAAAGGTAAATGTGGCAATAGATTATTTTTAACTGATTTTGAGACTTACATCATCTATCTTAAAAAAAAAAAAATGCATAGCCTCCTCCCCACCCAACCCCCAAGATTCTAATGGTTGGTATCTTAGTCTTGTTCAGGCCTCATTGTACGTCGCTGTCAATCATCAACTCAAGAAGCATGTGAGATAAGCTGACTTGGTCTGCAGGTCATACCGTTCATTGAACTTGCAGGAATATATATGTGCTTTTCCCGGGCTCTAGTTTTCTAGTTGTTGCAGCAGTTGTGGAATTCTTTTAAATTTTTTTTTAATAGATCTGTTCGTAGGACTCGGGTTTATTTGGTTCACTTCGGGAAGTGCACCCTGCTTTGTTTGCGTTTTGTGCTCGGCCACGCTGGCCGGATAACACGTGGAAGCATAAGAAAGTAAAACACAAGATGTGCTTGGATTTAACGAATATCACACCGTCAGCAATCTATAAATGCACGTTTCACCACTGATGTTACAGTTTAGGTAAAAGATTTGCACTGTTCAACACAACCCATGCTGTAATCACTAGCGTTTGCCGTGGCATCCGTTGTAAACATGACGGCGTAGGCCCGACTCGGCTACTTGCTGATTGGACAATCAGGCCAACAATGAAATGCATAATTAATTACGGTCCGGGAAAAGTTCGGTACAACTCGGTATGAACAGGTCTATTGGTGACGGTTTCTGTGCCAATTATAATTATCCAAGAGCTTTTGTGGGTTTAAATGTGCATGGCCTCATTTCGTGCAGAAATTTAGCTCCCACTCCTGATACATTCATCATTCGCCTTATGAAGTTAGTTTTGGCAATACCTATCATTTCTTATGCTTAAAAATGGAAATGATACCCTCTGTTTCGAGACAAACTCCATTTATCCCAGACGTGTTTTGTAGCGATAAAACCTGTTGGTAACGTTGTAGGCCTAAGAGACCTTGGCCTTAACAAACGTATTGCATTTGGTTGTCAGCTTACCGTTGTTCTCACATTTGTGATTGAGAAACTTGTCTCGGAATTAAGATATTCATAATTTCTTAGCCTATTTTTTTCCAGCCGCCCAAAGCAATGAGCTTGGGAATAAGTGCCGACCTTGTGTAGGATCAAAGAGCGCCAGAGGGAATAATGCGGGCAATGAAACAATTCTGTATAAGCATTTACCTATTATATGTATATATATATATATATATATATATATATATATATATATATATATATATATATATATATATATATATGTGTGTGTGTGTGTGTGTGTGTGTGTGTGTGTGTGTGTGTGTACATAACATTTCCTGCCCTTCCTACTAAAAAAAAAAACCTCGAACATAGTTGAATACCTATAAGTACAGCTGCCTATGACCTTTGTTTTTATTGCTTGGAGAGTTATGTATCGCGTCAGGAAGCAGGCTTGCAAAATCAGAGGAGGAATTTACTAAAATATTTTAAAGAAAATTTGGTCTTGAACAAGATCGCAAGATTGGAGTAATTTTGTCTTTGACTTTGTGGCTTATTTCAATTTTGACCATGAAACCATACCCAAATTTCCCTGATCACCACCACGGACTGCACTTACGTTGCACCGCTGCTTTCTTTGAACCAAGAAAGCATGACTAGGTAAACCAATCGTGTTTTAATATTATGTAAGCCTTAATGTTTTTTTTTTTCTTTTTTTTTATGGTTCAGTTAGAAATGAGAAAAAAAAAGCTCTTTCTATATATCCACGTTTGTTATCTGCAAACATATTAATGCTATGTGAAACCATTCCTACTACTGGACATCATTGTTTTCCAAAACCAGGTACATTTGCTGACCATGATAAAAGACAAATACGCGCGGGATACCAAGCTCGGGAAGACCAATCGGATGAAAAATGGTCTTTCCGGGTTAAGTCTTGCACACAAGTGATAAAGAGAAAGGTATGTGTGTTCACAAAATATTTCTCTATGTATTGTGAGGTTGCTCAGTTTTATGTGGCAATATTTTACACTGTCTTATCTTAACATAACATTTAAGACAACATGGGCCACCACAAAAGACAGGAATTTACTCTCCCGTCCGTTCAAGTCCCCATTAGAGCACATCTCCTTCGAGGGATATCAACGCTATCTGTGCAGGAGACTGGCGGAAACTGCTGATATGTCCAGCGGTAATTGAGGGGATTCCTACTGTTTTGAGGGATTGGACTATTTCTGCCATCGGTTAGACTGAATCCAAAATAGGATGTCATGAATACGCAGAGTTACAAATTATTCATGCAGTTGTCATATTGGCATTATGTATACTTATGTGTTCATCATGTGATTAAGAACATGGTGTTTTATGGTAGGTAACCCTGTCATGAACTCAGTGTAGCAGTATCTACGCCGTTCTTACCCACCACCCGCCACTCCCCGTTCCGTTTACCCCCACAGAAACTGCAAACTGGGACTACAAGAAGTGCAAGACGGAAGGGTGAAATTTATCTGTACATTATTTAGTTTGGTCGTGCTCTTGTTGTTAGGGAAAATTCTTGATATAAGAGATGACCTCGAGCAGGTAAACAAACTGATATGAACATATTGAGAAGATCCGACAAAGTTGTTTTATTGTGACAAATGATGGTGGTGCTCCGGGAACATGCATGTCAAGTCAGTATCATTTCTAGACATAAAATTTCAGAAAAGATATGTTGTATTATTTCAGACATAACATGCTGTATATCACTTCAACACTTTTACACTACTGTAATATTATCAACATGATAGAGAAGTGCCCCTGTTATACATAATGTTTATTTTATTGGTCTCTCAAATTTTATTAGCACGGCCGGAATTTCTTCAAAAACAAATATCTTCAAATGTTGATGTTTCTGTACCTTGAATTAATCTCCACTTAGGTTCTTCGAATGATTCACTCCACTAACTTTTGTATTACCTTCACACTCACAAAGGATTATCGAAGTACAAAATATTTAAAGGTCATGTCTAACATGATTGACGAATTGATGTAAAACTGTAAATGACCACTCCTGGTTGTCATGAACCTGAATCGGTTCAACAGATAGAACTGCCTTGTGTGAGTGTGTGTGTGTGTGTGTGTGTGTGTGTGTGTTCCTTTACTTTTCTTTTCTTTTTTCTTTTTTTTTTCTTTTTGTTGTTGTTGTTTTTGTAAATCTGTTTGCGTCTTAAGCTTTTCACCTGTCTCTGAAGGAGTGCTCTGGATAATGCTCAAACACATTGAGGTAGAACACGATAGGGCTTATATCAAACTTATAAACTTGGCAGCGCTATACGGAGTTTTTAGGAAGAATTTGAATTGCCAAATGGCCTTTGGGTACATTTTGTTTGGCGTAAAAATGGCAACATACCTGTGCAAATGCACGCATATGATTTTTTTTTTCAAACAGTTAACCGAACCTTTGCCAGGCCTGTTACTTAACGTTTATTCGAGGCACCGACCCAAATGACATTTGCATCATTTTTGACGGACGGACGTGTTGCAGTGAAAAACATCACCTGAAAGAAGAGGCAGAATAGCTGAAATGGTTGAAAGATGATGTGGAATATTCGATGCACAAAAATTTAAATACGTAAAACGTGTACCTCTTTGATTTAAAATTCCAGTTTTTGTGACTAAATACTCTCCAAACCTGGTTATTGGAAATGTGCTTTGTATTAGTGGCCACCACATATGTTCCTCTGACGGTGTTCCTCTTATTTGCTGATGGTGTCTTGGATCATTTTTCGCTTAAACATCATTTTATGATCTGTACCAGTACATATTAAGTTGGTTGCTGTATGGAGATCAAAGCAAGTACATTTTACATGTAATTATCTTCGATGATGATCATCTATGATGATCATCTATGATGTTTAAGCTTTATATATTTGAATGGAATGACCGATATATGTTGTCATTGAGACAGAAATGGTATCTTCCACTTATAAACAAGTGCCTCCGGCTGTGCCCAGGAAACAAGTTAAACAGAGCTCAAAAGATCCAATATGTACAAGGGGAAAGAACATCCGTTTTAAACATGTTTCAACAAATTTCCAAGTTACTCAAGGCCTAACAAAAATATGTGTGTGGTTCTGGTAACCTGACAGATCATACATAAAAGGGTCAACCGTAAAATTAATGGATTAATAAAAAAAAGACTTTCATGCCGCCCTTCCCTAATAAATACTGCTCCACCCAGGCCAGTGCTACAAACTCAATCACAGACCCAAGCGGCCCAAAAAGGAACCAGTGGCCCAAATGTGACCTACACGGCTCAAAGAGCCGAAGGCATTGGGGGAGGGGGGTGTTAGAAAAATGTTGAACTTGAGGATGCGAAATGGTGCATTCTGGGGAGTTTCGAGTATCTTTCCTTCACATGGTTTACGACATCACAACATTTTAGACATTTTTGTACTGATTTGGCTATTTTCCCTCAGATTGTGCAGAAATCTGATGAAAATTAGCAAAAATTAGTGAAAAATAAGTTTTAAAAAAAGGAAAAAAGAAAAAATCGCCATATTATCAATTAAGATAAAATGGATGTTGAATGCAAAGTATTTTAATATATATATATATATATATATATATTTTGCAGGTCCCTGTTGACACTAAGATACTAAAACTATAACTATATAAAGGATTCAAGCAGTCCCTCTCCAGTACTCCCATATCCTGCATCCAGAATTATGTCACCTTATTTTTGAAAATGTTCTTACATTCACTCTTTTTGATATACCCTGGTAGGTTCTGCATGTGAATAAGTTATAATCATGGTGCAGCAGTATCTGCAATTATCGACCCAAGTCTCCACCTGGTCAAAACGACCAGATTCCTTGACACAAGCGCTTTTGCCATGTTAAATGCCCTGACATGCAAGACCGCGGTGCTGCCCAATTACAGCGGCAAATTTGCATTTCCTGAATTATTTTCTCAATAAACTTCATATGAGAAACACTTATTTTTGATAAATTATATAGCATTTTTCAAGAACTGGGATGCAAATTTTGCTATAGTGCTCCAGTTGAACATCCTAAGACCAGCTGCAACACGAGACCTACCGGCAAAATCACCCCCACAAACTACCACCTGTCAAAAACATTAAAAAACAAAAAAAAAAAAACAAAAAAAAAAAAAAAAAAAGGCGGTTCAAGTCAACTGTAACCAAGTTGTATGACATAGTTATCAGAAAATCTGGCCAACTTGTGCCGTTATTATGCAATAAAGTCAACTCAAACACAGCATTTTATTTCAGCTTGTCTGGACGGTCAACTTGGAAAAAAAGCATAGCTGCCACCGTAAGTGCGGAATCGGTATCTGGTATCACTTGGTTTCAGGTGTTCTTTCTCTGAGTTACCAGAGCAAATAGTCGCAAAAAGATGACTTACATTTTTAACTTGAATCTACCGGCTCTGATGGAGTTTGAAGCATTTATCATCGTAAGTTATAAATCGAAAAGCAACACCAAAGGACGAATGCAAACACGTTGAGCGCCAGTTTAAACATGGCCCAATCCATTGTGGGAAAGGAAAATCACAGTGAATCGTGGCCACGTGTTTTTATCACAGTTCCAGGTGTCCGTTCTTGGAGTTACCAGGGCAAACGGTCGTTAAAGTACTTTTGAAACATGACTTACTATCTTAACTTAAATTTGCCTGCTCGGTTGTGTCTGAAGCATTTATCATCGTTAGTTACAAATCCAAAAGCGACAGTCTCACAAAAGGACACTTGATTTGGATATCAAAATGAATCGTGGCCACAGCATATATACCATTATTGATGCTCTGAAAAAAATGAAAAACATATACTTTTGGTTCCATATATTATAACCCTTTTCCCACCCTCACTCGGCAAGATCGTCCCAATGCTCATTTACAAACCATTTGCATTTGGTGCGTAACTAGCTCTTTTCACAATGGCAGCCATGCCGACTGGATATTTTGAAAAGGTAGCGTCGAAAATATATGTGTGATTAGTGTCAAGGGGCGATTAATTTGTCAACTTAATGTAATGTACAATATATAGTAGGACTTTTCCAGAGTGAGCATTACCTGAACCTGTAAATGCAACGGCAAACAGTGACCAGTTGTAGGCCCCAGAAATAGTATTGAATATCAGACGTAGAAGTCTCCCTGAGGCAATGGAATAAGGGTCAGCAATAGGCTGAGTGTCATGCCCCCCACTGCGTCAAAGACAAAGCTCAGTGGAGAAGGTTGCCCCGATAGCGGATACAGATCCGAAAGTACTGGCGATTTTTTTATATAAGTGGTAAATATGTAATGCTGATATACCCCCTCGAAGGCTCAGTTTCTTGCACAGGGATCCAGAAGAAAAAGGTGTCATGAAGGACAGATTGTTGAGTTAACGGTTATCCCTGACATGCAGTATGTCCTTTCGTGGTCGCACTGAATGCCTCTCGCTGCGTTGCTGGTATCTGTCGACAACAACAAACCTAAGAGATTGGAATAGAGGATGGTCCAACTGCTGACAAAATCTTAAATTTTATGACTGTTTACTGATATTTACATTGACGATCTGGTTGCAAGCGTACCCAGATATCCGCCGTGTGAGCGAGGTCGGGGCGACAGACCAATGAGCAGTGATGTGCCTTTGCGGCTTGCGGGGTTGGCTCTTTCCTGTGCGGCTGGCATGTGCTGTTCTGTGTACTATTACCTGACGCCACACGCATTTTATGTCCATGTGCTAATACAGACATATTGTTTTGTAACACTACATATTTTTGTTATGTACATGAGACCTTTATAGGATTAAGGTCGTTTGGTCCTTCGAATGGTACATCCAGCCATAAGTTTGAAAATTTGCATCCAATTTTAACCAAATTGGACTCAAATTGCAGGTATTTCAACACTGCATATTTTTGTAATTAACATGTAAGCTCCACAGTTCAAAGGTCAAGGTCATTTGGACCTTTGGCAGTTTCAGCTAACCATAACGTGGTTAATATTCATAAAAAAATCAAGTTGAACTCATCTTGTACGTAATACAACATTTTACATACGGCCCATTTGAAATTTTATCTGACTTTGTTCATGTTGGGTTTAAAATGTAGATGATGCAACACTGCACATTTTTGCAATTTACATGTAGACTCTAGAGATCAAGGGTCAAGGTCATTTGGAAATTTTTATCTGGCCATATTTGCAACATTTGAAAGGACACAGACAGATTTGCTTTGAAATTTTTTTGTAAGTATATATATGTATATATATATATATGTGTGTGTGTGTGTGTGTGTGTTTATTGGGTCTCAATTCAATATTTTGAACGTGTCAACCTTCTCCCTCGAGATACCCACGTTTTGTTACCCTAATCGGGGTGCGGAGGGAGGGGTCAGGGTTTGAATGTAGTCTTTGATGATGATGATGATGATGATGATGATGATGATGATGATGATGATGATGATGATGATGATGATGATGATGATGATGATGATGATGATGATGATGATGATGATGATGATGATAATAATAATAATTCCGAAAAGGCTTCCTTAACCCAATTAAATCTCTGGACTATATATACGAATTTTTTCAGCCAGGACCTTCATATACACATGAAAATCACGACAGGCCACATCAATTTGCATATCGGTGACCCATTCTGATTACTAAGGTCTCACTGCCCTCAAAGTGAGCTTGATATAATTCCAAAGCCCCTACGTTCGTGTATTTTAATGCCTACCTGAACATATAACAGCTATTTAAATCGTGACTTTGATATTCCATGTGCTGATGGCCCTTAATGAGCTGCATGTATATGTACAAAATACACACGGAAAACCCTGACTTCATAACTGGGTCGCAGGGTCCACTTGGTAAATTTCACCGTTTTGGTGTTCATTATTTTAAAGCAGACTAATTATTGTGGAGAAAAAACACAAAACTTGAACTCTAAGCTTTAGGTTTATATGGACAATCCCGACCCAATTCTTGAGGTGAGGGAAAACTTTATGTATTTTCGTGCCTCAAACAGATTATCCCAAAGCTAATGCCTTGTTGTAGCACATGCCTGAGACTGTACGAATTACTCAACCCAAGTTTCAGGTCAAAGGGCCAGCTTTGCATATTTTACTTCCTTGAACTTGACTCAAGACATATTCAAGGTTGCTTGTGTACACTCCAATTGATGGACGCTATAACTAGGCCTCCTTGAGGTGTACAAAATGATCAAGGTCGTCCTGAGTAGTTAGTTTGAGCTCGCATGTGGTTGATCACAAGGGTTCAGTCCGGCAGCAAACTTGAGATGACACATTGGCACTTCTTTGAGAATATCAGTCACACTTTGAATTCCAACATGATTTAAAGTTTGTACTACTCTACATCATAATGCTTCTCTTCTATGGCGTGTTGCATTTGATTTCCTTTATATGTGATCTGACACGAAATGTCACAGATAAATATCAATGGATTTCTAACCGCCTTGGATATTTCAAGTGCACCCCCACTGAAGGAGGCTTGCTTGAAAGGGATATGGTTGTCCTCTTGCCTTAGTATGCAGGCTTATTTTTTGTTTTTGTTTTACCTTTAACTTTTTTTCTCATGTTCACATTTGTTACATTTGCTTTAGGCAACAAAGTCTGTGCCAATGTAAGCTAATCTTAACAACTAAAGGTGTTTCGTAAGTCTAAGGTAGCGACCAACTGGTTCAGAAAAAAATATGGCGATATTCACAAATTTCCAGCCAACAAAGACAGCAAAGAGATACAATTGTGACCAAAGGACCAGCATTCATCTTCCAATGCCAATTTGAAGAAACAAATTTCACTCCTGACTTGACAAAATCAGTCACCCATGACAATAAACTGGTAATTCCAAACCGGTCCTGTCAGTACCCGGTCCTTACAACCATTGAAATATCATTCAGTAACTACAGACTTTTAGTTTTTCAATACTGTATATGCCTACTCACTTGAAAAACAAATTTCATCACTTGTGCCGACAAAAAAAGGCATGGTAGGCGTGTTTTAATTATCTTGGTTTGTCTGCCAGCTTAGTTTACAGCAAAACAAGACAGTAGACCAACTTCTAAAGCTTACTGACAACACGGGGGTGTAATATGCAAAGGAACACTGTGGTTGCTTTCATTAGCATATCTCTGCTTGATGGAAGTCTCAGGCTTCATGGTCACGTGCTGTAAACAACTATGAAACGGCTAACAGGGCGATAGCGTACTTCCAAAGATTTCTTTGTAAGGAAGAGGACGTTTATCGAAATTTACTGGACACAATAAATGGATAGATATGTGGTCGGTGTGTAAAACGTGGTGCAACTACCTACAGCATCCCCCCTCTCTCTCTCTTTCTCTCTCTCTCTCTCTCTCTCTCTCTCTCTCTCTCTCTCTCTATATATATATATATATATATATATATATATATATATATATATATGCTGCATGAAGGAGATGTCCATCAAGCCCACAGCCCAAAACATCAAGCCCAAAGCCCAGAAAATGAGTTTTGTGATGTTTTAATACATACAGCATGGCGAATATATTATGTGGTCAGAGGAATGGAATCATTGTTGAGAAGTTGGGCGATTGTTCACAGTATCTCAGTTATGTTTGGTTTAATTTTACATCATACAGGAACAATTGTTATTCAGTATCGCCATTTTGTATTTTTTTTTTGGGGGGGGGGTCTTTTTACGATTTCGATTGAACCACATTTTGGCCACAATATTCATCTCCATTCAAACAAATAAAATAAAATAAAATATTCAAGAAATAAGAATAAACAAACAAACAAACAAACCACCAAACAAACAAACAAACAAACAAACAAACAGACAGACAGACAGACAGACAGACAGACAGACAGACAGACTGACTGACTGACTGACTGACTGACTGACTGACTGACTGACTGACTAACTAACTAACTAACTAACTAAATAAATAAATTAAAAACAAATTAAAAAGATAAGAATTAATAAGGAGGTTATGAATAAATAAAAATGAATAAATAACACCCGAAATGTTTTCTACAATTACTTGTCCTAGTGACCTACATTTTGGGTCACCGTGACCTAAATTTTCTGGAGATCGGGTAACGCTGTCAGTTTTGGAATTTTCGCCGTCACTCGAACGCTTACAATCCGAACCGGTGATACAAACTACATATGGACACCTTGGTTCCCTCACCACATTTTGTCTCATCAAACGTATGGCTTCCCGGTCGAAGCTCAAAGTCAAATGGCCATTTAAAAAAAAAATCGGCCATTTTTTGAAACATTGATTTTTGTAAAATTCTCATAATCTCAAAAACTGTAAAGCCTGCTGGGGTGTTCTTGCACTACGGAGGGTGATGCATAATGAAGTTATGCACCTGATATTTGGTTACTGACCTTGGCCCACTTTTCTTCGATCGAAAAGTTTTTAACCGATATGAATGATATTGAGCTTTGTGCATAGCCAGCATCTGTGCACACAAAAACGTTTAAAGATCTACCCCGCTCAATTTGAAGATAAAAGTGTAGCGGCGTTTCGAAAAAGAAGCAATTACGCACATACAAAAACAAAAAAACAAAAACAAAAACAAAAACAAAAATGTACGCGCGGAATCACAGAGACGGTACAAGTCTTTA
>OZ026628.1:43674323-43704323 GCA_964020975.1 Hermodice carunculata | reverse complement strand
GCTCTTAGTGGACTATTGTGCCTGATTTCATGTCGCGTAAAACGAAAATGGGCCAAGGCCATCCAAAACGCCAAATTAGGTAAAAAGAAAGGTAACTAAAACTTGGTATCCCATTTTAACGCACCTATTAAAATGTGGCTGGGCGTACTACCCTCCTGGTACATATCAAATTGTTGACAAAGAAAACCCATCAATGGCCATAAAAGATTGTTGTATTCATCCGCGTAATTAAATGCGTGCATGATATATCTGTAGTATATTTTTGTTTTTATGCAAATAATAATTTAAAAAAAAATGTTGGCTAATATCTTGCCTAAAGTCAGATAGCAAACCTGCATACTCATGTGACCCTTTCTCTCCACTCATAGACACCACAGCACCAACGCCTATGCTAGAATCTGTGGATTGCAATAGCTATGCAGATCTAACTCACAGAAACACCTTAATAAGCGAAGCCTACAATGACTTATTATACATAAACCCTCTAGATCACCGCAGCCGCGAACCAAGGCACGGCGAAAGTTTCGATGAAATCACCGATAGCACACTCGGTGGATTAAAGGGTAGAAGTGACAAATCAAGTCAAATTACCCTCTCTACTGTCGCAGAGTCACCATGTGCTGGGCAGAGTTGTGAAGTTCAGTGTGAAGCAGAACAGTTGATCACTAGCTTTTTGCAAAATGGTGAGCATTATGTGATTTACCTTATTGCCAAAATACCCCAAACTCGATGGTTCTATATCTCTCTCTATCCCTCTCTCACTTTGACTCCAAAGATTTGTTTAACAGCTGGTCCATTATCACTATTGCAATCAATAAAAGAAACAAGAGATATTCCTATTTCAAAATATAGAAGTGAAATGTTAGACCTTCCGTAAATGTGACAGTTCCAACTAAAATGCGCAAATACACTACGAGAGCATACACTTGGTTTGTTGCTATCTATCTATCTATCTATCTATCTATCTATCTATCTATCTATCTATCTATCTATCTATCTATCTATCTATCTATCTATCTGTCTGTCTGTCTGTCTGTCTGTCTGTCTGTCTATCTATCTGTCTATCTGTCTGTTTGTTTGTCTGTCTGTCTATCTTTCTATCTATCTATCTATCTAGCTGTCTGTCTGTCTGTCTATCTATCTATCTATCTTTTTCTTGCTTTCTTTCTTTCTTTATCTATCTATTTATTTACTTATTTACTCATTTATTTATTTATTTATTTATTTATTGATTTATTTATTCATTTACTATTTATCATTGACTTATTTGTTTGTTTATTTATTTATTTAATATTTATTATTTATTTATTTGTTTATTTATTTATTTATTCATTTATTTATTTACTTATTCGTTTATTTTTTTTAAGTTTATAAACAGGGTATTTCATTCAATTTAATGAAATAAATGTAATATTAACATATATTTTTTTTGTCAACCTCATTTTTCATAGCAGATGTATTATGTATTTCGCCTTACTAGCCGAAGCTGCCAACAGTTCTGGTATGCGTTTTTAGGGAATATATTCATATCATTCTTGGAAGCTTTCGGGACATTTTGGAGAAACTGTACAGTTGGCATTATGATACCCCAGGCAATAATATAGTGTTGTGATTGGCTGATTGGGCGTGTAACAGTTTTGACTGTAAACTGCAAAAAAATTAATGTTGCCCGCTGCCAATTTTTGTCACTAAGGGCACTGCACATTTGACTCGGCCTTCATGTAAGTAATTATTCATTTATTAAAATGGAATAAAAGTGACGTGATATTTGTTTATTTATGGTTTTTCTCTATAATAAAGAAAATAGTGTCCTTGCCTTCAGGGGACAGGAAGAACTGTAAACCTGCGGAGTGGATTCTCAACCTGCAGCTTCGCTTCGTGTTGACAGTCTATCCCGCAGGTTTACAATTCTTCCTGTCCCACGCAGGCAAGGGCACCATTTCATCAATGTGAACAAGCAGCAATGATTGTAGGCATCATCAAACAGCGGATTGTCTCATTCCATTATACACAAAAGTGCCGTGAGGGATAGCATTGGGAGATAAACTAGATTTTAAGAAGAAAAGGCAATATTTATTATACAGTTTCGCAGTAAAGTAACCATTCTGTTTCCAGGGGATACTATGCCGCTAAGGGGAGAAGTGATTGCACAAGACATACACAATTATGATGGTTTGCTCGGACATCGTACAATTATGAGTGAAGCTTACGACGACCTACAATACCACAGTGATGCATCCAGTGAAGATAGTAACGACTACGAGGAGATCAATAAAGCTTATGATTACTTGCAGCTCATAGCAAACTCCAGCAATAATGATGAGGCTACAGTGGCTGACAAGATGCAGGACATTGAAACTTTCCTCAATGCCATATTTGGAAGCTCATTTTGGTCATCAAACAAGGAAATTATCAAATGTAAATATCAGTGCGTTTTGTCACCCATTAAGAATGAAAACAATTGATCGAAAAGGGTTTTTTGTTTATTTGTTTGGTTTTCCTTTTTTTTAATTTATTTATTTATTTTTATTTTATTTTATTTTTTTTTGCCTTTTTTTTTTTTTTTTTTTGTTTTTGTCTTTGTTTTTGCTTTTTTTTCAGTTAAACGTTTTCGGGACTCGTTTGAGTAAAACTCCTCGGCTCAAATTTTTCAGATGTCTTACTTCCTGTCCCATTTAACTGTATGTTAAGAACAATATAGGTGAGGCGAACATTATTATCATCAGATCTTGGTATCTGGTTTCTTTCAGATTTCCGTACATGTTTTGCTTAATTATGCCTGAAGTGTGCTCCATGAATGCTTTACAGTTTACAGAAATGGGTCAGTAGTCCTGCTGGCTAATACTTCTTCCAAAGGCAGGAATGCAAGAATAAACTCTGATTACAAAACCCGATATATATGTATATATATATATATATATATATATATATATATATATATATATATATATATATATATATATATATATATATATATATACATATATATATATATTTATTTATACTTTGATGCGGGTACTTGATTCTTGAAAACCGTATTCTATTACAGTCTTCAAATAAATAGATATCGTATGGGCACTTGACAGAATGCAGCCAAGCTGTACCATATTTTGTCGCAAAAAAGAATCCTGCTTTGCGTAAATAAAACGACTTACCACATCTAATTTTCAACTTATCTTTAAAAAGAAAAAAATCTGGCTAAAATTGACACAGTTACATTTAAATTTTTAACGATAAAAGCTTAATCAATTTAGAATGCAAAGGAATGGAGCAAGATACATCTTATTGGAGATTTTTACGATAACGGCGCTATTCAATGAAGCAACAAGTGAAATGCATACAGAAATGATGGCCAGAATCTTTGCTGGCATCAAAAATAAAAAGCAAAGTTCTCAGATAAAGTAACTTGTGTCCTATACAGCTATTAACCAGTTTATAGAAGGCACGCGCCAATTAGCAAAGGACCGCAACATCACATAGATAGGAGCAGTTGTTAAAGTGCGTGCAGTGCAAAAGTGGCTCTAGTTGGTGCACAATGGCTTCCAGCTTGAAGGCCAAATCAAACTCCATACCCTTTCTCTACAGAGACCAGCTATTTGCTGATAAGTTCCCTAATTGGCTCTCTGTATATGAATACTTTTCTTTTTATAGAAATAAAACAGGTGGATTTAATACTACGGTTTTAATTTACATGTTTCATCAACCCTTGATATCACAACATCACATCAAACTGTAATTATTCATATATAATTTCCAAATTGCCAACTGACTGAACATTTAGCTCCATTTGTTCCAGGTGAAAACCCGGATTATGGAGAGTTCATTCGAAGGGTATTGGAATATAGGAATCGTACAAAGAAATCTGATCCCCAGGCAAAACCATCGCTAAAACCTACCATGTCACCGAAACGTAACAAAGGACTGCCACCAAAACCTAAAACCACTGCCAAACCATCACTAGCTCCAAAATCAACATCTCCCCGTCTGCCTCAGCCACCGTTGGGACCCAAGCCTGAAGTTAGTCATAGGCCACCTACGTCAGAGCGGCCGCCAATGCCATTGCCGCAAACTCAACCTATGGGTCATTTAGTTGAGCCGAAAGATTCAGGGGACTCTGAAAAACCTGGACCAGATGTTTATGCAACACCTATGGCCAAAGTAAAGCCCAGGCAAAAAGACATCATAAGGGAAGAGGGTAAGGAAAATGTAGACTCTCAACATGCACTCCCCCCGCCTCTACATCCACGACCCCGCATCAACTCTCCCCCCTTGAGAAAGCCAAGCACAATTCGTCAAATTCAAACTTTCTCTGATGATGACTACTTGCATTTTGACCACAACTGGCATAGAAGCTTTTCAGTCGTACATTCCTGTAGGTCGTCACACGCAAGATATAGCTCTGATAGCTGCAGTTACGTCCAACCAAATGAGTTTATGGGTTTCAGAACTGAAGTTGGCGCCCTGAAACCAAATACAAAAGTGCCCATTTTGAATTGTGAAGATCCACTGCACCAGGCACACCTAACCTTACAACATTCCATTTCCAGTGAAGGAGAATCAAGTTCTAGACCTTGTTCTGTGTGTAGTGACTGTCTTTCATGCCAGAGAAGAAGATGGAAATCATTTAGTTTTCAAAACTCGCTAAATAATGGTCATTCAGTCCAGCATGCCCGTGGTACCTATGGCAGAGACTTGACATGTCGATGTTCGGTTGCAAGTGACTACCTGGAACCAGATAATATGCGTCTGTATCCCTTTGTAGCAGAAGGGTCGTGGCCTGTACCCTTTAATAATCAGAGTTCTTTAAATCCCATCCACAGAGAATGTTTTATGACAGATGGCGGTTTGGAGGGGCAGAATGTCTTGCAATCATCACTTGTGATGCACTCTCGAATGGAATCTCCTATTTACGCTAACAATGATGAACCAAATACAAATGGCCATCATACCAGTATTTTAGGTCACAAAAAAGATTCAGAAGAAAATAACAATGTGGGAACAGACAGTATCAGACTTTTTTCCAGAAGAACATCTGATACACCACTTTCGTCAGATGAAGATTTTGTGGATGCACATATTATTAGCCAAATTTCAAGGAATATGTGGGAGAGAAAACATTCTTTAGCAAGTGGATATTTGGAACCTGAAGCTGTGAAAAAATCCAACAAAATAGAAAACAAAGCCCCGCACCCTATGGACAGTAATACAACATATACACAAACTAGTAGATCCAAGACTTTACCACCAGGTCAATGGTTGGAAGAGGGTGACTATGTAGACCAACAGACGCTTGATTTGTACCTTAAGACAACACAAACAGGCCAAATTGTATTAGATGGTGATGATGGAAAACAACAAACTTGTAGAGACATGTCAGTACCTTTAAAGCAAATATATGGGCATCGTTTTATTCCAGATGTTCAAGTTTCTAAAAGTGCTGACAAATCTAGAAGTGGAGCGGACAGATTGGAACAAGGTCCATCTAAAAAGGCAACCGAAGTTCAATCCATATTAGACAACAGGCAAAGAGTTTCTTCCAAAACGGAACATTTATATCCTCGGACTTTAGCTGAGAGACAACAACTTTCTCAGCAAAATGACTATTTGCATCCAGCGACATTAGCTCAAGGCCCTAAGGAAATAGTCCAAAGCCAATATCCTGCACACAGCAAAAATATAAACTTGCAAAGGAGCATAACGTGTCATCTAGTTCAGAGACAGCTGAACTCTCCTGAAAACACTTATGTAGATTCTGAGAGTACCAGAGAGGCTCTTGCATGTGAACTTACTGGGGATTCTGACACAATAGAACTACAATCTGAAACTTACTTGGATTTAGCTAAATCAATGAGACTGTGTGTAGATAACATCTATGTAGATCATCAGGAACCTGTTCAAAATCATAATGAGTCCATTCAAGACATGCCATCTGCAAATGCAGATCTAGGCTTAAGAGAAATGAGCAACAAGCAGGAAGACAATGTAACCGCTACACCGTTTTCTGAGAGGAAAGGGGCCAATGACAATGCAGAATGCGAAGCTGCTAAACAGAACCCAAGTAGGCCTCTTAAACCTTACCGAGAGCCAAAAACAATAAAGCCACAAACTGGTAAACTTCCACCATCAGTACTTCCAAAACCGCGATCTCTTAGCAAGACAATAGTAAAATCAATAGTAGATAACATATATGTAGATCACCAGGAAACTATCCAAACTCATAACGAGTCCATTCAAGACATGCATTCGGCAAGTGAAGATCTAAGCGTGACCGAAATGAATGACAAACAGGAAGACAATGTAACCATTACACTATTTTCTGGGAGGAAATTGCCCAATAACAATGCAGAATGCGAGGTTGCTAAACAGAAGCCAAGTAAACCTGTTAAACCTTACCGAGTGCAAAAAACAATAAAGCCGCAAACGGGTAAACGTCCAGCGCTGGTACTTCCGAAACCGCGATCTCTCAGTAAGAGAATAGTAGAACCAACACGTAACCATGCAGATCAAGTAGTTGATGTCCAGTGTCGGGAAAATGGACCTGGAGAGGCCCTTTCCACTGTGGGTAGTAAGGACAATCAAGGAGATGACTTGTCTGCTAGGTTAATAAAACAGCTGCCAACAAAACAGCTTTCTATTGACAATGACACTGTTAAAGAAGGAACAAAGAGCAGACGTCCTCCACCATTACCTGCCAAACGATGTCATGGTTGCCAAGTTCCAAAACCAAAGGACGAGATTAAAATATCCGATGCTTATGTTGAGTGTAAAAACAATTCAGTTGCAAGTATAAAGTATCAAGGGAGGAAAGACCATATTGAACATAATGGTGACACATTGATTTCACACAATAGTGATAAACAGTTCATAACAGCTAAAATGAATGTGAACCAAGGAAGACGTGGGTTTCCCCCACGAGTGCCCCCAAAGCCAGTGCTCCGTGGCAGCAAAGATGTGGAAGCTCATGGGAATGAGTCCACTAAAACTTTTGTATCCACTTTTTTCATGAAGACTCAAGGTCCATGCATTTCTCTTCAGACCACAGAACAAACAGGAGCTCTGTAGTGTCGTGCCAATACTATGAAAGACAAAAAACTAATTCTTCATCTTAACAACTTTAAATTAAAATATATTATATATATATATATATATATATATATATATTAAAAGTGACCAAACGGACCACATCATTTTTAGTGTTAAGTGACTGGTTTGGAGTTGAGAAATTGAGGAATATGTTTCAATTGACATGAATATGGTATTGTCAGTATTTCAATTCAGAGTAAAGAGACCTTTGCTGAAACTTGAGTGGAAAGAATTAAGCCCGATTGAGACATCAAACGTTTGTTTACCCAGGGTATGCCAACTACAGCTGCATGTCCCGTGCGGATGACTTTTATGCAAAAGTTATCTAAAAGGTATTGATGAACGTGTAACCCCATGGAATAAACGTAAAGGGAAAAATGGCGGAATGCTAGTTCAATGTTAAGTGTTTGGGTAGGAAAATGAGTTAAACTTGCAACACGCACTCTATCCCACCTGAGTTTCTTTTGGCGTTATTTCACTGAACGTGATTTTATTTTATTTTGCATTTAAAATTAAGCTTTCAATGAAGATTATGAGAATTAGATAACCTTATTAAGCAATTGGTCCTTCAAATATCTAATTGACACCGACTGATTTGCTTCAGATATTGTTCAAACCTAAAGAATTATCCCGAAATTAGATTTATCCTAAAACGATGGAATTTAAATGTTATGTATATTGATTTAAACTTCCGCTTAATGATTAAATATAATTGAAATATAAGCTAAACAACTTCATTTACTCTTTTCGTTTGAATACACACTGGAGGTGCCGTACTCCTTTTGGTGTTCTTTTCTCAAATACCAGTTTCCAATGATATGTTCAGAAACTTTCCCTATCGTACGGGACTTAACAGTGGCTTACTTCCGACTTAAAAGTGCAATGGAATATGAAATGCTTCAATGTCTTTGTTGAAAGAACTGATGCAAATTAGTATATATGAATTGATATGTGCGAATATACACACACACATATATATATATGTATATATATATATGTATATATATATATATATATATATATATATATATATATATATATATATATATATATATATATATATATATATATATTTATATCTGTGTATGTGCTTCTGTCATCCCATCCCTTACACTGTGGGTATTTGTGTGTGTAATTCACGCTGAAACTGGTACTAAAAATGCGTTTTTGCACAATAAAGCTAGGTTTCCATGTGCGCGTATTGCGCATTGTGTACAACGTATTGCGTAGTTGGGGTGCGTATTGCGTGCTGCGTATACCATTTTCCATGTATCCGCAAACCAGGGGTATACTGTACGTATACAATGTTTAATTTGGTAGGATTAGGCGCGATTTTGTATATGTAACGCGCGTCTATCCTGCGTGATGCGTGCACATCGCTACACAGAGCGATTGAAACGCATTGGTAACACGCAGTGCACAGTACGCACTACGCACTGCGCATACATGGAAATGGGGTAGTAAATTTTGAGTCAATCAATTATTACGCACTACACAGTACGCAATACGCAGTACGCAATACGCACACATGGAAACCCAGCTTAACAATTTTAAAATTACATAAGGAGCGCTAATGCATGTTTTGTGTGTGTATCTGTTATTGTGGGCCTTAAAATGAAAAGACCTATATTATACAGCAGAAGTAGCCAGACGTTGTTCACGGCCACTTAAAAATTGTGTAGTCATCCGGCTCGGGCTTGTGAATTTTTGAATGCACGTGGAAATGCAATTGTTGTGAATGCAGCCTATGAAGACTATACACTTTAAGATATATTTTTTCTATATATCCCAGGAGTTTCGTTGTAAACTGATATATATTTGTTTCAATGAATGCGTAATTGTATCTTAAGTTATTTTTGTTTCACAAGTTGTTGTTCTTTTATACATAAAAACTTCGTTCGTGGTGCAGTGTATGACTATGTGCGTCGATTCGCCACATGTAAGATACATTGTAGCCCATATATTCTGATTTTTTTTTTCAATGATTAAGGTTGCTAACCACAGGGTAACTTTACTATGTAAAAGTAAGTGTAAAAAAGCGTTTCAGAATCCTATATCCATCACTCAGCAGCTCGAACATCTGATTATCCTGTATCCTAATAAAGTTGCGAGTGCTTTCTCTCCCACCGTGTCTGCTTTCCTTGCATCAACACAGCTATTTTCATCCATTTTTTAACATGAATTTCTCCATTTTCAATTTTTTGTTTAGTACATGAAGACCCGTTTAAAGAAATGTTAAACTTTACACTACATACCATGCAACATTTAACGTTTTGGTTGGACCTGTAGGCCATTCAGTTATAATCATCGGCCAAAAGGGAGGACTTAGCCTTGGGGACGTCGTCCCTCACGGTCATTCTCCCCAAAAATGGGGTTTAAATATAGTGGGGCTAAACAATACGGATGCGCCGGGGTGGTACATTTCGTAGCGGAAAAGAAGAAGAAGAAGAAGAAGAAGAAGAAGAAGAAGAAGAAGAAGAAGAAGAAGAAGAAGAAGAAGAAGAAGAAGAAGAAGAAGAAGAAGAAGAAGGAGAGGAAGAGGAAGAAGAAGAAGAAGAACAAAAAGGAGGAGAAGAAGGAGAATGTCGTTACTGACATCCACTAGCGTCGCAAATCAGCAAAGAAAGACGCCATGATAAACCATCATGATTATTTGTATTTGCTTGAAACATTGACTGGGCTCCAACCCGGGATTTGAGGGAAAATCCCGGGTTGGGTATAATCTTAGATTTATCCCTTAGTGTTTTTTATGCTAATCTAGCTGATAAGGTGAGTTATTAGCCCCAGGTGTACTTGCTGGTACTTTGATTGTATCTTGAACAGAAAATAGTTGTCATTATGGGAGGGACCTTTTTTCAATCAGTCAGTGTTTCCAATCATTATCAAGTTGCGACGACAGGGTTACAAAAAAACCTTGACTTGCTGGACAGTGCTTCAAGGTAGCAGTTTTCAGCAGGTTAGTTCAGAATTTGGGCAGTTTTGTTTATGACGATCATATTTCCATCAAAATGCGCTGTATCTCAATCTACTGCTCTTGCCAAGCTCACCTCCACCGCACCCCAAACACTTGGTGCGCACCCGTATCGCGCCACCACATTTAAATATGCTGCCCTTCCCAAATATTGAGGAAGATCTTCGTAAGGCTAAAGGTGAGTTAGCAGGCAACTCTAGCTTGTGCAGATGTTGTGTCATGTTCAATGAAGACATGAACAGTATAAATAAAAGTCTGTTCCAAACACTGATTGCATACGAGGGCTATTCAAAACTGATGAACCTCAATATAAATAGATGCAACAAGTTCTATTAGTATCTCCCTTTTTCTGCATAAATCTCGTATCCCGCTATGCCTTTGGTCCACTACTTTTGCAAGTTTTATACGCTTTGTCTGAATGACTCTTCTCACACAGTTAAATGCTCATTCGCATCTGCAGAAATGCTCGTCATAATGTTTCCGCGCAGCGATTTTTTTTTTCAAATGTGTGAACCGATGCCCTGTTACTGCAGTACCCTGTAGCAGGTAATGTATATGTGCAACAGCACGAGTGTCGCAGAAAATAGCTGCAGTAATATTATTGGTGGACCTCGAAGCTTTCAACTGTTCGGGCCTGGGAGAACCAGCATATTTCCATTCCGTAGATTTCTGCTTGATTAAAAGAAAAAAATCCCCCCCCTAAAGTCTCATCACATGCTACTAAGTTAATATGAAAATCTTGAGAGTTTTCTTCATACGTGGTTTACGAAACATTACACATATCGACATTGCTAACCTTGATGTGTGCAATCAACAATTGGAAACTCACCATACGCACATCATGGACATATACAAATTTTCATTAAGGTCGGTATCGATGGAATTAGTAGAACATTACTTGGCTTTTTTAACTCATGCCACTCTGTACTCAGTTTTGAGCACGTCAGACTGGTGCATTGGTGTAACTGGAAGCTTTGGACCATTGAAGCAGTTCTAAGGCAAGATGTAAAAGCTGCAAAGTAGGCTAACACTGTAAGGGCTGCTGTGTTATATGCAACCTAAATACCGGTTACGGATCAAGTTCTATGAAAGGCTCATTATTTTTGGCTCCTTGCTCTCTTACATATACTTCGATGTACAAGCAAAAAGTGTATTGTGGTCCCACAGCGAGTGGTCGAATGATCAATCACTCTGTATCAATCTGGCCATCAATATTTAAGTCATGTCTCAGACAAAATCAGGGAGGGAAATGGGTCAAATTACAATACCAGGATAGGTTTCATACATCACAAATTGATACCAATATCCATATTTGTCATACACTTTTCCATTAGAATAGTTCCATCATTTTAAGGTCGGAAATTACTTACTAGTTTATCATGTATTTTGAAAAGCTGTGGTCCCATATACCATTTTTTCACACAGTTTGGGAAGTCACTTTAAAGAAATACTAATACACAATTTCCATCCAGCTCGCACACATGAATACCATGGCATGCTTAGTTATTAAGGTGAAAATTAAATCATTATCCACAAACGGATCACATCCTTGAAGATATGCCCCCGTAACTTAGTCACATTTTATAGGTACTTCAAATATCTAGCCCCTATAGAGAACTATCAGAGACCTATCATTCACAATCTACAGCCCTATATCGATCATTTGCAGAGTTGTCCTCTGAAAACATAGACATCGGCATTTTATCTTCAGCAACATCATTATCACTGAAGTTGCCATGTTATCTCAGATATATTAATCGTCATTAAATTAGTATTTATGGCGAAACTATATGATAATGACTAATGACAGTATTCTTCACCGATAAATTTGCGTTCATAATGAAATAAGATTATACTGAGTTTTTACAGTGAAAACATTAATTTTGGGCCAAGTAAGCAAAGATGGGCATTTCATTATTGTTTCTTTTTCCTTTTTTTTTTTTTGCCTAAATATGGTTCTTATTATGTGCTCAAATTCTTTTTTTTTTTCTTTTTTTTTTTTTCATACTGCTTTTGTTAAAAGTTTGTGAGTGCTTAATAACGGCTTTCCCCGGCGTGTTTTTGGACCAAAATATCTTGTTTGTAATTTGTAAATTAAGTACCTGTATGTTTCTCCGTGTATATTTCTGTTTTGTAAATCTACCTGCGTTGAATGTGATGAAGCACAAGAAGCTTATTCATCATCTAGCCCTAGCAGAGGACCATTGCTATGCAAAGTATTGAATCCTCAACTAACTCTTTCAGTCTCAACTGGGACTGAGGTCGAACTACTTAAAACGAACTGCTCTAATTTATGATAAGGGTCCTTGGTTCAGCTTCACTGTAAAAAAAAAGACCTGTCATTCAAGTACCACCATGCCTGTAGTTACGGGGAATACAATGATCCGGGTCCGTTGCGTTCTTTCGGCCCATTGCCCGAAAGTACACCAAGGAAAACTGTTGACTGGGTCCAAAATGTGGCGCTGAAAAGGTTAAATTGTTCTTGAATTCTTTTACGAAACCTGACTGAATCAAGCTGTTTGTGGGACCTTACGAAGTAGAAGCTTTAGAAGCAGAAATAATGTACGTAAGATTACGATCTAGGTTATTTAATGTATGCAATTTCAAAAAGCTTGTCGACGGTACTTTTAGACCCAAAACAAAACATAGCTAGAACAGGCTGGTTTTCCAACAGAAAATCAAATGTCTCCCCCTGCGCCCTTACTATTGTCACCCTTTTTTTCATAAATAGCCATACCGATTCCAATGATCTACAGATATGGTAAAGGTACACTCTCTATTGACGTTTCAAAACGTTGATTTTTGACGAAATGCCCACGTGACCTTGAAAAATAGGTCATCATACATTTCCAGTTACAATCGAGGTCTTACAAGCGTCTTGCATAGAAACATAATCACACAGAACGTCAACCTCTTTAAGACAAGTCTTTCTCGAGTGCATCTGCAATGATTTTTACAAAGTGGCCATGTAACCTTGAAAATAGGTCAAGGTCGCCCATCTACGATCCTAACCTAGTTGGTATTATCGTACATAAGCATGCAAAATTCCAACCTCCTAAGTCAAATCCTTGCAGAGTTGTTGCATGCGTGTCAATTTTATATGACATGCCCATGTGATCTTGAAAAGTAGGTCAAGATCACCCATCTGTAATTCCAACCTAGCTCATATTATGGTATGTAACCATGCAAAATTTCAACCTCTCAAGTCAACGAGGCATTTTCTTCATTCAAAACTTCATTCCCTTTGTTAATACATGTAAGAGTGCTAGCTTTACATGTGCATCATAAAAGCTTATAATCCAGCCATATATTTCGTTTACTTAATTTCATTTCTTTTCAGGTCTGATTTCACAATAGGCAATTGTGTTTGGAAGGCATGTCACATTCTTGTGTCCTTGCCTTGGGTCTCCATTATGCCGAGGTGAGGAGAGGGTGGGATCCCATCTGCCAGCTTTATTCTGATAGGCGGATTATTGAATAGGTATGCAAGATGTAACTTGACTGGTTATGCAGCTTTTTTCTCAGCCCAATGATACAGCTTCGCTGAGTGATACGACAGCAACACGTAGATGGTGTGGTTCAGCCCTTTGTATCATTTAGGCTCAATTTACCCTGTCTGGTGCCCTGTATCCATATAATTAGCGATAACTTTATATAACAGTATATGGCAGGAGAGCAGATAAATCTAACTTTCAGCTAAAACGAGAAGGCTTTTAGGGTTCATATTTTCCCGTGATGTTTCATGACACAATGTCAGAGTGTAGCGCAGATATAATGCATATTTTAGCGTGACTTGTGGCCTTGGGGACCCAATTTAATTTCAGGATGTGTATATGTGAATGATTCATGCCTACATGCATGTGCATTTAACTAGGAAAACCGACAGGGAATTGTTTAGAGATTGGAGTACAAGGGTTTATCTTCGTGACCACGATGAAGGTTCTGATGATCTAGTTTGCTAAATTACAAAACCACGAGATGTTAAGTATATATGTGAAAGTTGATGTAATTAAGTAATATCCAAACATCAAAAAACGCCAATACGTACAACGGGATTATCGTACCGTTGACATGCAAATGCAGTTATCAATAGTAATGTGCCCACGTATTAAACATGGAGCAAATTATAACCGGTAAAGATCAGCGTTGTCTTGTAGTGGAAGGATTCACCACCATTTTACCTCAGATGGGCACGATGTTTGACGTTTGTATATTTACACGACCGTATTTCTCATGCTTTTAGCATCTGATAGTCTCATTTGTATTTTTGCTCGATAATCTTTAAATTGGCTACAATTTCCTCCCCACACAAAAATTAGATACCTTTTTTTTTGGGGGGGGGGTTTGTTTGTTTGTTTTTTTTGTTTCCATTGTCGTTTGTTACATTGTTAAGGCTATATCGTTTCGCCAAGCTGGGGCATTGGGTGTTTGAGTAACATGCACTGTAAGCTTTCTGTTCTTTTTAACGCGTATTAAAGTACACCGGTTTTTGCTCGATCTTGAACAATGTGAGGTAGGCTTTAGTAGTACAATCATGGTCCCTGGGGTTATAGCAGGGACCGATGTGGCTTTATAAACTGGGAAAAAACTTTTTGCATGATCTTTAGTGATGTGAATACTAGCTGTGGTTCAGCTACCTCTTGCTCCCTGTAAGAGTGAGTGTCACTGTACCGGTTCCTCATGCCATAAACTTGGTATCTACCCTGTAGCTCAGGTGACACACTTTTCATTCAAGCAGAACAGCAGAAGGTGATCAACTTTTGCCCAGCCACCAGAATAGTTATCATGTGTTATGCGTATAGATCAACATCTTAGTCCACATTCTTATTTCAATCGCAGGCAGATTATTTCGCTGTGCCCATTTTTTTAAATAGATTCCCCAAGAACATAAACTGGACAAGCGCCATCATGATGCGTCAATTAGTCCCATTTGCCACAACGTGTGTGGGGCAAGGTCAATGAAGATGTACACTGTGCATACGGAAGTAATTGTCCGGCAAGGTAACGCTCATAGAATCAGTGTGCAGTCCTGTGCATTGCGGGATTTTCCCTCTATACATTCAGTTACTTGCTGACTTATATTTATCCTAGCTTGAATATAAGTACCTGTATATTTGGATAAACGGATGAAAAAGGACTTTCGAATCGCTAAAAATTTGAAAAAACGCAAAATATATTGAAAGACACTGCTTGTGTAAATTAAGAAACTTTCAGTGAAGTTTCTACATATATTTAGGTTAAAGATATCCCTTTGCAAGGTACAAATCGTGATGAGTTCAGAGAAGTGTTTCTGGACTTGGATATTCGGGTTAGTAATGACAAGTTTTTTTTTACTAAAATTTATCACAATATTGATCAGTTTAACTTTGAAGTAGTTCACTATCCCTTCCCTGGCATAAAAATTTTGCAAACCATTGGATAAAATACATTTCTGCCAAAAATATGGAGATATTTGTTCTAAATTTCAGGACTTTGCAGCTAGAACTAACTTTATTTGAGTCAAAAGGATTCAAAGATGTACTTTTGATGAATTATTTCTGAAAAATGTTTTTTTTTTTGTAAATATCCAGAGATTGTTATGAAGTGTGGGTTCAATAATTCTACGGAATTTAGACCTGCCTGTTATGCTACTTAATTACAACTTTTGGCATTACTCTGTTGTAATATTCACCATTTATACATTTATGGCTAAAAGCTTTCTGTCAGATTAAACACCCAGTGGTTATCGGTAGCAAGCAACTCCCTACAATAGTTGCGAGCTTGTCTAAAAGTGCTATATATCTGCGAAAGAAAAAAATAGAATTTGATGATATTTTATTGACTGAAAAGCTTACTTTATGTTCAGAACGAGCGGGACTCCAACCTTGAAGTCAGTAACCAAGCAGGAACAGTTTGGGCAAGTGCTTCGCTCAAAATATTTTGTGAATATACGGTTAATAAACTTGTTCTAATGGCGTGCATGTGGTTCATGCAGATTTGAGCGGCAGTAATCCAGGTCACTCTCAGTATAGATAGTCACAGGTAGAATACGGTCAAATATTATAAAACACAGGATATGACCTTGTCCCTCGTAACTTGTCCTTAAAATTTTCTTTATAGGCTACTTTTGCTTGCAAATGAAAGTATATATTATTTTATAGATGCAAACAAAATAACTCGTCAAGAATAGTTCCTATCATAGTTTTATCTTCTTCAACTGTATTGGCTATGTTCAGTGACATAGTTGCAAATAAACCCAGACGAGACCGAGAAAGAAACAAACATGTGAGTTTTGTTCACTTTCCCGTGCGCTTGGCAAATCATTTTCTTTGGCGCGTTTGTCATCGCCAACCCCGCTAATGTACACTTCTGGAGGAAAAGAGGAACAACCTCTATTCAATTTCATCAGGTGAAACGGGGTAAAATGTCGTTAAAATGTGCGTGGATTTCACAGAACGAAAATCGTATGAAACCTATCTATGTGTCACAAACAATTCCATTGGAAATACAACCTTTACCTATATTGTAAGAGACAAAGTATCTACCCCCACCGCTAACTGGTTTTGCAATAGTTCTGAAAAATGCCGCTTCTTTGTGGTTGAGTTGGACTCAAAGGGGTGATAACCCGTCATGCAGATTCTATTATCAACCTTTTGGTCATGGAGAGGAGTACCAGCAAATTTCAATTTTTATCACGGGGGGGGGAGGGGGGGACTCAATACATCTGAAAGCTTTCATTTTTGACACCTGGAACAATTTATGAACTGTTCGTGTAAATAGATACCAAGATGACACGTGGTCTTTTATTTAGCACCTCTTCCAATATATTTACATATCAAACAAAAGGCGAGTTAGCATTCTGTCGAAGCTAAAATGAACTGCAGTTCGTCATGACACCCAAAAGCGTATATATCACAGCACATAAAGTATGATTGCGCATAACTATGTAGCTCCTAATAACTTTGTGTTGGTTATAGTTTCATGCATCACAAAGAACCCCCCCCCCCAAAAAAAAAAAAAAAAAAAACCAAAACAAAACCAAAAAAAAAAAAAAAAAACAAAAACAAAAACAAAACAAAAAAAAAAAAACAAAACAAAAAAAAAAAAAAAACAAAACAAAACAAACAAACAAACAAACAAACAAACAAACAAAAATGCAAAAAAAAAAAAAAAAAAAAAGGAGGGGAACAGTTACTTGTCACCTTCAAAACTGTTTTCCACATCTTAGGCGTTAAAACTATCAAAATATGTGCGAAATGTAGACGAAGACTTACAGCAGCGTCCATGGTAACAATGGTAGACTCGGGTGCAACATCTGTTGTGACAAGCAGTGTAGAACACGACAACTTTTATTTATACCTGTACGACCACAATGATCTTGTCTTTGGTCCTCGTTTTTTTTTTAAGAAATACTGACAGGTACTTCAATGACATTACAACCGTTATGATCTTGATCGTTTTTTTTTTTTTTTTTTTTTTTTTTTTAGCATAATGAAAGGAGATTGTCAAGATGCTTTTTGATGTAATTAGAGAAATTAAAGTCAGTCAAATGTTTTCCCTTCTATAGAAATTGCTTAGCAGCAATCAGTGAGTACCAACATCTTACATATATCGGGACCTGTGATGCAAACGTCAGCTCATTACAACAGGTAAACTCCTGTTACAATACATTTTGCCACATTTTTTCATGTACTTTTGAGGTCTCTACACTCTACGCCTCACGGATACTTAAAATTTTGCTAGAATAGATAATTTCTCTTTTTCCCATACAGTATCAACATAGGCACCGGCTGCTGTCATCATCAAGTTCATGGTGCTGATAATACTCATAATCTTCTGCCTCATATGGCAGCGGAGACACAGATTCAGAGCAAACAAAGGTTACAATCTTGCACACGGTAAATCACGGAATAACTTGCCCGAGATTAATAGTTTGTATGTATAGCCTGCGCACCTAACTGTCTCAGCATAAACTTTTATATGGATTAACAGCTTTCTACAATTTACTTTCTGCGCAGTAGGCGCACTTTGCTGTCAAGGACGGCTGCTACATTTTGTTTGCATAAGGGGTGCATTTGCACTTTGGGAGTGGCGAGAAATGGCTATATGCATTATAGTACTGACATCAAAAGCCAATATACAAAGGGCAAGATTCAGGCATCGTTATTTTAATTTAGAACAAATCGACTATGGTGTAATAAACGGTATGAAAGAGTAAATATAATTCTGATAGAAGTATAACACTAGATGCTTGATTAAGCCTTACACTGCTGAACAATTTATGTGCCTTTTGTATGGGTATCTTCACTGTATCTTTCGGAAAACTATTTTTCTTTTGCAGTTTTGAAACCAGCCAGGTGATTTCTGTAAGTCAGTTTATGCCTCAATTTCTCATTCTTGGTTTTAGATTACAATGACCTGCCAGGGCATATTTCGTTTTTCTGCTTTTGCTTCTCCTGTGTTCTTTTCTTTGAGGGTCAATATATATATACATAATGTGACTAAAATATATATATATAAGATAAGAGATATTGAAAGTACAGTAAATGGATGGGGGATTAAGCACATCTATGTATGTTTTGTTTTTGCTCAAGTTCTTATTTGACGGTCCTACTCCGCTTTCATTTGAAACTTGTTCTTTCTTTCTTTCTTTCTTTCTGTCTTTCTTTCTTTCTTTCTTCCTTTTTTTTTTATTATTATTATTATTATCATTAGTAGTAGTAGTAGTAGTATGATTATTAACAATATTATTATTATTATCATTATCATTATTATTATAATTGTTATTATTATTATTATTATTATTATTATTATTATTATTATTATTATTATTATTATTATTATTATTATTATTATTATTATAACAACTATTATTTTCTCTGTGTGTGTGTGTGTGCATTTGTTTTGTTTTGCTTTTTTTTTGGGGGGGGGATGTTGCTATTTATGTTTTTGGGGGGTATTTTAGGGTATTTTTGATTAGTTTACTTTTTCTGTGTGTGTGTGTGTGTGTGTGTGTGTGTGTGTGTGTGTGTGTGTGTTTTATCTTAATTTGATTTGTGGTCATCGCTATGCATGTTTTGTTTATGCCGACGTTAATGCTTACCTCCGTATGTCCTTTTTTTTTGCCTGTGTGCCAACACAGACATAATGTTTTTCTATGGATTCTTTCTTTCTTTCTTTCTTTCTTTCTTTCTTTCTTTCTTTCTTTTTTTTTTCTTTCTTTCTTTCTTTCTTTCTTTCTTTCTTTCTTTTCAGGCAAATTTGTCAGACATTTCATTTTAAAAGTATTACGCGTAGAAAGTCAAAACTCGACATGATTATACTTCCATAGATGAAGTCTTGAGTTTTTTGTAGAAAGGTTCAATGGTTTTGAAAAGTAAGCAAATTAGAGCAATTTGAAAATTTCAATTTTGAATATCTTCAAAACTATTATAGGCACAGGTAACGAATCCAACATCAATTAATTTGTTAGTAAAACTGCACATTTTTGTAATTTACATGTGACCTCTAAAGGTCAGAGGTCATGGTCATTTGGACAATTGAAATTTTTCACCGAGCCATAATTCAGTCAATTTTATCCATTTTTTAACATATTGGGTTCAAATTGTAGCTATTGTAACACTGAACATTTTTGTTATTTACATATGACCTCTTAAGGTCAAAGACCAAGTTAATTTGGACCACTGGAATTTTCATCCAGTCATAACTCAGACAATTGCCTTAGTTAGCCATAACTTGGTCAATTTTCATCCGGTTTTGATCATGTTGGGCTCAAATTGTAGCTATGGTAACGCTGCATATTTTCATATTTTACATGTAACATCTAAAGATCATCAAAGGTCAAGGTCATTTGGACCGTTGAAATTTTCACCCAGTTACATCTCAGCCAATTTCCATTCAATTTTAAACATGTTGGACTCAAGTAGGAGGTATTGCATCATTGTGCACTTTTGTAAGTAATATGTAGCATATAAAGGTCAAAGGTCAAGGTCATTTGGACCTTTGAAAGTTTCATCTAGGCATAATGTGGTAAATTTTCTTCTTATTTGGTCCATGTTGGGCATAAATCGTAGTTATTGTAACACTGTATATTCTTTTTTGAATTTACATGCGGCCTCTAAAGGTAAAAAATCAAGGTCATTTGGACTTTGAAATTTTCATCCAGCTATAAGCTTAATGGAATGTCAAGAACCAAAGGAAAAAATATGTGCCATTCAATATTTAAAACTTTTGAAGGCACACAGAGATTTGCTTTAAAACAAACCTTCTTTTCTAGTTTTCATTGTTTTTGTTTTTGTTGTTGTTTTGGTTGTTGTTGTTGTTGTTGTTGTTGTTGTTGTTGTTGTTTTTGTTGTTTTTTTTTGTTTTGTTTTTGATTTTCTTCTCCTTTGCCTGTGTCCTTTACATCCTTGCTTTGCATTATTAGTATGTTTCAGCGTGCCCAGACCATATTTTAATGTCTGCTACCATCTGGGCACGGTTGAGATGCCAATTTCTATTGCAGGTTAGACTTTTCTGGGCCTAACCCCAACTTGGTTTCATGCCTAAGTTCATGCATTTCATTTTTGGTAAAACAAAACCGGAGCAACACCCAGTTCCTAATTGAAACCCTTTTTCTTCTATTAATGAATCCAGCAAGTCATTCAGGGACAAAATTTTTTTCACTCGCTGAAATGGGAATTCCATTGATTAACATTTAAGCTTGCTGACTGCTGACGGGTAACTTGACAACAGATAGTCAGAATATATCTTCTGTTGGTTAGCGTCAATGAGCAAATTGCGAGTTTTGAAAAGAAGTCCCAGGAAGCTGGTTGTAAAATATCAATGCATTTTAGCAGACAGCTGCATGACGTTGCAATCAACATACATTTTGTGTGTGTGTGTGTGTGTGTGTGTGTGTGTGTGTGTGTGTGTGTGTGAGTTTAGGTACAAGACGATTTATACGACCGGACTTACAATCCGTATTGGCCTCCAAACCACATCTTGCGCCCCCCCCCCATGCTGGCGACGATAAAGGAGGAAGGAGGCACTGAATCACATACCACACCAACTGGGGCTGAAAAAGAAACCGTTATGAGGGGGGGGGGGGGGGCACCACATGTGTCGACAGGCCACCTCAAACACGTGGCCTAAAAGACGAACTGTTCCCAGGAAGCTTGATCATTTGTTTGTTTGCTTGTTTGTTTGTTTCTTTGTTTGATTGCTTGTTTCTTTGTTTCTTTGTTTGTTTTCTTGTTTGTTCGTTCGTTGGTTCGTTCATTCATTCATTCATCCATGTAGTCATTCTTAAATATTAGACTAAATTTCTACGTGCAAAATGACATTTAGCAATGGGAACTATGAATTCCTGATGGGATTCCCAACTACCGACGAGCTTTACCTTTGTTTATGTGATCACAGAGTAGACGTCCAGGCAGATATTCAACAGTTCATTTGGCACTTTGTATATGTTACTTCGAAGAAGTGGTTTTGTTATATAGGCCTGCGGCATTTGAGGCTAAAATATGAATTTGGTCTACCCGCCTGCCTTATAGCTACAACATAGCCTACCTGATGTAAAATTTTGTCTACTTTTAGAAAATGCCTGTTGTGGAGCTCTCAGGTGGTCCAGCTTTATGCAATGAGCAAAAATAGATACCTATGTCTGAAAAACAAAACCACCACCTTAATGAAATCGAATGGATTTCTTCAATATAGGTTTATTATTTTAAATTACAGAACCGTACCTTTTAGGTTCCTTGAGGCACCAAAACTATCTTACAAATAAAGCTGTGTCTGTAGATTAATGCCATATGCATATATTTGCATTATGCAAGTCTTTTTGGCACATGCAAAAAGATCAAAATCGCCATTTCCAATTTCAATATTGTTAAATGTTCAGTTACTACAAATCACTTCGTTTTTCTAAACATTTTGTCTTTACTTACACAGAGTGGGCAACTGAGTATAAAGAACAAGTATATATATATATATATATATATATATATATATATATATATGTGTGTGTGTGTGTGTGTGTGTGTGTGTGTCATCCCAGACATATTGTTTTTTCAAAATTTCTCCTTTCTTTCATTCTTTTTTCTTATTTCCACCACATAATTTGTCTGGAGCTTTTGGCAGACACTGTGCAAGCTACAATGTTTTAACTTGGCATGGTAACGGAGCTAGTAAGGCAGTTAACTTATATGATTTGGAATAATCGACATGTTTAAAATTATGCAAATTAGGGCCTTTCTAAAATTTTAAAAACTCCATATCTTTCAAACTTTTGCAGATAAACACAAAATTTTAATGGGCACATCTAGGTTTGTGACACATGCCTATATAATGGACAGTAAATGAAAATTGTAGAATTTAAGTTTATGTTTATGAGGGGCATTTCAAAATTTAAAAGTTGAATATCTCCAAAACTATTATAGATAGAGATGAAATTCTAAGGTCAATATAAGGGTTTCGGGCAAAGCCAAATCCAATGAACCATGAACCAAAGTTATAGGCTTTTTAATTTATGCAAGTTAGATGGATATGCATAATTTTAAATGTTGAATAGCTTCAAAACTATTATAGATAGAGATGCTATATTAACTTCAATTTTGGGGTTTGTGACATAGCTGCATACAATGACCCATCATTCAAAAGTGTACAATTTTATTTTATGCAAATAAGATGAATACAAGAAATTTAAATCTTGAATAACTTCAAAACTATTATACATAGAGGTGCCATTCCGACCTCAGTTTTTAAGGTATGTGGCAAAGCTGCATCCTATGAACCATAAACCACAGTTGTAGGATTTTAATTTATGCAAAATTGGCAAATACACAAAATGAAAGTCTTTGAATAGCTATCAAAACTATTACAGATAGTAGTGTCATTCAAACTTTACCTTGTAAGTTTTTTGACATGGCCACATCCAATGAACCAAGAACCAAAGAGTTATAACATTCTAATTTATGTAAATTAGCATAATACACAAAATTTAGACTATGCTGAACAATGGCAAAGTGTAGCATTTCAAACTGTTCTCATTTTGAAGGTACCCAGAAAGATTTGCTGTGAAGCAAATCTTTTCTAGTCATTTTTTGTTTCCGACTTCTCTAAAATCACTGACTGAACTTTATTCAAAGGTGGTGGGTTTTACTTTGACTTGGTGTCCATCAAAGAGACTAGGCGATGCTTCTTCGCGGCCCCGGATTTTTCACAAAAAATCGTGATTATAAAAGAGAGAGCACATTGCCATTGGTACAGTGATAGGCTGCTGTGAATACATGTATACGTAATGTTCCCAAACACAGTTTACTGGATCCACTGTAGACTTGCCACTGCTGCAGATGTACCTTGGATAGATCTCCAGCAAGCTTTGTTCTATACGACACGTGTCAGTGGCTTTTTTATGTCTGGGTGCAAACCCAGACATTTTGTTTTTCAAAGAATTATTTTTTACTTTCCTTCCTTCCTTCCATTCTTCCTTCTTTCCGTCCTCTTTTCTTCCTTTCTTTCTTTCCTTCTTTCTTCTTCATGACCAAATTTGGAGTTTTTCGGACACTGTTATTCCGACAATCACAAAACTTGCCATGGTGACTCACCTACCGGTGGAATTAAGCACCTGGCTTGGAATAGTCATGGTGTTTAAAATTATGCAAATTAGGGACAATTAAAATTTTAAAAGCTCCATATCTTCTAAACTATTGCAGACAGACACAGAGTTCTACCTATCACATGTAGGTTTGAGACATCTGCCAATGGGCAGTGACAAAAGTTCTAGAAGTGCAACTAAATGTGGCAATGTTGAGACTTTTTTGCCATATTAATTGTCTGAATATTTTCTGGGAAGGAGAAAGGGAGGCACATTGCGTTGAATATAAAATGGTTTCTTACATTGACACAAAATAATTCAGACAAAATTGCGCTAATTAGGTGGACATGCGAGAAGGACGTTCTTTGGGAGCTCTGACAATTTTACCATATTTTTGCTGGATATGATAGGTAATATATATGCTTGATAAGTATGCGCTCAGTGTCATGGATACCTTAAATTAGAGTTAAATGAAAAATGTATTTGAAAAAGGCACAACATTTGGAACAAATTGTTTAATTTTATTGTTAAAAAGACATAATAATGTTGCTTTAGGACAGGAGTTACTGCAGGGAAATATGGAAAAGTTTATAAAAACATCTACTGGTAGTATTATCACATGTATCATTGCTCAGCAGTTTGCAACACGGTTGATAATGTGTGTCCAATATCAACAAAAATCTGCTTTTGAATAATCATGATATTTGGAGGAACGTTGCCAGGTGACCATAAAACACTCCTACTTGACTCAATTTACATCAAATTTAGTGGAGAAAGAGTCTCTTTACATTTTAACATCGCATTTGAAAAAAAAGTATTCCTAACGTTTGATGCTAGAAACAAGATTCTGATGTTTGATTGCAAATTTATGTGATTTTATGTAAAATTCCGTTGCCATGGCAACCAACTTTGACACTTACAATCTCAAATTGGTTTCTTAGGAAATGTCTGTATAGTAGGTATGCTGATGTAAAGTTGTGAAGTGGTACCTTGCATTTTCATTACGTAATAGTTAAAAATGTGTTTTTCCCTGGACTACCAAAAAAATGTCGTTACCATGGCAACCAATAAAAACATATGTTGCCCATTAAATCGATGGTACATTTTATGTAACCTTTAATTACGGGTTCTTATCTTTCAATTAATACCAAATTTAGGTAAGAATTTTTTTGTTTAAGGATAGATTTTCCGGCAATATTATCACTTGTATGTATCATTTCTCAGCAATGCGCAGCACTGGCCATATGACCAATTTTTGCAATATCCACAAAGATCTGCTCATTTTGAGTAATGTAAACATTTGTAAGAACGTTGCTAGGCTACCCAGAACAGTCTTCCTTCACTCAATTGACCTCATTGTTAGTGCAGAAAGAATCTTTTTACAATTTAACATCAAATGTTATGAAAATTATTCCCGATATTTAAAACTATAAAAAAAATTTCTAGTGTTTACATACAAATTTAAGTGATTTCTACAAACATTCTGTTGCCATGGCAACCAACTATTGACATTTACTATCTCAACCTGGTTTCTTATGAAACACCTGTATAGAAGGTATGTTGATGTAAAGTTGTGAGGTGGTATCTTGTATGCGTAAAAAGTCATGGTTAATAAGGTATTTCTCTCTTCATTTCATGAAAACTTAATTTCGTTGCCATGGTAACCAATATAAATACAAATTGACCATGAAATTGATAGTACACCTTACCTAACTTTAAACTTCAGGTTTTTATCTTTTGATTTATACCAAATCCAGCTGGGTATTTTTCCGGTTGAACGTAAACTGAAAATAAGCCTTTTTTTGAAAATTCAGATGCTCTACTATATAGGTTTCCTAATTTGCATATACCATAAAACTGGACCACATGAGAGCTCCACAACAAGCATATTTGAAATCTACAGAAGATTTGCAAAAGAATGAGGTATGTTACAGCTATAAGGCAGACGGGTAGACCAAACTCCTTAAATAAGGCCCTTTTCTCAGATTTGCCGCAGGCCTAATACACAAACCATACGCCAGGGTGTCGGTGTAGTGTGTTCTTTCATTCAAATGCATGGCTAAATGAGCTTTATCAGGCGTCTCGAACATTGGAGGCCATAGACTACAGTTATAAATCCTTCTATTTTTCATATTAGCATTTTTCAGTCTAAAAAATCAGCATTTTGGTATTCTGAAATTCCGTGAACGGCATTTAATAGATAAAAATGTCAGACAAATATGGACGGATTTTTGTCATACAATTCCCAGCTCGTTAATTTGTGATAATTGAAATACGAAACAACACCTGGATGTCAGCTTTATACAGGTGTATGAACTGTGCTCTTGCCAGGGTCACATCATTGTCCTTCCCAACCATAAAGTTCCCACCTGGCCTGGAAGACAGTGCATCTATATGAACACCAATGAAGCAACTCTGCGATGCAGCAAACCTGACTTAGCTAACTTTATTTAAACAGAAGCTACAGCATGCTGAAAACACAGTTTTTCACAATTACGGACTATCTCCGTCGATATGCCCAACCAGCCAATCACAACTGTGGCCTGTAACCTGGATACACTTTCAGTTGATTTTTACTTTATGTATTTCAGCGACCCAAAATCAAAATAACTCTCTCTTCCGTACGATCTACCTATGTAGATATACATCCTTCCATCCATCCGTCCATCTATCTAACCATCTAGCCTTTTTATCAATGCCTTTGTCTCTGCCTGTCTATATATTAGTCTGTCTGTAATGTGCCACCCCTCCTTTAAAAAAAAAAAATCAACAAAACAAACAAAATACAAAAACAAAAAGAAAACAAAAAACAAAAACAAACAAACAGAAAAAAAACAAACAAACAAACAAAAAACAAGAAACAAAAACCCCCCAAAACAAAAACAAAAATAAAAAACTAGGTAATACTTGCTGTGTTTTATTTGTTTTGTTTTCTTTTAGACACAAGTGTATGGCATTTTCGTGTTAAAATGACTGAACACAAAAATGTGTTGTAGTTCTATGTCTCGAATTGATATTAAACGGAGGATACTGTCCCATGCTAGCTTACATAAAATCCGCTTAGTGCCGAGCTACCCAGTTCATAAGATCTAGATCTTGTGGTGACATCAAGGATAGTACCCAAGCCTACATGACAAAGAGAGTTTGTTCGGGGAGCTGTTATTGAGGAGAAGAGATCCTATCTTATGTCATCACATATATTACTGGAGTAAATAAGAGAAAATTGTATTCATCCATACCATTTAAAAAAAAAAAAAGGAAAAAGAAAAAAAAAAAGAAACCCCGGGTGAGTGAAATACGTCGTCAGTCACACAATTAGGACAGAAAAGGCAGGACACCGCACTAAATATATCCTTTAAAATAGCGACCAGGCTCGATGCGCAAGTAAGGGTTACAGATCCTATATTTTGTTGAGCTCCGGCGCATCTTGAAACTGGCGAAGTCAGGGATATAGTTTTCAGCTGTATTAGAATGTTTGACAGGTTATAAAACGTACGTTTTGTATCCGTCACACGTTGGCCATTATGTAATTATGAGAAAAAATTGTTGTTGATATTGGTCATGAAACCGTTCCTCCAACTTAGTCAAAACAAGAGCAACTTCAAAGAGTGGCTCTCTTGGCTGATTTAGTTTTACTCATATATAACCCGCAGCGTCATTATTGAGTGCGAGTCTTCTTGCTGTAGCCCAACTTCTGTAACTTCTGGAATTCAGCTCTGAGGCATTGTTGCAGATTATTTCAAAATGTGACAATGCATAATATTAATTTACTTCAATCGTGTCCCTTGCTAGTACACTTGAGTTGAGCCGCGTCCAAAGTTGTGAAGATAAACATGCAGTATTGTGTCTGAAATAAAAAAAGGGAGAGAGAGTGAGAGGGGGAGAGAGAGAGAGAGAGAGAGAGAGAGAGAGAGAGAGAGAGAGAGAGAGAGAGAGAGAGAGAGAGAGAGAGAGAGAAGCATTGCAGACGGTGCACCTTTCTTTTATTTATTTTTTATTTTTGGTCTGCAGTGTTAGTTCTTTTGGTATTTTATTGTCTTGTTTTGTTTTGTTTTTTCTTTTTTTGGTTCTTTGGGAGTTTTGGTTCGTTTCTTTGTTTTTTTGTTGTAGTATTGTGTGTGTGGGGGGGGGGTTCGTTTCTTTTTTGTTTTTGTTTTTTGTTTTTTTTTTTTTTTTGTTTCTTTTTTTTTTTAAGAGGTTTTGTTTGTTTTTATTTTTTTACGTTTTATATTTTTTTGGGGTGTTTTTTTTCCCGGGCTGTTTGCATAATTGATTCCCCTTGTTAGAAACCAATGGAGCGGTACTCTTGCCTAATATATTTTATGCAGTTTTACAATGCCAAGGGGCTTGTGTATGCCGATCTATCTTTTCGGGGACCAATCTTCAAGCAAGCCGGACACCGGAGAGAAATGGCAAAGGAGTGACCGATTACGCTGACATAGATTTTTTCCGTACAAGGTTAAGGGAAACACCAGTACAAACTCCAATTTAAACCTTGAGAAGTGTAAACTAATGGACAATGATGTACATTTTCTGCTGATAATACGGAGCCTGAGCTGGTAAAAATGAACAAGGCAGGGGTTGAGTTGAAACGGTCAAATTTTATGCTCAGTTCCACATATTTCACACAGTCATTCGTACACCAGTTGTCTTTGCTACACAGTGCGACACGTCACTCGTATAGAACACCACGAGAACATATCATGGAATAAAACGTAGACAGCTAAACGTACGTAGTATGATGAATGATACCGGCAGAATCTGAAAACACAGAAACCAACATACAACCTAAACAAAGTTCACATCACAAGTCAGATTGAAAATATTTAGGCAGCGCGATGCCTTCAAATTGACAGAGATTCACAGGCTCACTTCACACAAAACATTCGTTGTATTTACGACTATTGGAAGATCCTCAGCATAACAAAAAGTTAAACGAAAGTTTGAAAGAGAAGATTCACGTCTTCACCTTTCCATGTCTGCCGCTTCAACTGACGCTGCTAGCCTTTGTCTTCTTAAATTACAGATGATATATTCTTACGATCACATGTCTTATCTTATGCATGTTTGTCCTCGCAAAAATTAGCACTAACTCATAAACCTTGAGTAAAACATACGCCCAAGTTTAAATAACGTTGCTTTGCAAGAATGCTTAATGATTAAAGGCAAAGTGTCTGAAACAACAAACTACTATGGGTACCAATAACAGAACTACCAGACTTCATGTTCTAGAGTAGGGGCATAACATCACTTAAAGCTACAATTAAAAGCATCATATGATCAGAGACACATATAGGAGACTGATAAACTTTGTTTGCAAAAACAAAGTGACAAATGATGATATCCATAAATGAAGACTTATGATATTTTCACCGAGAAATATTAGGAAATCTATTTTTGCTAAAACAGAAATGACCCTAAGTGGTGGCCGATAAAAAATGTGATTATACAGTACACAGCCAATTATAATGTTAAAAACATAAATGGCTTATCTTCTTTTGCCTGCTTCAATGCACATTTTTAAGGCTGAGGAATCAAATTGTTGACTTTAAAAAAGGAGATTGCTTATGTGCATTTAATGCTTCAAGATGTATTTGGTTAGTAAATGCATCGGCACATTAATTGTTGATTTACTTCATAAGTTCTTAAGATTATTTCACATAATTCGTGCCATCCTATAATATAAAACCGCAAAATGCGTAAACAATGACCAGCTGGAAAGAACCAAAGAAATAAAATGTGTTAAAATTAAAACAGAGGTTCAGAATGCTGCAGAATGACAACTACCCAGACATTTCGCGACAAGTAACTCTGATTCTGACAAATATTTGTAGCATTCCTTAATTCGTTGATGATTTATTTATTGTGGGCATGTTGTTTCTGACTCTTTGGCGGGTTAATATCATAATCAATATCAAACTCACAAATTATTTAAAAAAATGTTTTAGCACAAACTACACTGCTGCCGGTCTCAATAAATAAATGTGTGTTTTTTTGTTTTTTTTTGTTTTTTGTTTTTTTGTTTTGTTTTTTTCTTCAAAAGTGAATGCTTCCATTGGTTTAACACGAATTTTGACAAGTGCAACATTTTATGTGGAACTGGATGCACCAGGGCCACTGTCATTTTATGCAAAATGGCCAAGCAACAACAGCTCATGCTTGATCGAGTGCAGCACAAGAAAATATTCTGGAGTTGAGATAAGTTGAGAATTTGCCGAATATTGTGTCTGGCATTGAGGTTTTCAGTATGCCAACGTGTGTAGCTTCTATTTCTAGGACCGCGGAGGACACTATATATATATATATATATATATATATATATATATATATATATATATATATATATATATATATATATATATATATATATATATATATATATATATATATA
>OZ026628.1:43644323-43669323 GCA_964020975.1 Hermodice carunculata | reverse complement strand
AGTGGTGATGCAAAAGCATATGCCGGTCACGCAAGCAAAATGGGAAAGAAAAAGGAAAAAAAAAGAAGCAAACAAACAAACAAACAAACAAACGAACAAAACAAAAAAGGAAAGAAGAACAGAAAAAGTCTCCCAATCCCCAATCATCGATATGTTGAAACATGTTTATCATAATTATTATTTTTTTAGTATTTACTCTATTTATAGCAATTGTCTATTCACTTATTTCCCTTTTCATTTTTTCTTTTAATTTATTTATTTATGACTTTTTTGCTGCCTGTATTGCCTTGTCAGAACCACCGTTCACTATGATTGCGATTAACAAAGGGTAAGGCCCTTTTTACGAATCTAACCGTTCAGTTTCTCCATATGAATATACCTGTACACCTACATAAAGACAAATTTGTCAGACTTTACACAACTTTCGATTAACTTCCGCTAAATAGGGTATATATATCACAAGAAAAACAGCTTCTGAAAACTATACAATCAAAACTTGGTTTGAGGATTGCAACTAACCCGAAGTCAATGGGCATGACCCACAAGCCGGCTGTAGGACCTATTCCATTGTTTATGTTTATTTATTTTTTTGGGGAGGGGGGGGGGCAGTGTATAATTGTCCATAAACCAATCAAGGCATGTATATATATATATATATATATATATATATATATATATATATACGGAGGTGCCGTTTAATCATAAATAGCAACAAGAAGATCAGTGGCATGCTCTCTATAAGACATTATTCTGCATTATGAATGCCCTTTATTAGTTTAATAAGTTTAAGTTAATCTCATATGCCACACGATGTACATCCTTTATAAACCCAACATTTTGTTCATTCTTTTTGGAATTTAGATGTAAAAATTATGATTAAACCTATGAATTGTTTTTCGAAATATAATCAATGAAAAATATATTTTAGAATCATATATAATTTCTGTATAATGTTAGCTAGATCCAACTGTAAGACAGAATATAGGTTGCATGTATTTTAAAAAGCTTACAACCCAATTCACTCTGTTCATACATGCATCCCTTTTTGCTAAGTTGTTCACTATAATCTTGTCTTGGGGGTGCATGTTTGTGTTTTCCGTAAAGCTGCTTCTAAACTCAATATGACTATATTAATCAATAACCAGTCATTTATGACTTTTTTAGTGACAATAACGGTTCATGTTGATGTAAGTTGTGACGTGTGTTAAGGGCCTTTTTTCATTCGTACCAGGTTTTCTTTTAAACACGTTGCCGTAAGTATTGTCTTCATTGAGGGTACATGACAAACAACAACTATAAATATCTAATGAAACACTTATTCAATTTGCATCTTATAGCTGCGTCCGAACTACCTATTTTATGGATGTACCAAATTCGATGGATAGAAAATTGCCACCGTGTTTTAATCTTTATATATTTTTTCAACAGTCAATTAAAGACAACAATTTCAACACAAATGCCAACACAATGGATGGCATGCTTTGCAAACAATTACAGGAAGTATAGTTGTGGGGTCTCCAATGCGCCATGTTTGCAATAGCGTTTTTTGTTGAAAGAGGTAGATACTTTGATGATTTCGATGAATATGCTAATGGCTTGCACATCATTTCAAATGTATCTTACCATTGCAGATATTTTGCATATGCGCCTGTCAACATGCTCTTAATGGAATAGCCAGCTCTTGGCCTTTCATGGATTCTCTCTTGGGTAGCACTGTCATGTCACAGGTAAACTGAGCTGAGTTTTGATTGGGGGGGAAACAAACAAAACAAAACCACCACCCCCCCCCACAAAAAAAAAACAAACAAACAAACAAACAAACAAACAAACAAACAAACAAACACAACAACAAAAAAAACTCGCCATTGTGAACATCATGAAATGCGGGATTAAATTAATGTTGTTGCTTTGGTTGTATGTCTTTTTATGTTACATATGTTTTTGAAACGAAATATTGTATACACGTTTTATTCTGGCCCGTGTCTTACATGGAAATTTGCGAATATATGTCTCTCAGACGCAACATTGTTGATTTATATGTCAACTGTACAATGGACATTATAATATCATCATAAAGGGTGATAAAGATCGGGAACGCTTATGTTTGAATGTTTCAACTCTATTTGGGGAGAGAGAGTGACTGAATTCTTATTGATGCGAGCAAAGCGTATATCATCAATCATGAGCAGCTGTCCAGCCATCTGTCCGTGTGCCTGTGCCCCCCCCCCCCCAACAAATGCTGGCGAACACTATTGCCCCCATTGTCCTGCCGATAGCCTACCGAAAGTTTGTACATACATTCTAAGAATTAAAACATTGATTTCATTTGCTCTTGTCGGCAGCATCGGGTTAAATATTTATAATATGTCCTTTAGTCAGCAACACTAATGCAAACATAATGGATGGAATACTTTGCATACGATCACAGGAAGTATAGTTGTGCGGGTCCAGACAGATATGTTTGCAATCAGGTGTTTTTGAGTGCCGTATATACTTTGATGATTTCGATGAATAAGCCAACGGCGTGCACATTATTACGAATATATTTTAGCATTTCTGATATCTGGCATATGCACCCTGTCAACATGCTGTTAATCTTATAGCCAGCTATTGGCCATGCAAATTAAGACAACTCACCATTGTGGACGTGATGAAATGTGGGAATCTAATAAAAGTGGTGGCTTTGGTAGTTCGCCTTCTTACTAGTAAGATGTTACATATGTTTTTCAACAAAATATTGTTTACACGTTGTATTGCAGCATGGGTCTCCATGGAGATTTGCATGTATAATTCTCATAAGTAATATTGGTATTTCCATAGTGTTGATTGACATGTCAACATTACAATTGACATTATCAGCCACTCATTAATGGTATATATATATATATATATATATATATATATATATCTGTGTGTGTGTGTGTGTGTGTGTGTGTGTGTGTGTGTGTGTGTGTTGTGACCATGGAATGGACGGGTCTCGAACCAGTAACCTGAGTCACTTACCCGATAATGTGAAACGCACATTTTTCTGAAAATAATGGTTCAATGGAGACTGGTATGCTTGAATCTCTTACTCGACACTGCTAGTGCATTAAATGTAATCCAGTATGTGTGTATCAGGAGTTGTCCGAGATTGGGCAACAAGTAAAGCTTCAAATTTTAAAAACCAAAAAACCAACCCCCCCCCCCCCAAAAAAAACAATTATTATCACAGAGATGAACGATACATATTTACATGCAGTGTACGTTTTCTTCCTTGTCTTTGTAGGTGCAACATGTAAAGTAACTGCAGATAAACAGTATTGTGTGGAGAGTGGCGAGGCATTAAATGTAAATGTAATACTATTCAACATTTTGATAAATGATAAATACACTGTATCTGAAGTATATGTATATATATATATATATATATATATATACATATATATGTGTGTGTGTGTGTGGATGGATGGATAGACGGATAGATAGATATATAGATAGATAAATAGATAGATAGATGGATGGATGGATGGATGGATAGATAGATAGATAGATAGATAGATAGATAGATAGATAGATAGATAGATAGATAGATAGATAGATAGATAGATAGATAGATAGATAGATGGATGGATGGATAGATAGATAGATAAAATGTGGCTGGTACTGCCATAGTTTCATGGCAACTCAAACCCCCCAAATCAAATCAAAGCGAGACGCCCCAAGCTCACAAGCTTGTTAATGGCTCCTTGAATATTCATTCAGCAAGGCTGGCGGATGGTACAGGTGCAATATGAATTTTGACGAGCCATTCGAAGCCTGGTTAATTTTATCATTTTAGGTGAGTTAGTACGTTGCATGTAATATCATGCAAGTAAATAAATATGGCAACCTGATCTGCCATTATTATTGGCTGTGTCACATTTCCAGATGTATGATTTGTATACAGTGAGCTTTGTGCCCACATTTATGTCGCCAATGTTGCCCATAGTGCTACTTTCAGGCTACACTTCAATGGCATGGTTATGGTCTTACAGTCATTTTTAACAGAATATCGAAGGCATATTACATTCTGAAGCAGGGCGAACATCACTCACAAATTATTAGATACAATCCCCATTCATATTTTGCTATATTACGTATGGCATATGAATCAGGAAAATCAGTTGTTGAATAGTTCTAATGTATTGATGGCACATTCATAATAAAATGATTTCTTTTCTGTTTCTTATTGCCTTTTGTCTTTTCATCGTCAAAGAAATTTAAACCAACACTGAAAGCAAAGAGATTCAACAGTTAGCAAAACATCAACGTCCATTTTCAAATATCAGTGTGACAGGGGTTTTCTTGAAAAGGAACCCTATGCGTGTCGAATATGTTTATGTTTAACACTTGCATATTAACTCGTTCACTACAACCATATGTGATGTGATTCCATTTTTACATCCACCTTTCATCCATGTCTTTTCAAACTCTAAATTTTATCTATGCTATATTAAGGAGAAACAGGGAGAGGTCTAAACATTTACATTGGCACTTGACAGCAAGGGATTAATAGCAAAACGCTTAGTTTCCAGTGGGAAGTGTGTTTGACTAGGCCTCTGTTCTCGATAATATGCATTAAATTGCGGAACTAAAACCGCCGTTTAGGTATCCGGCCTCGGGTACATCTTCATCTGTTCTTATCGACAAGATAGAGGAACAGTTTGGTTTAATTGCAAATTTTCTCACATATATTTTCACCTCAGATACTTTAAAGAAGTACTGGAAAGTTGATAAGAATCGATCAACAAACTTCACATTATTTTTTTCTGAGAGCACATCAGTTCTGTATAGGAAAAACTTTCACTTCATAATTCCTTGTCGTATATGTGCATGAAAAAGTAAATTTGATAAAAATTGTATTTATGACCAGAGTGATTTGCAGAAAGAAATCAGCCCATCTTGCTGTGCAAAACTTGTTTTTGGAATTGTAAATATGCTGACAATTTTCCATATTGAATTTTTAGTTACGCCACAGAGTCTCTTACTGATTCTTGGACATAGAGAAAAAGGGCCTTTTACTCAAGGCGAATATGGGTATGCAATGAGCGTTGTTCCTCGTGTTCATCCCGCTAACATGGCAAGCATCTACTGGATGAGAAATGGGCAACGGATGGACCAGGCAAACATGACATTGGAAATCCACAGTGACAGCTCATTTAAAATTGTGAGCTATACGTGATGGATTTTGCAAAAAGCTGACCACGGGAAAGATCTCGTTTGTCATACTACATGGAATAACATTTTTGGGGGAAGGTATCGAGAAAAATGGAAGTGTGGTGTGAGTAATTTATTTGAATCTTTTAAGCCTTGGCGCAATTTTTCGCCAAAGTAATCTTATGTCTCATCGACCTGGCGTGTTCAGAACAAAATATAGTATAAACGGTTATCAGATGTTACCATTTTTGTATAATACCTACTGCCCTGGTTCTTCTAAAAACATTCATCACTGATCTTTACCAGATCAAAGTTGAAAGTCATTCCCACCAAAAAATTAGTAAACAATGGTTTTAATACAGAGGAAACAGTAATGTCAACTTTGGATAGTGAATAGATAGATAGATAGATAGATAGATAGATAGATAGATAGATAGATAGATAGATAGATAGATACATAAAGAAGTAAATAAATAAAAAAAAAAAAAATAAATAAATAAATAAATAAATAAATAAATAGATAAATAAATAAATAAATACATAAATGAGAACATATTGGCTACTCCTATAGAAACATTTTAGGAGCCGATTAATAATTCAGTTTTGTATTGTTTTTGGTTTCTTTTTCTGCATACTTTGACAATGCAACTGACGTCACTATTACCGTTACGCCCAAAACAAGCCATAGAAGGCAATCTTCTGTATTTCAATTGTACCGCGAGGAATGGGCATCCTAATGTGTACAACTACACATGGATGTTTGAGAAGTATCGCCCTTTGGGAACATTGAGATCACCTAGCAAACAGCTGATGGCTAGCAGAAATCACCCAGGCAAGGTGATGTGTAAGGCAGAGTACAGAGGTGGTCTATCAGTTGGTGAAATATCAATAGACGTTTTATGTGAGTGCATTATAACATTTTTCACATTTGTTCAGACCGTTCGGACCAATGCCCTCTGCATCTTATACAAGCCCTTTCCCTTACAAATAAATTAGGTTGCTCCAAAAAGTGGTCGAAGAATAATAACTAATTCAGCCAGTCGAAAACATACGTAAATACATAGGTCAATGCAGATCAAATGGACATTTCTAAATGTTTTTTTTTTTTATAATATAGCCCTCCACTATATTAATCTAACATTATCTTGCATGTTATCATTTATTGGTATTGGCTGACTATTTCATCCCTGAAGATTGTATTTGTCACATCATGTGTATTTGCAGGGAATCTATACATGTCCTCTTAGCCCCCTCCCCCTCCTCGTTTTTTGTTATGACAATTAAAGTTATAACAGGAGTCAGATTATTCATGGTGGCGAGGAAATATTTGATACACATATTAAGACATAGATTGGTCATACTCTTGGTATTTCTTGCCTAAGAGGTTTGTCTGTCAATGATTCCAACTATACAAAGGCATAAATCATTCATATTGTTGGTATTAGTTGCCTAAGAAGCTTGTCTGTCAATGATTTCAATTAGTTGCATACCAATGTTTAGTGCCCTATAGGCTGTGACAGGCAAGGGCAGCTAACAACCAGTTGTAGCCAATAAAATTATTAGATCCCTGGAGCCCAAAAATATTCTATAATAAATACGTAGGTCTATTATCAATTTAAATGTACGTTCACAACATACGGCGATTTTGTTAGACATGGCTTCATTGGAGAGTAATGGTGTAGTTTCATATGAGATACCGTGACTTATGCAAAAAAGGGTCTAAAAGATGTTCGCATTAGCGGAGCTTTAAACTGTTGGATTGGAACAATTTTGCTGGATAACTGATACTATGAGCATACAATTCTGACGCATTCTTGAATAAAGCATGGGTTTTTGTATATTAATTGACGAGGTAGACAAACACAATTAACCCCTTGTCTACTTTTCATTTTGCCCTGATCCACCAAATCTTACAGCGACAGGTCCACAAAACAAAACTAGAGAGGGCACAAACGTGACACTCATTTGCCGAGCTACCGATGGGAATCCTGCACAATACACCTCCTCATGGCACAAAGCATCAGGGGAACAGGCCACTAGCAGAACTAAATACTTAAATTTGATCAACGTAAATCATACATTTAGAAATTTCTACACTTGCAATGCGTCTAATGAAGCTGGGGCAACCTCCGGTAGCATAGCCTTTGATGTGCTCTGTAAGAGTTCGTGATGATATTTTGCTGAATTTGCTTGTCGAAAACGTGGGAAAAAATAACTTTTATTATCTGACAAAACTGTTTTCTTGCTGCCGCATGAATGACGCATGTTGTTTCATACCTTATTGATATGATCATCACAGAATAATGTGAATTGCCTACACTATCTCAATTTATACATTTGTGCTTTTTTCTTTTTCCTTTGTGACTCATGTATTCATTTTCTTCACAATAAAAATAAAATCTGCTTCGAGATAACTATAACAGGAGAAGACGGTTTATTGATATTACAAATGACACTTTCTGGTATCCATGTCGCGTAATTTTATTCTGCGAAACATCGTTCCTTCATCAACAAGTTTTTATATTATATATCCTCCTCAATTTGTTTAATTCTTTACATCCTGTCTCTGTGTCCTTTATGGAATTTGTACTTTAATAAACACGGTCATTTGATACATACATCAGCCATGGAAACAGCATTATTATATTTAAACGACGGTAAAGGGTATATCGTGTCGGAGAACCTTCATTGCTGTAATATGCGTACATATATATTTACAAGTTCGATGTCAATAGTTCATGCACTGGAAATCCATCTTTGTCATACATATATATATCTTTTATACATTCTGTGTCCTTGCCTACTTGTTGATTTGGTTCAGGCAACCCTTGAATATATTTCTCATTGTGCAGTTATGTCATGTGCATTAAACATATTTGCAGTCGCACCAAAACAAGACCCCGGGCAGTTTCTAAAGAGGAGAGTGTTCACAACAACACAGAACACTGCAAAGCATGAAGGTTACGTAATTGCCAACCCCCCTAATGTTACATTTGCATGGTACAAAGGGAGAAGGCAACTGCGAAAGTACCAAAATATCAGCTATGCTGTGTTGGACCTTGAAAACATAACTGACCATGATCTTGGAACGGTACCGCTGTGAAGCAGAGAACACAATGGGCAACACAGCTTTCTTCTACGATGTTCACGCTAATCAAGCACGTGGAAAACCAAACAATCTACAGACTTTTAAAATAACAGCAGTACCGGTCGTTATACAGTGGCAGAGGAATTTATCAAGGGGTCACTAGCAAGAATTTTACATATACTGTGACAGATCAAACGTAGCTGGGATTTCCTGATATCGGACTATATAAGAGGACCCCCACGCAGCTTCTGAACAACTGCAATATAAGATAGTGACCCTGGAACCAAATGTTCATTACTTTATATGCTTTGAGCAAATTTAATGGCACCAGCGTGACAAGATGTGACGGTATCATAATATAGACATTAAGTAGGAACACTTTAAGTTTATATCAGAACTCATAATTCTGTATATATGTGACAAAATGCACACAAAGTAAGTGACAGAAGGAAAAAACAAATGGTCCAAATTCAATGGATACTATATTATAATCTGCAAAAGTGAGGTGATAAGACGTTTTGATGTAATATCAAAGCACTCTCAGTTTAACATATACGTCAGGATGACCCCAGTGAGGTTTTGAATCTGTTGATACTGGGGCCATCCAGAGTGGGGTTAAAAAAAACAAAACATCTGTATCTCACAACAAGTTAAAGAAGGAATACGCATGATAAAACAAGTTGCACATACATAGCAATTTTTTAAGGTACAAGTTTTAGAATATTGGTTAATAACAGATTAATCATTTAATGAAAATATTCACCCATTGAATGTGTATGTACCTTATCCAAAATACGAGGAAGTGCGTTCTTCAAAACAATATAAATATGATTTCAGATGTAATTACTTGATTTACTTAATTTTGAGACAGCAAGCTGTGGAATATGTATATTTGTTGTTTTTTAAGGATGAGTTACTGTCGCAAAAACATGTTCTTAAAATGTCTATGTCTATTGCCCCTTTGACCAAAGGTCAGACAGGGACAGGTTAGCTTATGGAAAGGAAAGAGGGACAAAAAGACACAAATACAATAAGATATTAACATTATTTAAGTTAGGGTTCACATTGAAAAAGAAGTCCCTCTCAATAGACCTGCGGCATAGATGTCCCTTCGGAGGTCATACCCCAACCGGTGGTATAACAAGTTACAACCTATATTTTCTTATAGGTATATATGTCTTCTTCATGAAAAAAACAGGTTGTGGAATCTGAAAAGCGTTTTTTCATATATATATTTCTGCCCGTTTCCATGACAACCTATGCCATGTCTGAGACAACTAAAATTTGTCCGTAAACATAATAACTTTGGTGATACTGCTTGTGGAAAGGCTAGATAAACACCCAAATGTGCTCAATTGCTCTGATATAGTCACAAAATACAGCGTTTGTTCAAAGTGCCTAATTATCATATGTTAATTTATGCGAATATATGAAATTTACATCGAAATTTAGTATTGTACGACGGATAACATACTATATTCACTAAGATATAGTTTCGTTTACTAAAAAAAAGGAAAAATGATTAGGAACAGTACTCATACAAGTTTTATTTATCATGTTTATATGAGTATACCATATGCATATTTATTAATATGCGAATATGGCTATCATATGTCATCTTCGCTTCGGGAACCGTCATAACAATTGCCAATACAACTGATAAAGTAAGATAGTACTTTTGTACCATGTATTCACACCTACACATAATTTACAGTGAACCATCCCATGGAGCCCCGCAACTAACTAATGTATCTTTGGCATCAAACTATGATTCAAGATAGCTTTTTCAAGCCAATTTACTGAAATAGGCCTATAATTTCAAACAAAACTTTTTGCATTCTGTCATGTGAAAACTAGATAAGGTTTTTCCCCCCTATGGACCTCTGCACTCACGTTTTGGTCTCTTTTGTGTAAATACGAACTATAAATTTATATGTTTCAGCTATACATACCAAGGAACATTGCCTTTGGTCGGAATTGACTTGGATTTGTTTCGTTAGGACTACGGTTTGGATATGGTTATCACACTGTCTAATTTAGTAAAGGAAAACAGTATAAGTGCATGTACACACTAAATACAGAAGGCTGATTAATGATGGTCACAGTTTGGAGATTCTACGCCAAGTTTCAGTCATCATCTTCCTCATCATCACTGTCTGTTTCAGTGTCAAAAGTGTCATTTGCACGCTCATGTCCAAAGCATGCACACAATTCTGTACATTTAAGTCCTGTCTGGAGGCAATGGCATTTTCTTGCGACAGTGCACTCAATATCGGTGCAATACATATGAGTCAGGTTGCGGAATTCCAGTCGGCTAGCTCATTGGTATGCATCAGAGGCTTGAGGTAGCCATCAATAGACATTTCCCAGCCGTTACCATTGGGATCCCACACTTTAGGGTTAGGAATAAGACTGTTGTATTGGTGTCTTTTTGTCCAAAACCACTTGCTAGTAGTCATTACCCTATTCCGCAGTCCGAACTCTTTACTCTCCATAAGCTAACCTGTCTCTGTATAACCTATATACATATAGAAGTACTATAGTCCCAATTGCACACGTTCCTCTGTAAAATTTTGACATAGGCTGTAGTAGCCCAAATAAATTAAAGGGTCTTCGGCGGGTTACTACTCAACATGTTTCGGAGCCTTTTACCGTACATGTCTCTCTGAGTAGCGGCTCCTTGTCTAAGCTAATTATTCAACAAAGACAACCCATATAATAATGAATAAATATGAACGTGGCAAATGATGAATTAGCTAAATACGTGAAATTTTGCTTATAAATGCAGACCTTCATTATGAAAGTAGAATACCTTGCAAACAAACTATAATAACCAAATTTGTGTAGTACAGGTTCAGGTAAGAACAATTTGACTTACCCCTGAACCAGTATGTACCCTTTCTAGCTGGACATCTTATTCTAGTTAAACCATTTGCCAGTGTTTAACTTGAGTGGAAGCAAGCTGGGGCATTATATTCAGTCCCACCGATTGTAAAATAAATCGTTGCAGCTAGACCACCTATATAAACCAAGGGAAATCCTAATAATGACTGCAACAATGTACATCCTGCACCAGAAATGTAAAAAAAACTCCATGATGACACCTACTCTTCAAAAAATTAAGCTCTATTTCATTGCCAACCCTGAGTCAATGTATTAACGCAATGTGTCAGGTTTGTGATATTTGAAAAAATACTGTCACTTTTGAGTATCTTTTTTTAATATTGAGTAAATGTCCATTTAGGCATGTCAGAAAAGAATGAAGGTCATTAGCACTTAAGCCAAAAACATGTTATCAAAATTACTTTTCTTAACAGGATTTTAAGTACAATTAAGCAAACATGGAACTGTCATAGGCCGCTGCTTGCTACCGATAGTCATTTGTATTTCAGTCAAGAGAATGCAATGAAAATATTAACCAGATATCAAGTACAATTAGGCAAGCTTGTAACTGTCATACGCCACTACTCGCTACCGATAGCCCCTGGGGGTTTAACCTAAGAGAAAACAAGCTAGCCTAAAATGTCTGAAAGGTGAACATTAAAACAGAATGATGCCAAAAGATAAAATTATGTCGAAAAAAAGCAAGTCTAAAATCTCTAAAATTATTGAAGTCAAACTTTCTAACCATCTCGGGATATTTACAGCAAAATTTGTAGAAATATTTGATCAAAAGTACATCTTTAAATCCTCCTGACTCAAGTTTATTGTAAATATAAATTTGGTTCTAGATGCAAAGTCCTGAAATTTAGAACGAATACAACCAAATCTCAAAGTCTGCGAAAGAAAACGTATTATATCTAATAGCATCCGAAATAATACTGTCTGGGAAAGGATAATTAACTACTTCAAAGTTAAACTCATCTATTTTGTGATGGACTTTAATACAAAACCTGTCATTAGTGACCTGAATATCCAAGTCCAAAAACACTTCTCTGAAAACATCTGAATTGTTACCCTCCAAAGGGATATCTTTTGGGTAAATTTCTTTTGCAATTTTACTGAAATTTTGCATATTTACACAAGCGATGTCATCAAAATATCTTTCGTTGTTTGATAATTTTGTAGCCATTTGAAAGTCCTTTTTCATCACTTTATCCATATACTTAAACTCAAGCCAGGTAAAAGACAAATCTGTCAGTAGAGGGGAGCAGTTGCTACCCATTGTAATGCCTTTTATTTGTGAAAAAACCATGGTCTGCATTGAACAAAAGTATTATCCAAAAGAAATTTTATAGCATCTGTCAAAGTTTCAACAGTGTACGATTCAATGTTACTTTTTGAATATTTGTTGTGTTATGCTTCTTTTTTGTATATGAATTAATATTGATGTATGGTTTACCATTACGGTTTAACATTTTGCTTATTTATTCTGAAAGTGAACTTTTGACCTCATCTATGGGTAGATTTGTAGATTTGTGTGCAGTGTAGAAAAATCAAAACATTTGATATGATCTGCTTTTACATCTTTGATTTTAGATACAAACTCGAAAGAATTGCTAATACTCCAAAAACAATTTAATTCATATTTTGTAGAAATTGCATTACAGTATTTACGAAAATGAATTCCTAATTGCAGACAAGTACCATGTTCCTTCTTTTGATAATTGTTTTCTTGTACCTTTCGCAGCACCGGCTATAAATCTAGATGTAAAAGGGTTTTTATGTAAGTTGGATATCCAGAACAAAAGTGGAAAGGAGGAGTTCTCTTCAGGAATTTTGATATTAAAATTCCTTTTCATCTCATTTTTATGCGCATCTATCAAATTATCAATGGATTGTTTGTGTAATTTATATACGTCATTTTCTCTTATGTATGAAATACTGTTTATACCAAGTTCTTTTTTCAAAACAACCAGATAATATATTTTTGCAGATGATCTCAAGATTGTTCCCTGCCTTATCTATGGTAGTGACTACAAAACTTTCTTGTAGTTCTTTGACAGCTTTTGAAACTTCAGGTTATTTTAGATATATCGTATTGAAATTCTTATTGTCGGATTGGTAACAATAAATTCTTCTCCTAGAGACTTTTTTTCAAGTTTGATAACCATCCTTCTGAAATTCCACTTTTTCTTTCTTTGCCCATTTCATACAGTGGGAATCAAATGCATCACATGTATCCTGAAAAATACTGTCAATGTCCAACTTGGGACATATCCGAAATTTTGTACTTTTTTTCATAATTTCCTTCAAACTTGAATTTTGTATGATATCCAAATTACCTGTAAATACATGTTTGTGGTATGCAACGACAAAATCAGAATATTTACTTTTAGACATACAGTCACAATTCTGATTCGCTGGGATATCTTCAAGAGTAATTGAAGCCATAATTTGCTTGTAATCCATGATACTTTGTCTAATATTGTTGCCATATTTGTAGGAAATGATGGGGGGGGGGGTCTTTTATTTTGCACTCCTTTGGATTCATGTTACGAACAAATTTCAACTTGAAAAGGGACTGAATGTTTAGTGAATCAATAATTTTGTGTTTGAAAGGAATGCTGCCAAACATTTGATCTAATTTTTTTCTTGTTAGAATCTGGTTTTCGAATAGTTGTTGTGTAAGCGTACACAATTTCACAAAAAAATAAAAATTGCGGAAATGTGTGTTCTGAATCAGTGAGACCCAAATATTCATATTTGTTATATCTCGAAATGATAGTGCTTTACGAGCTGTATGTAATTGATCAATGCCATTGTGGCACCAGATGGCACATTGGTATTGTGCCCTTTTCACATGTTGCTCAAATGCATCCTCAGTAGGCGGTAGTTGAGCAGCTGATCAGTCTGTGGTGGAGGCAAGCGTATATCGTATCTTGTCCAAAGTAGTCTTGTAATCAGTCCCTTTTCCTGTGTTGAGAGCTTTCCTACAAAAAACACAGGTAATGGGATTTAGCTTGGCTGGGGGAAGCTTCTTTGATGGCGGTTCCAGGTTCATAATTTTAGGTTCACGGTACAAAATTATCTAACCTGCAAATACATTAAAACGTGGGTGTTTTTAGCAGGTCCAAGCTTCGTTTTAGAAAATAATCCAGCTCACCATGTGTATATTATCAATCATGCAACACATTTTGACAATATGCACAGTCATTTTCAATAACACTGATAATGAGACAATCACATAGCAGAGTTAGAATCCGACATGGACTCTGGAAGTCAAAGAAATGTGCCCAGATTTGTGCTTTCTGGTGCCTCTACAACACAACACATAAATTATAAAATCCGAATTTGAAGATGACCTCATTTGCATAAATTTAATGATAGGGTTTTTAAATTGGTTTCACTCCATATTTTTTTCTCGGAAATATATATGCTAGATTTGCTCAAATTCCAACGTTCTGGAGAAAGCGCTTTTGCACAAGCTAGCCAGACCAGACAACCCATAAACATACCCCCCCCCACCCCCCGCGGCGGACCCATAAAATTTCAGTAAACCTGTGAACGAAAAATGTTGATAAGACGATTGGGATTCCATGTTCTATATGCTTTGAAGCATTTTTCAAGGAAATATAACTTTTTGCATTGGTACAGCACATAATGTGTGATATACATCTCTAGAATGGCTTCAAAAACCCCAACGTTTGAAGCCTAATTTTTATACACGTAATGGTGTCCACTTTATATACTCCAGTAACTTTGGTATCAGTATATCCCTGGAAATATATTACCAACATCATTTAACATTTACCCCCATTTTTGGTAATTTTGCAACTGCATCAAACAACATCAACAAATAGAGGTATTTATATTGCTAAATAGATGACAAAGTTTTGCATATAATTATAATAATAATGATGTTTATCAAATGATTTTTTTTAAAACTTCACGCCTGATGAAAAAGTAAGGTAAGTGCTACCTTCTGGTGAAATTTTGAGTGGTTATCTTTAAAATTAAGCCAAATATTAAAAAATAGTGAAAAGTAGTCATTTCCCATAAAAAATAGAGGTTGCCATAAAAACCGGCGTGTAAACATACCAAAACACGCTTTTCGGACTCCACAACCTATTTTTCTGTGAAGAGGACACGTGCGCACATTTGATATAGGTTGTGTTTTGTTATACCTTTGGTTGTGGTGCACCTATTTTTAGGGCACTTTAGCAGCATTTGCCGCTAGCCTACAAGGCAAACATTGACATATCTTAAGTGAAATTTGGCTATACTATCAGACTTTTCCTTCTAGAAGACTGATTTTAAAGTAAAATGGGAAATTATGGAGTTCCATACTTCCATGAGGAGGACTGAAATTCAGCAATGTTCATATTTCAAGCTGGCCACCAAAACATTCTGTTGCTTTGAAGCATGAAAGTGCATATGTAACATACTTAACACTAAAAAAAAACAGGAACCACACACACACACACTCTCTCTCTCTCTCTCTCACACACACACATATGCATACACACACACACACACACACACATATATATATATATATATATATATATATATATATATATATATATATATATATATATATTGCATAAGAGGCAAAACATGAAGAAGAAAAACTATTTTTGCACTTCTGAAAGACTATGGTAATAAACTGGTTTAATTATTGGTTACATATGTACTTAGTTGCTTTTGTGTTCTTCTTACGAATTGATTTATTGATTGATCTATTGATTCATTCGTAGATTGAATGCCTGATTTAGATCCTCAATGATATTTGTTCATCCAGGTAGTTTTTGAATTTATTACTTTACTTTAAAGCTCAAACCTTTGAAAATCACTGTGAAATATCCAGTTATATTTTTTATTTACTGGGATATGAACTTCACAATTATCTCTTATTTTCAGTAACATGTCATCCTACTTTAGTTGACTGAATTGCTTTTGCTCCTAATATATCGTGCATGAAATTTCAAGCCACAGTTAGGCGCAACAAGGTTCGGAACTTGTATAACTCTCTGCATTAACGGCATGAACTCGTACATCCTCCACAATTGTGGTAATATTCTCCAAAGCGACAATAAATATTCAAAATCTCAACCATATCTGTAAAGAATGTCATCTCTTATTCTACAAAGGTTTAAAAAGGGTTCAGCATCCATTGCTCATCCGTCACTTTTTCCACAATTCGCATTTTCAACTTCCTTTTACAATCATCAGCTGGTTCTTTTTTACCATTTAAAGCTTTTTTCTGGATCGTAGGAAAACTGCTTCGGAATTCGACTGAAACTTTTCTCTCTCTCTCTCTCTCTCTCTCTCTCTCTCTCTCTCTCTATATATATATATATATATATATCTACATATACATACATATACATATATATACATATACATACATACATATATATATATGTATATATATATATATATATATATATATATATATATATATATATATATATATATATATATATATGTGTTGTATTTGTGTCTTTTTGTTCAGAACTACTTCCTAGTAGTCTTTACCCTATTCTGCAGTCCGAACTATTTATTCTCCATAAGCTAACCTGTCCCTTCCCAACCTATATACATATGGAAGTACTATTATCCATATTGCACACGTTCCTATGTAAAATTTGGACAAAGGCTATTTTAGCCCAAATGAATTAAAGGGTCTTCAGCGGGTAACTACTCAGAACATGTTGCACAGCCTTTATCCGTACATGTCTCTCTGAGTGGCGGCTTCTTGTCTAAGCTAAATATTCAACAAATACAACCCACATAGTAATGAATAAATATGAAGACAACAACTGATAAATTAGCTGAACAGGTGCAGTTTTGCTTATAAATGCAGAGTTTCATTATGAAGGAAGAATGCTTGTCAAACAAACCATAATCACTAAATTTGTGTAGTACCGGTCCAGGTAAGAACAATTTGAATTACCTCTGAAGCAATATGTACCCTTTCTAGCTTTACAGCTTATCCACACCAGAAATGTTAAAAAAAAAAAATTAAAAAAAAAAAAAAAAAATCCATGATGACATTTACTCCTCACGATGAACGTCTACAAACAATTAAGCTCTATTTCACTGCAACCCTGAGTCAATGCCTCAACGAATTGTATCCGGTTTGTGACATTTAAGAAAGTTGTGTCAATTGTGAGTAATTTTACATACATATTGAGTAAATGTGATTTTTTGCTATGTCAGAAAAGAATGAAATTCATTAGCATTTATGCCTAAAAAAACATGTCATCAGAACAATTTTTCCTAACACGATTTTAATACAACTAAACAAACATGTAACTGTCGTAGGCCTTTGCTTGCTGCCGATTATCCCCCCCCCCTTCACTAAACAGAAGACCTGTAAGCCAAAATTTTCTGAAAGCGAATATTAAAACAGAATGATGTAAAAAATAGAGTGAAGTAGCAAGACACAGAAGTCTAAAAACTGTACAATATTTGTAGCCAAACTTTCTGATAAACTTTGGATGTCGACATCAAAATTTAAAGTACAAGTCAGAAAAGAGTGAAAGTAATAAGTATTCAAATCAAGAGAATGCAAAGAAAATATGAAATTTCTGAACCAGATATCAAGTACAATTAGGCAACATTGTACCTGTCCTCGGCTGCTACTTGCTATTGATAGCCCCTGGGGGTTTAATCTAACAGAAAACAAGGTAGCCTAAAATTTCGGAAACGTGAACAGTAAAACAGAATGATGCCAAACGCTAAAATTTAGTCGCAAAACAGGCAAGTCTAAAATTTCTAAAATTATTGAAGCCAAACTTTCTACCCATCTCCAGGTATTTACAGAAATGTCTGTACAAATATTCAATCAAAAGTACATCTTTGAATCCTCTTGACTCAAGTTTATTGTAAATCAATTTGGTTCCAGTTGCAAAGTCCTGCAATTTTGAACAAATGCGACTTAACGTCAAAATCTGTGACAAAAACGTATTATATGCAAGAGTTTCCGAAATATTACTGCCCGGGAAAGGATAATTAGCTACCTCGCAGGTAAGCGCATCTATTTTGACACAAAACCAGTCACTAGTGACCTGAATATCCAAGTCCAAAAACACATCTCTTAAACCATCTGAATTGTTACCTTCCAAAGGGATATCCCTTGGGTAAATTTCTTTGGCATATATATATATATATATATATATATATATATATATATATATATATATATATATATATATATATATATATATAAATGTGTGTGTGTGTGTGTGTGTGTGTGTGTGTGTGTGTGTGTGTGTGTGCGTGTGTGTTTGTCATTTCACTCCACACAAAGCATTCCCTGTCATTTTTTGCAGGGGGCGGGGGTGAGATTTTGGCCAGACGGGGCAATTATTTCTAATGAGTGATACTTTGTGTGAGGCAATCCGACGGGGTAGTACTCAAGCAGTGGTCACTCACAACCTTCTGAGATACTGTAAGCAAAACCTATGTTATGAAAAAAGCTAAGCAAAGGTTATTTCGCATCAAAACTTGATATCAACCACAAAACCTGCTTAGCTTGCCAATTTTTTTTTTGCACTAGGATGTGATTCTCCATTTCTAGCCAGAAAGAGATGTGGTAATTTTAATTTGTTTCACCTGCCAGACCAGACACCACATGTTCTCTTCATGAGACGTGTATTGAGTTAAAGGATGTAGTACATTTCATGGTCCTATTACGTTTATGAAGCAGTAGCAGTATAAGCCTTGTCGTAGTCGTTCTGCAATAGGCAAGCCTGACATTAAAACCTTCTTTTATCAGGTAAAGCTTTTGCATTTGACTGTCGCAGAGCAAGTGTACAGGGTCTGTCTAACGGCCTACATCACTTTTACCTACGTCGTTCGAGATTTTTAGACTGCAAGTGTATCAAGGTGTATTTCCATCAGGAGTCAAGTGAACACAGCCATATTGATTAGAAAAGCTCAGGCTTTAGTCCTTTTTATCGGCGGATGGAGGTAGTAGTAGCGTTATCTGACTGTATGTAGGCAACAACAGTCAAACGTCTACACATATAGCCTAAGACTGGGCTACCCTAAAGTATTTCATGTAGCCGAGCATGTGTGTAATGTGTTAGTTTCTAGGTCTAGGCTGCACACCAATCATGTATGGTCATGGCAATATATCCATACACTAGCATTAAGCTTTGCCTTTACTTTAGTCTTAAGTATAGTCTGCGGACTAAATACAGTCTAGATGAAGACTATTTTCCTCCAAAAGGTGATATACAGTCCATAAATTCCTGCCAAGTCTATATTATTTGATGAGCATAAGATACTTTTATGTTATGTCCTTTAAGACGCTGTGTGGTATCAGTGCCGTTAGGTATAGAAGGGCTTTAAGAGTTGGGTCTAAATGAATAAACAGTTGCGACTGACTTGGAAATGTGGTCAGTAAGCTATTATTACCTGATCTTTCCACCATGTAAAAGCAATTTATTATATCATTTCTAATTTCTTTACCCAATCTGTAGGCACGTTAACTAGGAACAGTATGTGATACATTTATCTAGAGCCAATGGCTGCAGGTCGTTTTTGATTGCTTTGGTTCCAGGCAATCATTTTTGTCGCCAAGCTTTGGCCATGTAGCAATGGTAGCATAGTGGTTGGTGAAATCTTAAACTTAGTGAGGAAAGATTTGAAGTCATCTAACAAAATCTCATGTCAAAGGAAAAAAACCCACAAAAACAGTGATATTTTGTATCACCTAATTTTGGGTTAATTGCCCATAAGTACATCAGCCATGAGCATTTTCTTTATCTTTTGGCAAAATTTCATAGATAGTTTATATCCAAATTTGGGCAGCCAATTGCTTTAAAATTACACAAGCACATCTCTTAGGATTCTTAGAACCTAATTTGATTCAAGTGCTACGGCTTTAGTTATTGCAGCACCAAGTTGACAACTAGCCCTAATAGTGAACAAAGCTTGCTGTTACGGTATAGGGACAGGAAGTTGAGAAGAACATGACTTACAGTCACATAGTGTTGCCAGCTTCGAGAAACTGTACTACAGAAAGCCAATTCTCCGGTAACGTGACTTTTTTTACCGCAGTTCAGCATTTGAAATGTTTCATTTCCTTAACACACATTATATAAAAATAATCAAATGCTTCCATTTCAACAAAAACGAAACTTAAAAATATTGTACTGCCTTGCTTTTTGCAGACATGGTAGAATACATAGAGACTTTTCTTGCCTGCCATTTTGGTCCAGTCAAAACATGTCGCAAAGAGTCAGCCAGGCTCCCAACGGATTTCGATTCATCCAATGTGGCACGAGCCAAAGCACAGAACTGCGTATGCTCAATACACATCTGCAAATGCAAGTTATGAAAGAGCCAGGCCTCAAAGGCGGCCTGACGAGATACAAATGAAATTGGTAACGGGATGGGCACGGATTCTTCTCGGTTATACCCATTTCATAGCGAGCTTCCAAGCGGGGGCATAATCGACGAAGCATCACCGTGAGTCCTACTGTAATGGTGCGGGTGCAATAAGCATATAAACAAATGATCTTGACCTTCTTCTGTACACCATACCCATGGCAACAAGCATGTCAGTAGGGAATCGACTGGCTTTGGACAATGGGTTTTAATCATGGTGGCAGATGAAGAATATGCTCGTTTGCAAATGGAATTAGGTCTGGATTCATTTTGAGAGGATTTGTACTTGCAACTTGGTGAAGGTAACCCCTTGAGAACAGACAACATAAAACCTATCTTCTCCGAGTTGCAAGCTCAAAGCCGTGCATTATGTCTTTTACTGGTACTGAACCACAGCCCTTATTTTAGCCAGAGGCACAGGCAAAGCTTTGGTCCCGTGCAAGTAAACCAGACTAGAAATAAATGATATACCTTTTTTAAGTTTGTGTGTCCTTCTTTTTTAATTGGAGTTCAGCTGATTGGTGATTCTGTTTAATGTGGGACCCTAGGCTATGTTAACTAATACATTTGCAAACTTTGTCCTCAGCAGTTTGCTTGCATGTGTACGGGGTAAAAGAATAGGGAACAGGCAGTAGGCCTAGTACTAAAGCAATCGACCTGATCAGGTTCTTGTTTTTTTTCCAGAATTTGGCAAAAATGAAGTTTGACATGCATATCGTATTAAACTGCTCAGCTAAAAAAGGCATTTTTCTTTCTTCAAAATATATTCGAGTAGTAATATATACACGTACCGATGTCATGGTGTCCATCTGATCCATAATCGAGGAATTCAGAAATGTAATATAGGCCAAGCAGAGTGATAATGATAGTCCTCAGCTTTGGTCATAAAATCAACACTTGCACACATTGTAGTAGCAAGCCATGATAAAGTAAAAGTAAACTGATGCCTGAATTGCGACATAAACAAATGGTCCACAAAAATCAGTTATTGTTGAAGATTCTTATGATGTGGAGAATGCAGTTTAGTAAAAAAGTGAAAACAAAATACATCTTTATGTCATGTCAGGCAAAAAAATATAAGTCAGTTTAGGCAACATGAAAACGCTTGTGCATCTATATGCAACATCTAAATGCACAAGTTCTTGTGAGAACCTAAGTATTACCCTTTAGATTACAGAATATACCAATTTTATGTATATATTGGTGCAATAAATATGCGTTTTAATAAAAAATTAAATATATCATTTTGTTGCTGTTTTGATTCTGGGCTAAAATGAACACCATTTCCATTTCAGCAATAAAGCATTATATTATAAATGATGTACAGAAAGAAGCAAATATTATGAATTATGTGCGCCATAAAAAATTCCTGCCATCAATTACTTTTTATCAAACGTTTCTGCATGAATGAGCACTTGTCCAGTAAAAAAAAAAGACAAAGAGGATCAGTGAAGATAGACAATAGGCATGCACTATATGCAGTGACAAGAAACCCATTGTACAGTTAGAGCACTGTGCGCTTACACCAGTTACAGATATCAGTGGTACAATTAAATATGGTGTCCATGTACCACAAAATTAAACATATTGTCCAATTGAAGAGAACACGGAAATTTGTCTAGGCTCAGGCATTGTTCTGTGATTCTATTTTTTTTTTCTTTTTTTAAACGCGAGGTGTATTCAAAATATTCCCTGACAACTGTTTAATCTGTTGTAAGTTCTTATTTAAAAAACTATTACTACTACTACTACTACTACTACTACTACTACTACTACTACTACTACTACTACTACTACTACTACTACTACTACTATTACTACTACTAATAATAATAATAATAATAATTTTTCCTGCAACAGTATGTGAACGGAGTGCCTTGAATTAATTTCAGATACTTTTAAATTGCATGTTTATTCATAATAAAATTTCATTAAGGCATTTGCAATGTAACATAGCTGATTCTTGTTTATCATTTTGATGCAACCATTTTTTAAATAAAAAAATGGCAGTTTACTATCTTTTGTTTCCTTGGCCTATTTGTTTTCTCTCTACTTGTTGCCAATTACCACAATGTCCATAGGATTTCTAATCCTATAATAAATATTAAGTAAATTGTAGCTAAAACAGTGTAACATTTTTACCTACTTTACACCTACTATTTCTCTTGTAACTATGCTTTTTTGCAGTATATCTAGGTCCCCCCCCATGATAGGGGCTGTTAAGGCCTAAATAAGGGTCTCCTGACCACTGTAATGATATATTTATGTAACCTTATATTGTATATATTCAGAAGATAAAGGAGTCTTGAGTTTGAGTCTGAGTATTGATACCGTACAGTCATTTGATTTGAAATTGTAATTGCGATTGTGGATATTGTTCAACATATTCAAGGTAACAAGGCTGTTTATACCTGCAACGGTAGGCCTGCACTATAAGGCTTAATTATATGCATGAAGTACAATTTCTTTTGTAATGTCATTACTGTAAAATTTGTATTTTTCCTGAACTGATTGGACTGCTAGAACACACAATCAATCAATTGGGTATTATGTTTCCTCCAATAAATATATATCTTTTGGTTTCTATATTTCTGAAGTTCTCTTATCTATGTTTCAACAGATAAAATATTTTTGTAAGAATTTGCATCCCTTACAGATTTGAACACATTGGCAAATACCAATATAATAGCTGATATTGTCTCGATATGAAAGCCTTGTAAATTTGTTGGTTCTGCTGGCAGATGAGGAGAAGAGATATACACATGCTGCTGTTATATTATATGTGTTGAATGAATTGTTTTACATTTCATGTACTCAATGATATTACAAGATAACGTTAATGCAGAAATTTAATCACAAGATATGTAGCACACAAATTGTAACACCGATCAATAAGTTTGTAAAACTGAACTATTCTTTTTATATTACATTTCTATTGAAAACGAACATGTCTGAACAAGTTACTGTAAAACATTGCCAAAGTGTCAAACATTATGGAAAGCCTGCTGAGCTTTTTTTTTTCGTATTATAAAGGTAGCAAATTCCTGATAGAAGTATATTTTTAAATCTATAGCTTATATTTGACATTGCAATAGGCCTAAATAACGAAAACTGGACAGTTATTAGCTGCATTATACATGCACAATTTTCTTTGTGCCTATGCTTCCCAACTGCAACACATCATTTTACCAATCACAGGGTAATTAAGATCTGCAATGTAGGCCTTTAGGGAAAATAATGCAACATACGACCAGTTTTGATGTACTTGCTATTAATGGAGCTACAGGGTCTTGAAAATCTACTATGCTTCACCAGTTTACTAAAAGGCAAAGGGAAACAAATATGTTTAATGTTGGCCATTTACATTGTTTGAACAATGTTTTTTTACTTTTTCTTTTTTCGTTTCTTTCTATTTTTCTTTGTTTTTTCTTTTGTGTTTTGTTACGGTAAACTCAAAGTACAGACCAGTCTGAAGCATTGGCTTAAAATTGTATGTTTTTCTACTTAAATTCGTTCAACGGTGTGGCAGTTTCCCTGCCAAACTAAACAGAAGAGCTTCATCCCCTTATAGGCATATACAGTTAAGCATAAGTCGAAATTGCCAGACTGACAAAATGGTTACAATGTGCATATTTAAAGTAGGCCCGATTAGGATGACGGTGATGATGATGAATATCATCATCATAAGCTTAAGGTCTCTTAAGTAAATCTCAGCTCGACAAGTTGACAGCGTAATCATAGCAGATGATATGTTTGTCTGTATTGTTTAGAGGCAGCGATATCCGGCAGAGGAGTAAGGACAGTACCCATTACTGTTACACACAAAGGAAATAAAAGTATTACAATCATTTTTAAATGTATTCATATAGTTGAAAAAAGTATAGGTCTTGGCTATGTGTGGCTTGATGAAGGGCAAAATGTTGCAAAAAAATGTTATAAATCAGCCCAATGTTTGAAAATTAGCAGAGCTTAGAGTATTCACAATTTTCAGCTTTTTCTTTTTGTTTTGTCTGCCGCACTTTTTTTCTGCTGTGCTTTCTGCCATACATTTTGTTGTTGTTGTTGTTGTTTATTGTTTTACTTGTAAATATTTGCGAGAAAATAATGAAGGCAGAAACTTCAATTAATGCCCTGGGAGGTCAGCGCTCCTAGCGCCATACTGTCGGCTAGCAATACGTCCTGCGTCAGACGTCATTGCGGCGGCAGATCGCTAAAGCAGACGGTCAAAAAGGGAGAAAAGTGTCACTAAAGCTGTCCTATTTTTTTCATTTTCCGGGGACAACTGATTCCGTAGGCATGACCTTTTCCTTCTTAATCGGACCAAAATGTAAAACATTTTTGTTTGTGATTGATGAAAAAGATGGTCTGAACTTTCTAATGGTACCAGCATGCAGTGTTTTCGGGAAGTGATCCAATGCTATGAAATGGAAGAAACGAGTACAATTTTAC
>OZ026628.1:43619323-43639323 GCA_964020975.1 Hermodice carunculata | reverse complement strand
TAATCAAATTTTAAATCCGCGAGAACCGAGTATTCGAGATGAAATAAAATAGAGTAAAAGTGAACTGGAATCTTTAGACTTAATACTCTATCATAATGACGGAAAGATTCCATCGGATATAAATTACAGGAATACAGGCAGTCATCAGTATGTACCATTTAATTCATGTCCCCCACGGTATACTAAGACAAATAGTCCGTATAATCAGGTAAGAAGGATCTGCAGAATAGTAGAAAAAAAACAAATGGAAAAGCCACACCTGGATGAATTGCGAAATTTTCTAAATGGCAAGGGAAACACAAGAATCACTAACAAAGGCCCGTAAAAACTAGTAAGGGATCAAGAAATATCTTGTTATGATCTGAACATATAATCCTAACAATCCGGTGATAATGCCACAAGTAGGCGAAGCCTTAACATTTTGGAAATGAACCCCTCACTTGGCGAAATATCCAAAGATCTCAATTCCATTTCAAGCCAAAGACAGACTCGAAATTTTAAGCAAATTCTAACGAGGTCAAACTTTGAATGAAGGGACTGATATCAAGGCGGGAGTAAAAAAATGTGGTCTTCCTCGGTGTAAGAGCTGTATCAATATGATGATCACTGGCACAATATCGCTGGATAAAACCTGGAAGCTACAAGATTTGCAAATTACAACAGAAATGGGTTGTTTAAGCAAAATGGATTTGTGCGATTCTATGTAGGGGGTGTAACGAGATTTACATAGGATATAGAGACAACGAACTACACAAGCGCATGACGGTACACACACAACACATACGGGTGTGTGAGACACGGCCAATTCAGTGGACTGAACATATTAATCAATGTTCTAACCCTGCGACTAATTTTTATTTTTATGCCCATTACCTCAGATGCCAAATGATTGGGACATAAAGAGAGAGAGAGAGAGAGAGAGAGAGAGAGAGAGAGAGAGAGAGAGAGAGAGAGAGAGAGAGAGAGAGAGAGAGAGAGAGAGAGAGGGGAGGGCAAAACGAAGTCGTGTCACAACGTAAATATATGTCTAGGCTGAATGGTTTTAATAGTTAATAGTGATATTAACTATTCATAAATGGCCTTGTATATTAACTATTCATAGGTCTCACCTGGTACAAATTAGACCTATATTGTTAAGGAGGCCTTCCATTTTAATTAATAACATAATGAAATCATACATGTATGTTGGGGAGAAAGGGGCAATATACTTATAATTCAATGTCAGCCTAAACGAGAACAAAACAGGACTATTCTTAATAGGAAGACGTTATAGATTAATTGATATATTCATGCATTCACTTCATGGGGCTAAATCAGTGACGTTATAAATGAACGTCATAGTGTGCCTCTATGCTAATTTGGCCTTATGGATTTCACGTTAACAACAGAAACTAATGTAAACGTTGTGTTGGCTTGAACATTACACACACACACACACACACACACATACATATATATATATATATATATATATATATATATATATATATATATATATATATATATATATGTGTGTGTGTGTGTGTGTGTGTGTGTTGGGTGGTTTATGGGCAGAATTGAAATCCTCAGACCGTCTTGTGGGCAGTTGTTCGGTTTATCGGCAGTTGAAAAATGCCCATAAACTATGTTGGCCTTAAATTCAATGCGCCACCTAGGGGATTTCAGATATTATGGGAACCTTTAAACGTCCAGAAATTGTGGTAAACTATACTTGGTATATACTGCCCATGGTCCAGTTTGAGGATTATTAATGACCCGCAGATAATGGGCATGACCCACAAACTGTCTGTTGGACCTTTACATGTATGATGTATACACACACACACACACACACACATATATATATATATATATATATATATATATATATATATATATATATATATATATATATATATATATTTATATACATGTATACATATACATTTGTGTGTGTGTGTATGTGTATGCTTGTGTGTGCACGTGTGTGTGTTTTGCGATCACGAAATGGTCTCCAACCAGCAACTTTGGCACCAATCACCTAGACGAAAATGGGACTGCATATTACAAATGCACCAAATAACCCAGTCCTAGAAAATATTTCAACGGAGGCCGGCATGTGGGAATGCCAAATTCGACTCGGTCCAGTTCACTGTATTGAATTCAGTGCAGGTACTCTATTCGGAGTTGTCCGAGATCGGGCATGAAGTAAAACTCTTGAATAAAAAAAAATCATGATAAATGGATGGTCATGGTCGAAAACTGACACATCTAGCAGATAGTCGGCAGAAAAAAATCTTGTGTACGTTTTTCTTGCCTGTCTTATTAGGTGCGAAATGTGGAGACACGCGGAGAAAGGAAGTTGAAGAGCACGGCGAGGTAGGAAATGTAAATGTGAAAATATTTAACGTCTTGATAAATGATAAATACACTATTTTTGAAATATATATATATATATATATATATATATATATATATATATATATATGTGTGTGTGTGTGTGTGTGTGTGTGTGTGTGTGTGCATGTGGCTGTCTTTCTATGTGTATTAGTGATTTTTTCCCTCTTGAATCACTTCAACACTAGCATCGTCACCAAGCAATATGTGTAAAGCCCACCATAATATAAATGACACATTCCATATGGCTTCCTTTCCCACACATAAATCTTAGTACAATGAAAACTAGAAGTTTTTGCGAGCATTCCATGATATAACCTTGACAACATTCCCCATTCAGGCTATAGAAATCGTCGGTATCTGAAAATAAGTAACAAAACTGAATATAGTTTGTTATAATTAATCCTAGGTGTGACATTGTCACCAGTTTAGTTTTGGCTATTTACATAAACTGGGCAGATGTTTCCCCACATTACATCACACACAATTCATCGTTAATGAGACACATCGAAGTTGTTTTTCTCTCTTTCTTTTTAATTGTGTTATTTCATTTTGTTTTAGATTCTCCTGCAGTGTGCACCCGGAAGACAAGGATATACCTCGTTAATGTGGTACAGAAATGCAACAATGACACAACCGACGTATTTGATATATTCTTGGCAATACCCAAACAAAACCCAAAAGAATCTGCTGAGGGAAAAAGGCGTCAGGGTTCTTAATGGTTCCTTGCATATTCAATCAGCAAGGATGGAAAATGGTGGAGAGTACAGGTGCAATATGATGGTTCCAGAGCCATTCGAAGCCATCATAAAGTTAATCGTTTTAGGTGAGCTGGTTCATAACATGCCACATCATGCTAGTATTTGAATATGGAAGTGTGATCTGCCATTAGAATTGGCTGTTTCACATTATATATATATATATATATGTATATATATATATATATATATATATATATATATATATATATATATATATATATATATGTATATATATATATATATATATATATATATATATATATATATATATATATATATATAAAGGCCTAACCACTAAAAGCACAAATTCTATCTCTTGTGACAAACAAAAAAAAAAAAAAAAAAAAGAAAGAAAGAAAAGAAACAGGTTTTCTTTAATCATGCAAATTCTGGGTAACTGTATTTTTATTGCAAAGGGACATTATGCCTATAAATTAAGTGTGTTTATGTTTAACATCTGCATATTTACTTGTAACCGGCCGTATCTGTGATTTTCATATCCACTTTTCATCCATGTCTTCTCAAAACCTTAACTTTTTGTATGTTCTCTTAAAGAGAGAGAGAGAGAGAGAGAGAGAGAGAGAGAGAGAGAGAGAGAGAAAGAGGGAGAGACAGAGAGGTCTAAACACATATATTGACAATTGATACCAAATGATTGAAAGCAAAATGCTTAGTTTTAATCGGGAAGTGTCTTTGAATGGGCCTTTGTTGTCAATATATACATCCAAATGTGAAACAGAAACCGTCTTTTGGGTGTCCAACATCAGCTACATTTTCGTCGGTTCTTATCTACAAGATGCAAAGAACAGTTTAGTCTAATTGGAAATTTTCTCACATATGTTTTCACCTCAGATACTTTTGGAACCTACTGCACAGTTGGTTAGGATCTTTCAGCAAAATATACATGCAATTCTCAGAGCACACCTCTGTATAAAACAGTTTTACTATGTGATCCCTTCTCGCAAATGTGCATGAAAAACTAAATTTTATAAAATTGTATATATAAGCAAAACAGAGTGTTTGGCAAAAATAAATCAGCCCATCTTTCAGTCCAAACCCGGGATTGGGAATCATACATATGGGAACATCGCAATATGCTGATAATCTTCTGTATTTACATTTCAGTAAAACCGCAGAATCTCTCACTGATACTTGGAGGCATAAACAAAGGGCCTTTTATTCGAGGCAAATATGGGTATGCAATGTGCATTGTTCCTCGTGTTCATCCAGCGAACATGTCAATCATCTACTGGATGAGAAATGGGCAAAGAACGAACAAAGTAAACGTGACACTGGAAATCAACAGTGACAACTCATCTAAAATTGTGAGCTACACATGGTGGATTTTGCAGAAAGCTGACCAAGAAAAAGATATTGTTTGTCATGCTACATGGAATAACATTTCTTTCCGAAATGTGTCGAGAAAGATGGAAGTGTACTGTGAGTGATTAATTCGAATTTTGGTGTGATTTGTTTGCAAAAGTAACCTTATGACTCATCGATCCGGCGTAATGAGAACAAAAAATAATATATCCAGTTATTAGATGCCATTGTGTTCGATACTTCTTGTTCTGGTTTTCCTGTGAACATTTATCACTGATCTTGACCATACTAAAGTTAAAAGTCATTCTCACCAAAACATGAGTAAACCATATTTTGATACTGATGTAACATGAATGGCAATAAATAAATAAATAAATAAATAAATAAATAAATAAATAAATAAATAAATAAATAAATAAATAAATAAATAAATAAATGAATAAATAAATGAATGAATAAATAAATAAATAAATAAATAAGTAAGTAAGTAAATAAATAAATAAATACAACTACCTATCAATGTTTGAATGATTGATTGAATGAATGAATAAATGAATGAATGAACCAATCAATCAATACAAGGGACAGGCAGATAGATAGCTATATCGATCGATCGATGGATAGATAGGTAGATAAAAAGTGGATCGATAAACAAGTAGATCAATCAATCAATCAATCAATCAATCAATCAACAAGTAAATAAACAAATGAAGGAATGTGGACATATTGGCTTCTTGTATAGACACATTTGAAGAACAGATTAATAATTAAGTGTCGACATATATTTTGTTTCTTACTCTGCATATTTAGACAATGCATCTGACGTCACTATTACCGTTAAGCCTAAACCAGCCATAGAAGGCAATGATCTGTATCTCAATTGCACTGCAAGGAATGGGCATCCTAATGTATACAACTACACATGGGAGTTTGAGAAGTATCACCCATCAGAAATATTGAGATCATCTAGCATACGGCTGACAGCCAGCAAAAATCATCAAGGCAAGGTGATGTGTTATGCAGAGAATAGGGGTGGCCTATCAGTCGGTGAAATATCAATAGCCTTTTTATGTGAGTGCATTATAACATATTTTTACATTGGTCATAACATCAGGACTATTGCCCTGTATGTCGTATATAAGGACTTTTCCCTTCCAAATAATTTAGGTTGTTCAACATTTCCAAACTGTTAAAAATAGTGGTTGAAAAATTAAAAATAATAACTGATTCAGCCAGTCAAGACCATAGGTAAACACATGGTAAATGCAGATCAAATGAGTATTTTACATCGTTTGTTTTTTTTCCTTTCAATATATATATATATATATATATATATATATATATATATATATATATATATATATATATATATATATATATATATATATATATATATATATATATATATATCCACTCCATTGATCTAACATTATTTTATTGCATTGCATGATGGTTTTTTTCCTGAAAATTGTATGTCACATTCTATGTTTTTTTTTCCGAGCAATCTGGGGGTATGCGTGTCTTCTTAGTGCCCTTTCCCTTCCCACGCTTCATTTCTACTTATGATAATTAATGTCATAAACGGAATCAGGTTCCTCGAGGTGGCGATGATACATTGGATACACATGAAAATACATAGGATAGTCATATTGTTGGTATTAGTTGCCTCAGAAGCTTGTCTGTCAGTGACTTCAATTGGTTGTTTAGCAATACCCTGTGTCCTGTATGGTGTGACGGGCAAAGGGTAGCTGGCAAGTAGTTCTAGCCACTTAATATATTGAGCCCTGGAAGAAAAAAAATGTCCTCAGTGGAAAGTAATGATGTAATTTTTATGTAAAATAGGATGATTTATACTGAAGCGGTCCAAAAGATGTTTGGATTAGCATATCTTTAAAAAATTTAATTGGAACAATTTCAATGGATTACTGTTTCTATGGGCATATATTTCCGACACATAGATGGCAAAAGCATGGACTTTCGTATATTAAATGACGAGGTAGACAAGCACGAGTAAACCCTTGTTACCTTTTTTATTTTGTCCAGATCCACCAACTGTTACAGTGACAGGTCCACAAAACAAAGTAAGGGAGGGCACAAACGTGACCCTCACATGCCGAGCTACCGATGGGAATTCGGCACAATACCACTACTCATGGCAGAAAGCATCAGGAGGAAAGGCCATCAGATCTAAATATCTTAATTTGATCAACGTAAATTATACATTTCGTGATATCTACACTTGCAATGCTTCTAATGCAGCTGGGACAACCTCTGGTGACATAACCTTTGATGTACTCTGTAAGTTTTCTTTTTCACATTTTGCCGAATGTGCTTCTCGAAAACGTAGCGAAAAATTACTATTGTTGTCTTACAATACTATTTACTTCGTGCGGCTTGAACTGGCGTATCTTATTATACCTTTTTGATACTGTCATCACAGAATAGTGTCAATTTCTCGCACTATCACAAGTTTTTTTGTGTGTTTTTTCCCATCCTTTTTTATTCATACATTCACTTTCTACACAATAAAATTAAGTCTGCTTCACGACAACTATTGTAGGAGAAGAAGATCTATAGAGATTCCAAATGGCTCATTCTGGCCTCCGTGTCGCGCGATTTTATTTTTTTTGAAACATCGTTCCTTGATCAACATTTTTTCATATTATACTGTTTATATTTCTTATTCCTGTATCCCCTGTCCCTCTGTCCTTTATACAATTTGTACTTTAACAAACTCAGTTTTCTAATATAAGCATGCGCCATAAGAGCAGCATTGTCAAATTTACACCATGTTGACGCGTATATCATGCTGGGTATTTTTGGTTGTTGTAATACCCGTACATTTGTGTTTCTAAGTTGGATATTTGAAGTTCATGAACTGGAAATCCATCTTTGTCACACACACATACACACACACACACATATATGTGTGTGTGTGTGTTTGTGCCTCCTTATTGCATTAGGTTCATGGAACATATTTCCACTTTGCAGTTATATAATTTGCATTAAACATATTTTGCAGTCGCACCAAAACAAGACCCTGAAAAATTTGTAAGGAAGAAAGTGTTCACATCAACACAGAACACAGCAAAGCTTGAAGTGTACGTAATTGCCAACCCTCCTAATGTTACATTTGCATGGTACAAAGGAAGAAGGCAACTGCAGAAATACCAAAACGTCAGCTATGCTGTGTTTGAACTTGAAAATATAACTGACCATGATCTCGGTTTGTACCGCTGTGAAACAGAGAACACAATTGGCAACACGTCTTTTTTCTACACCGTACACTATGATCAAGCACCTGGAAAACCATACCATCTGCAGACTGTGAAAATAACAGCAGTTTCAATAGTAATACAATGGCAGAGGAATTTTTCAGGGGGTCACAAGCAAGACTTTTACGTATACTGTGACAGATCAGCTATAACAGGGATCTCCAAACATCGCACTATATTACAAGATCCATACCCAACTTCTAAAACACTGCAATATAAGATAGCGGACCTGGAACCAAATGTTCATTACTATATATATGTGGCAGCTATGAGCAACTTCAGTGGCACCAGTATGACAAGATCTGATAGCATCATAAGGAAGACATTAGGTACAGATATTGAAGTTGATGTCAGAACTTAGAAGTGTACTTATTTGACAATATTCACACAAAGTAATTAACACAACGAAAACACACACACACACACACACACACACACACACACACACACACACATACAAATGGTCCAAATTCAATGGATTTTACAGTGCATTATGGAAAAGTGTTGTGATAAGATGCTTTGATGTAAATATCAAAGCACCCTCAGTTTTAACAAATACGGCAGGTTGACCCCAGTGACGATTTGAATCTGCTGATACTGGGGCCACCCATAGTGGGGTTTACAAAACTTTATCTCATGATTAGTTAAAGCAGGAATATACCTGATAATATCAAGTTGCACATACATAACAGTTATCTAAGGTACAGGTTTTTAATTTTGGTTAATAAGGTATTAATCACTAAATAGGCTTAAAATATCCATCCGTTCAGTGTATATGTACGTTATCCAAAATGCAGGGAGGTGTGTTTCTCGATACAGTATGAATATGATATCCGATGCAATTACTAGTTTTATTAAATTTGGATCAACGAGCTGTGGAATATGTGTATTTATTGTTTTTTTAAGGATGATTTACTGTCACAGAAAACAACATGTTCGTAAAATGCCTATGCCTATTGCCCCTTTGGCCAAATTGTTGGAGCCCATCTTCTGCAGGTCTCCATATGTTTCAAATTTTGTAAAATTGCACTCAGCACACAACCCGAAATTTTGTTTCTTACTCTATACATCACATCTGATAATGTTACAACCTTTCACCAGTCTCATTTTAGTCTGCACTTTTCACAACCTATGTGTAGAGTTTTTTTTTGGGGGGGGGGCGTGGGGGGGGGTCCGTACAACTGGAATTTAATATGGTATGATGTTGTGTGTTCTATCTAGCATACAGTAAGATATGATTATTAGCAGCTGCATAAGTTCAGATCACAAATGAGCCCTGTCATGCAAAATTACCCAGTTCTCTCAAGTGTTGAAAATGTATGTTGTTAGTTATTATAAACCTGTTTGTTTCCTTGCTATCTATAAATTTCCAGCCATATGTCACCGCTTTAGTGCCAAAACAAAAGGATTTTGACGTAAACTTAGATAAATTTATAAAAGTGCAAACTTATTGTTCTTTGCTCCTGGACGTGAATATTTTTGTGGTTTTTTCATATCTAGTACTAGAGCGTTACCAGAATGGGCGGGGGGGGGGGGGTTGTGTGTGTTTAATTGTGCACATATGCGAGTATTTTTTGGTTTTCCTACCTTTCGCACTAGAAAGTTGCTAGACTATTTGGCACCAGGCCTCCTATGTGTGTGCTGTTTCTTCTATTTTGCCACATGATGTTCACTTAGCTACGCATTATTTAAGATACATTTATTGGACAAGGTAAGCCACTGCTGAGTCAGTATGGCAGCAAATCACCTATTGACGGCTTAACATATCGCCTGCATGTCTAACCTTGTCACATAGGCTTTACCGATAATACTGTTTAAGCAAAGTTAGGTCACTAATTTATGATGAGTTACACATATGTGCACATATTGGCGTCAAACGCAGTCTTATGCAGACATTACCTGGTTTGTTGTACTTTTCCCTCAGTATTCGCTTCAACTGATATCTCTTATTTCATTTCATTATTTTTTTCTGTATTCAGAGAGACCAAGGGTTAAAATGAGCAGGTGTAGGTACATACAGAAAGGAGAACAATTTCATCTCGCATGGCCTCCACCTCAAGGATATTTTACACACATTGTTGTAGCTTGCTGCAGAGGGAACTACGAAAACACATGCAAACACAGTAATGTTGGAAATGACACCAATACGACTATGGAAGATTTGCAGTGGAATGAACCCAGTTTCTATTTGCTGATGTTCGACGGCGAAGACAGAGTGTTCTTTTCGAGGGAAAAGTGCCGCTATGAATCAGATAATGCAGGCCTGTATAGTATTGTAACTACAAAATTTTCAACTGTGTATGTTTGTCACATTCAAGATAAAGGATTCATAATATGGCTATAACAATACTGGACGTTTAAGCATTGCTGAAATGGTAACAACCAAGGTACAGAAACCCCAGTTTATACAGTACACTATTGCTTCTAGGAAAGTATCAATAGTTTAGGTTAAACATATTTATTGCAGCTGGATCGCCCTATAGTACAAAAAACTATATACATGGGTTCTTCAGACAATAGGGTAAAGGCATGCACCATTGCTGAGTACTGTACTTGATAGGTTGTCCGGTATATCTCTACCAGATTCTAGGGGGAACAAAATTACAGGGCCACAATGGCAGCACGTGTTTATTTTCCAGCCAACTGTAATCACCTTTTTCAAAGTGCATTTTGTGTAGATCAACATTAAGATTAGTTATAACCAAAAAGTCGACTGGCAGAAGTGAAGATTAAAATGCTTTACTATGAGTGTGCCGAAGGTAGTGGGTTCGAATCCCAAACAGGTCGACATAAATTTATCGTATTTTTCACTTGATAATACTCTATTGGTTTCGAAGTGCTGTGGGCCATTGCTCCGACTTGAAATTATATTAGAGGTGTATTTCATAAATTGTCGGTCTGCGGAAGTGCCCTACCGTGTCAATGTACAAGCCACACCTGCTATAACATCACCCTGGGTCCTTGGTCAACCTTTTTTGGGGTTGTCCCGATGGCCTAGAGGTCAACGTGTTGGACTTTACATTTGGCTAGGCGAGTGTGCCGAAGGTAGTGGGTTCGAATCCCATACAGGTCGACATAAATTTATCGTATTTTTCACTTTTACACAGTATGAATAGTGAACCCTTTACCCTTTACGATCGAATTGAATTATATGAACTGCATTGCACAGTCCAGGTAAAATGGCTCTGTGCACTGCAAGGTAACCAACAAAAGTTTGAACAATACATGTACAACCTACACCATGTGTTTTGTCCATGCAAGGCATGTTGCGCTGACATTATTTTGGTAGCTACGTAAATTTTCATAATTCATAAGAGACTGTATCCACCAAAGACAAGGGGCAACACTGCAACAGGTATTTATAACGGAGGTAAAGCGTATTTATAATGTCCCAGATTCATATATATCACAAACACAAAACAGATTTACTTTCTTCTTTTGATATAAATTTATCTGATTAATAAACCAAGAGCACCAAAAAGTGATAAGCATACCAAGTATCTAATTATATCTTTGGCACAAGTGATAGAATGTTGGTTTTGAGTGGTCAAGACTATATGGGTTGAAAGCACTAAAGCGTGTAGGTAATGAAGAACATTTCAAAGTGTGACAGGAGTGCTTAAAACCATTACTTGCTTTTTATAGATGACATCCTACCCAAGTCAGGAATGTAATAGCTTCATTCGTATGGGTATTGGAAGACAAACGTTGATGATTTAGTAGCTCTGGAATATATTTGCTGTAACTGTTGGATCAAATATTTAAAGATATGGGTCACGTTTTTTTTTTCTGAATTATTTGTCATGTTCAATGGCTGGCAGAATCTTTAAAAATAGAGGAGGTGCCTATAAATTTCAAGAGTCATCAGCATGTGGGTAGTCACAGGGACATCCCCCCCCCGTGAATGATATGAAATTTATGTAGAAAATATATTAACTTTGATTAATCCAGACCAATCAAGGTTGATCCATGCAAGCAAGGAAACAGCCTGTTAACATGACAAAATTCCAATCTTGGTCACGTATAACAGACAAGCACTTTCACAAAGCTAATCAAAAATTCTGCATGTTTACTGATCTTATTTTGACTTTTCACTGCTACAAACAGAAGTGACTTTGTCAAAATTGACTGAATGTTCATATCATGCCTTTATACTTCAGAGGTGCTTCCTGGTTTTGTTGTACTGTTGTCTCTACTTCTTGCGGCATTCGGCATTTCGTGGAAGTTGAAGCGGGCATGGAGTCAAGGTATTCTTTAGAATGACAGAGGCAATATACATATGCTCATTGTAGGTCATGCCAATAATCGATATTATATATATACACACACATTTACATATATATATATATATATATATATATATATATATATATATATATATATATTTATATATATATATATACATTGAAGATGCATGAATTTAAGGGGAATTTGTCGAAAAGACACGTTACATTGTGGTAAGGAATACACGCTAAGAGCAAGATTTTTTATGTCCATAAATACTGACACTTAGTATGTAACATACATTTGTGTAACATGTCAACTTGTGCTTGCCGAATCCAGATGAATATGTTCCTCAACGTGCATGTTATTGTTGCATGTGTGGTAAACAACAAAAACTATAGAATTGTGAAGGACATATATTATATGTTAAGCAATGCTTAAAAAAACAAGGACCTTTTTCGTAAAAACGTACTACAACGATAAAAGGAATTCGGGAAAAAAATTGATTTCTTGATTTGTATTAATACTGAAGGTATTCCAATGAAAAGATAAAGCTAGGTTTTAAACCTATTTTATTAAATTGTTTCGTGGAATATCATATTAAATTATGCTTGTCTGTATAGTATTTAGTTACATAATATTATTTTATAGAATAAAAAAACAAGCATTAAAACGTTTAAAAAACAAGAGCCATGGCAAAATGAACTTTTGCCTTCATGATTTCAACTCCATGTCATATTTATACTTAAATGTGCACCACAGGGGAATTAAGGACAAAGACCTTGTGAGTATATTCTGTTCTGCATAATCCTTGCTGAACAATTTGACTTTAGCATATGATACTTTCTGGTAACTCTGATGCTCCTGCCCAATACAAGTACTGCTCTGTAGTTGCATTTCATATCCGCATGCCATTATGTAGACTTTTTGGGCCGGGGGGGGGGGCAGAATGAGTGGAAGGGAAATATGCATTGTGCAATACAGCATGCACGTGTTGTGCAATCCCATTACCTCCACAGGAAATGTGTGTGTTTCTTTAAAAGTAACTAATCAATTTACTGACCGATATTTACATCGACATGACCTAGACATAGTATACTTTGTTTTGTGGTATGTTTGTGAGCTTTATAATGTCCATACTTAATTCCATGCAAAAAGTGTAGCTAATGTAATACAGATATAATGAGGTATATTCCGATTACCATCAATTTCTCTCTGATGTTTTCTGTATATATATATTTTTTTATTTGATTACCTGTTTTGACAGTGATTTAATTGGTATGCCAAACAATATGATGAATTTTAGTCTGCAACAATACATGCACTTATGCACATTTGTTATCTTTGCATTGCTTAGATTCAAGGCCTCGTCACATTTGCCGGTGGTTTCAAGAGGTACGCTTTCTTTGTTTTAAGGATCGTCCTAAGTACATGACACTGTTTTTTTTTGTGTTTTGTTTTAATAGTTACCAATACTAAGTGCGAAACATGTTTTTTACTTTTATTCGTCTTGCTACAATGGACACTACCCATATCACGTCAGTCACCACCACCATCACCACCACCACCACCATCATCATCATCATCATCATCATCATCATCATCATCATCATCATCATCATCATCATCATCATCATCATCATCATCATCATCACCATTAGCAAATTTATATCATGATTTTAAAACAAAGAAAAAAAAATTAATGCTTCCAACTATGAGGTACAAGAGTCACCAGTGTTTTAGTTCTGCTTGGATATTACATTCATTTGAACATAAGCTTGTTACATATCAAGTAATGATTTGTTCAAGCCACAGATACACCCGGGGGGCAAATGTACCAGATCATTCTTGATTTTTTTTTCAACACATCCCCCGTAAATTCATGGTGCAACGGGAGCATATGCCTATTTCATCAATATATATATATATATATATATATATATATATATATATATATATATAAAACCATAATAAATGAATAAATTAAATAAAGCATAACGATACAAAAACAATTGTCCTCTTTTATTTTTGCAAAGATGATCTTTCCCTGAAGACTGAGATAGGACGTTCAGATTCCCTGCCTCTCTTGTTGATCAGACACTGCATGACACCTACGCCACATTGTATCCGCGGCATTGAGCTGGTGCAAGACTCAACTTTAGATAAGATAGTAAGAAAACCTTCAATCTCATGGCACGAAGGTTTTGGAGTAGGAGAACGTGCATTAACAATACCCAGTGACATCCGTAGTCAACAGAATAAAGAAACCTTCCTACTCAACCAAGCCGAGTATATCCCACATGCTACCTTAGCTCGAGCCAATATTTTCGCTACCATCAGGGATAAAGAAACAAGACCAAGTCTCTGTCGTTTTGAATCTATTCCTGTTGATATGAATGTAAGTGATGGCACAGCTAAACAGGTTGTTGGCTGCAACTTAAAGGATAGTCCGTGTGAGACCAAAAATATGCCAACTAAAGTCGTTGCTGAAAAACCACCGAAAGCTCAGACAACTAGCCAACAGATATCTTCTGGATATAGTACAGAAAGCCCATACACTTCTCTAGGAACGGTCCTGTCTGCCCCTCCAAAATTACCATATGACAGAATGCGTTCTAGCGTAGTAGATTCTCTTGTTCATGTTCACGCAAAATTAAAGGAGGATACCATGGCAGCAACAGCTTGCTCAGACGTCAGATGTAGTGCTGCAAAGACATACATTGATAGCGAGTCTAATGTGCATGAAAGGAGTATGGAACCATTTGTGAAAATTTATTTTGACCCAAGAAAGATTTATGGTAAAAAGTTTATCAGTATCCAAAGGCAAATAGCACAATTGACAATGGGTGTGATGAGCAGCAGTCTACGGCAGAGTGATCATAGTGGCCAGAAACTTCAACATCCGGAGCAAGCCATGAGGATGACGATATTCAATCCTGCCACTGGTGAGTTTATTTCTCTGATTCCATATACAATCACCTCTATGCTTTTCGACCAACATTAATTCATACCATTCTTCACTGATTACAAACACAAGCATTAGGACGACTTATTTGACAGACGGTTTTACAATCCGCAAAAAAGGCCAATGCTTCTGTGGATTTTGAAAGGTTATAACCAAAAAACATAGGAAAATACTGCAAAAAAGAATCAAATGTGTTACATTAAGTTTTTGTAGAAGAACGTGTACGCAACTAGAAGAACATTTACAGATGTCTCTGCCTTAAAATAAGTCTACCGTGACGCTGATGAATTACCATATGGATTTTATGTAATATCCCTTGTATAATGGTTTACACGTATTGGTCATTATTTCTATATTTCAAATTACAGTTTAACCAACTCGCACAGGCCTACTCATTTCAGCATTATCTTAAAAGTGGGATTGGCTTTTTGAAGAAACAAAGTTGAATTTAAATAAACACCAGGTTTCTAAACGGGAGATATGTCTCACTACAAAGAAAACAATTCTCTTTCACACAGAAAACGCTGAGGCAGAGTCTACAAATGTCTGTCAAGGAGATGTGTCATGCCATCAGGTCCCCAGAGAATGCTCTTATGCGGGGATCTATGAAGAAATTCCAGGTGACTCGTACCTAAATGCGTTGGTGACCCCATATGCGAGTATCCAGGTAAATATGCTGTTAATACCGCCCATCAAGATCGACTACCAAAACACTATATGATAAATAACATATATATTCACATAGATTCACAGCTTTATTCATACTTGGTATTTGGAGCACTTCTCTTTGTACTGGAAAACAAATTTAGTGCTTAGTACTTCATGCTTAGTACTTAGTACATATTTATACTTTACTAAATAGCTTTCATCCTCATGAATCATAAAAATGGCAAATTTTGTTGCTACGTGTCTGCCTTTTGTCCCAAAATAGAAGTATGTATCGGTTTGCTTTGGTCCCTGTTGGCTTACACATTTGCTACCCAGCAACTGCCATTGTAACTGAGTATTTCATTGCCAAGTTTTGCTGCTACGCACATTGTAATGAGGGGCAATAGGAAAACAAGACATTTGCATACTGTTCGTTTCACACACCCTATAATTCTGTCTGGTTAAATGTAGATATAATGCCTAGTTGCTTTCTTCCCTGTCATTTTATTTGTTATTTAGATATTGTATTTATGAAATGCTTTGATGAAAGTCAAGTATAATAGATGCAAGCATATATTAGTAGAGTATGTTTGTTCAGAACCGATGACAGTAACACTATATTGGAATGCAAGCACAAACAGACACAATATAATGATAATTAGAAAAAAAAATACAAGAATAATTCCATGTGCTTTCAATTGTAAATTCACAGAGAGGTACACAAGATGGTGGTACGGGTCCTTGTCCATACGTAGAAATTCCGGTCGGGACAGTGAAATCACTGTCACAGTTCGCTGACCAGACAGAAGAAGCAGAAAAAAAGTTGCGTAATGTTTGTATATATTTGAATATATTATTTTATATATTTTTGTTCAATATGCAATAATTGTTTTGCCAAAGATGCAAGAGCTAGCTGTTGCAATATATCAACGTTATCAATTTTGGGCTCACGTTGTAATATAAAAGCATCCGTCTGGTCCTTGTGCACACAAATTTGAAGCAATAAATAAATAAATAAATATATAAATAAATAATTAAATAACTAAAAGAAAAATGAAATAAAACAAATAAATAAATAAATAAATGATAAAAGGAATGAATGAATGAATAGATAAATAAATAGATAAATAAATAAATAAATAAATAAATAAATAAATAAATAAATAAATAAATAAATAAATAAATAAAACTTGGATCAATGGGAAAGGTTTTTCGCATAAAAGGCTACTCTTTACAAACACACATAGACACACACCATCATTATGTCATATCTGGAGCAGCTCAACGTTATATACCCCCACCATTCAGTGAAGTCAAATGCACATACCATTGAGTTAATATGTTTTTTGTCACGGAATGAAAAAAAGACATGTTGTTTTCTTATGTACATCAGAGCATAATCATTTGTATGAGGACAAATGATTCGACACATACCAACATAACTTTATCTGTGTCCTCTTACATACTAAAATTGACTTACTCATACATGGCATTGTCTTCTTATACGCATGTTTTAAATGTATAACTCTGACTCTTTAAATTTGAAATTAAAATAAAGATAATCAAGATGGTGAATATGAACCAGGATATTCTTATGGAATTTTTAGAAGATCTCATGAAATAGAATTAGTACAAGTCTGTAACCAAACCCGGCTGTATTTAAGTTTGTGTGTTACGGAGATTGATGAAATTATATCTAAATAACTATCAATTGGAAATCTAAAAAAAAAAAAAAATGAAATTGTTATCTCCTGCCCAAAACACAATTCCAACTCACCATGCTCATTGACGGTTGGTATCTTTACAAGATTCTGATATGAAGTGACAGTATGACATAAATTGTAAATTGTTTTAGTCGAATAGCAATGTCGTATCAATAATATTGGAGGTATACAGTACAGTTGGGATACTATAATTTACACAGCAGTATGATAACATAGTACACTCATGCACCTATAGGTTCTTAAGGTTCCATTTAGGTGGATGAAAAGCATGATATCAGAATGCAAAATATCATTTTTGTTAGTTGTACCCTACCGTGGTATATATACTTTGGAGGCACCATACCTGGTGTTCCTAAAATCCCCCTTCCCCCCTCTCCATCGATCCACATTGCCCTGTTTATGCTCAGGCCGACCTTGTGGGTAAGCTGTATGGCACTCTAAGATGAGACTTCCTTGTACATGTAACTACTTTGATAATTATTTAGATCTATTTACCAAAGTTTTTTTGTCTTTATTCATTGGTGGAACTGCTCAGGTGAGATGTGCACTTTTATTCTTGGAAGGTCTCTTGCACGTGTCCCACCACTTTTGTACGATTCAGATATTTTCCTATCTGTAAATTTACATGAAGTTGTTTTTAGATTATCAGAGGGCACAACTTTAGTGTGAAAGGGGAACACTAATATTTCAGATGCTATTGATTATCATTTTAAAGTTGGTGGACATATTGAAATTGTATTACTGTGTTTTAATGTATATGTAAAACACCCTCTGTATTTTATTCAAAACGCCATATGTCCCTCATTTTGCACGTAAAGGCCCCAAAAGTAAAGGTGTAAATATTCAAATTACCTTTAGCAAATTCACACAAATATGATTGTCTTACTGCATAAGGTATAACTAGATGTAAAGGAAGCCATATATATCTCCGTGATACAAACATTCCACTTCATTTCCTCCATCGGACTGTTTTATTTGCTTTGGCGTGGTCTGGGAAAAATTCTGTTCACATTGAAGGGTTCGAAGCTGGCCTGTAAGAAACCCGATGTCAATAGGTAAGGATGAAGAAATAATCTAACAGAATATAAAATTGGATTTGATGGTGCTTGACGGAGTACTTGAATTATCTCTTAGTTTTTCTTGTATACTCCAAATCTACAAGGTACCATAACGTTTCAGCATTGTTCTGCAAATATAATTTTAATGGGTGAAAAGAAGTCTTTGCATAACTGCAGATCATGCATTTATAAAACTAAACACATCGCTGCACATTGCAGGTGCGTTCTACAACGAAGGGCAAGTACAAGATTACAAGATGAAACAGACGAAGTCGTGCAAAATCCCTCCCAAAAGTGACTTTCTCGCTGAGAGGGAAAGAAGGCATCTTTAACATGATACCCAAATTTGCATTTTTAAATAGTTTAAAGAGCTTCAGCATCAATGTTATGTAGTTGAGTCTTGATGCTCTCGACGTGGATGTACAGTTTATCATACTTGTGGAAGTAGAATACCAAATTAGTGACTCACATTTGCTTGAAGCTGTGAATTGTTGAGCCAAATATTCACAGAGTGATTGACGTATCGCGTTATTTTGTGTAGACTACTCTGACCAGCCGCAAATTGAATTGTACTGATGCAAATGAAAGGATACATATTGGGCTGTACTGCTGCATTACTACTTGCTTCATTGGGCAAATTGCAGACAACAAAATAATAAATGATTATTGTAGAGGCACAATGCTGATATATGCTGGCAGTGCATACATATTTAATCTGTATTGATACAAGGTTTTGGGTTAGTACAATTTTTGGTAACAAAAATATATTTCTTGCATTTCAAATAGATTGATTCGATAACAGATGGACTGAATTTAATCTTATTGTATTTTTTTTTCTTCATTTTTTGGCTTTTTTGAAGCTTTTGTAAACATTTCCTGCGCAGTGACAAAGGTACCTAGAATGTCTACACAAAGCAAATGAGTACACACTTTTTGCCACAGGAAAAAATCACAGGACAGTTCGTTATCGAGAGAGAGAGAGAGAGAGAGAGAGAGAGAGAGAGAGAGAGAGAGAGAGAGAGAGAGAGAGAGAGAGAGAGAGAGAGAGAGAGAGAGAGAGACACAGACAGAGAGAGAGAGAGTACTATGCTGTTATTATATATTGGTTACAAGCCTGGTCAGTCTTTTCAATCTAGACCCTACTTAGCTTGCACAAATAAGAAGTAGATGGGTGCTATGGTGTAGGTCAATAGCTACATTATGTTAACAAACGTTTGTCAGTTTTAATCAGTTATTTCCTCACACTTTCCTCACAGTTTTGTCTATTTCCCCATGTCCTGTTATGTAAAGTTAGGATTGCTTTTTGCAACAGCAATAGACATACATCAGATATATGCAATTTAAAACTGTTAATGCATACATTTCACACAAGAAAAAAACCAGGAAGATTTTTTGTTGACAAAGCTACAAAAACAGCTTGAATTTGGTTTTGTGTAGACTGATATGAGTATGGTGTTACTAACCCTTCCGGAGGTGAAAAATGTCGTAATTGCTAATTTTCAAAGACGAGAATATAAGGGTTATACTGTAAGTGGAACTCATTGAGAGGAGACATATGCATCTCAGAAAAGCTTTATGTCATTCCGTAAAACAATTTTGTGACTAAATTCGCGTTTCTATTATCCAAAGTATTGTCCAAGTATTGT
>OZ026628.1:43574323-43614323 GCA_964020975.1 Hermodice carunculata | reverse complement strand
GGGTAAAAGAATAGGGAACAGGCAGTAAGCCTAGTACTAAAGCAATAGACCTGATCAGGTTCTTGCGTTTTTTTCCCCCGGAATTTGGCAGAAATGAAATTTGACATGCATATGGTATTAAACTACTATGCTAAAAAGACATTTTTCTTTCTTCAAAACATATCCGAAAAGTAATATATTTACGTGCCGATGTCATGGTGTTCATCAGATCCATAATCGAGGAATTCAGAAATGTAATATAGGCCAAGGTAGAGTGATAATGATACTCCTCAGCTTTGACCTTAAAATCAACACTTGCACACACTGTAGTAGCAAGCCATAATAAAGTAAAAGTCAACTGAAGCCTGAATTGCGACATAAACAAACGGTCCACAAAAATCACTTATTGTTGAAGATTCTTATGATGTGGAAAATGCAGTTAAGTAAAACAATGAAAACAAAATACATCTCTATGTCATATCAGGCAAAAAAAATATAAGTCAGTTAAGGCAACATGAAAACTTTGGTGCATCTATATGCAACATCTAAATGCACAAGTTCTTGTGAGAACTTAAGTATTACCCTTTAGATAACAGAATATAACAATTTTATGTATATATTTGGTGCAATAACTATGCGTTTTAATAAAAAATAAAATATATCATTTAGTTGGTGTTTTGATTCTTGGCTAAAACGAACAACATGTCCATTTCAGCAATAAAGCATGATATTGTAAGTGATGTACAGAAGGAAACATGAATTATGAATGATGTGCGCCATAAAAAAATCCTGCCATCAATTACTTTTTATCAAACGTTTCTGCATGAATGAGCACTTGTTCAGAAACAAAAAGAGAAAGAGGACCAGTGAAGATAGACAATGGGAATGCATTATATGCAGTGACAAGAAACCCATTGTACAGTTAGAGCACTGTGCGCTTACATCAGTTACAGATATGAGTGGTACAATGAAATATGGTGTCCATGTACCACAAAATTCAACATATTGTCCAAGTGAAAAGGACACAGAAATTTGTCTAGGCTCAGGCATTGTTCTGTGATTCTATTTTTTTTTTCTTTTTTTTAACGCGAGGTGTATTTAAAATATCCAGTGACAAGTGTTTAATCTGTTGCAAGTTCTTATGTAAAAAAAGTAATAATAATAATAATAATAATAATAATAATAATAATAATAATAATTATTATTATTATTATTATTATTATTATTATTATTATTATTATTATTATTATTAGTATTACTATTACTGGTATTATTATTAAAAATAATAATAATAATCATTATGATTATTATTACTATTATGATTATTATTATTATTATTATTATTATTATTATTATTATTATTATTATTATTATTATTATTATTATTATTATTACAGCACCAATATGTGAATGGAGTGCCCTGAATTAATAATATCTGATTCTTTTAAATTGCAGGTTTATTCATAATGAAATTTCATTAAGGCATTTGCAATGTAACATAGCTGATTCTTGTTTATTACTTTAATGCAACCATTTTTTTAATAAAAAAAATGGCAGTTTACTATCTTTTGTTTGCTTGGCCTATTTGTGTTCTCTCTACTTGTTCCCAATTACCAATGTCCATAGGATTTCTAATCTTATTTTAAATATGAAGTAAATTGTAGCTTAAGCAGTGAAACATTTTACCTACTTTACACGCACTCTTTCTTTTGTAACTATGCTTCTTTTTGCAGTATATCTAGGTGCCCCCCCCCCCCCCCGATAGGGGCTGTTAAGGCCTTAATGAGGGTCTCCTGACCACGGTTATGACATATGTATGTAACCTTATATTGTTTATTTTCGGTCAAATAAAGGAGCCTTGAGTCTTAGTCTGAGTACTGGTACCGTACAGTTATTTGATTTGAAATTGTAATTGCGATTGTGAATATTGTTTAACATATTCAAAGTAACAAGGTTGTTTATACCTACAACGGTAGGCCTGGACAATACTCGGTGAAACCATAATCTCGTCTTAATTACAAAAGAATACCCCAGATCATTGAGCTTTAGAGGCTAAATAATAAGCATGAAGCACAATTTCTTTTGTCATGTCATTACTGTAAAATTTGTATTTTTCCTGAACTGAATAGACTGCTAGAACACATAATCAATCAATTGGTGATTATATTTCCTCCAATAAATATATATATTTTGGTTTCTATATTTCTGCTCAAGTTCTCTTATCTATGTTACAACAGATAAAATATTTTGGTAACAATGTGGATCCCTTACAATTTCGAACACATTGGTAAATACCAAGATGATAATTGAGATTGTGTCGATATGAAAGCCTCGTAAATGTGTTGGTTCTGCTGGCAGATGAGGGGAAGAGATATGTACATGCTGCTGTTATGTTATATGTGTTGAATGAATTGTCTTACATTTAATGTACTCAATGATATTACAAGATCACGTCAATGCAGCAATCTAATCACAATATATGGTAGCACACAAATTGTAATATCGCATCAAAAGGTTTGTAAAACTGAACTATTCTTTTTTCTGTAGATTTCTATTGAAACCAAACATGTCTGAACAAGTTACTGTAAAACATTGCCAAAGATAGAGTCAAACATTATGGATAACCCGTTGACCTTTTTTTGTATTTCAAAGGTAGCAAATTCCTGGTAGAAGTTTACTTTTAAATCTATAGCTTATATTTGACATTGCAATAGGCCTAAATCACGAAAACTGGACAGTCATTAGCTGCATTATACATGCACAATTTTTTTTGTGCCTATGCTTCCCAACTGCAACACATCATTTTACCAATCACAGGGTAATTTAGATCTGCAATGTAGGCCTTTAGGGAAAATAATGCAACATAAGGCCAGCTTTTATGTACTTTTTATCAATGGAGCTACGGGGTCTCTAAAATATACTATGTGTCACCTGTTTACTAATAGGCATAGGAAAACAATTATGTTTAATGTTGGCCATTTACATTGTTTCAACAATTTTCGTTTTTTTTCTTTTTTCTTTTCTTTTCCTTTTTTTTTATTTGATTTTTCTTTTGTGTTTTGTTACGGTAAACTCAAAGTACAGACCAGTCGGAAGCATTGGCTTAAAAATTGTATGTTTTTCTACCTAAATGCGTTCAGCGGTGTGACAATTTCCTCGCCACACTAAACAGAAGAGCTTAATCCCCTTATAGGCATATACAGTTAAGCATAAGTCGAAATTGCCAGACTGACACAATGGTTACAATGTGAATATTTAAAGTTGGCCCGATTAGGATGACGGTGATGATGATGATTATCATCATCATAAGCTTAAGGTCTCTTAAGTAAATCTCAGCTCGACAAGTTGACAGCGTAATAATAGCAGATGATATGTTTCTCTGTGTTGTTTAGAGGCAGTGGTATCCGGCAGAGTAGTAAGGACAGTACCCATTGCTGTTACAGTCAAGGAAAATAAAAAGTATTACAATCATTTTTAAATGTATTCATATAGTTGAAAAAGCATAGGTCTTGGATATGTGTGGCTTGATGAAGGGCAAAATGTGGCCAAAAAATGTTATAAATCAGCCTAATGTTTGAAAATAAGCAGAGCTTTAAAAAGTATTCACAATTTTCAGTTTTGAAAGAAGTTAAGGTAGAGTGCCTTGCCTGTTGAGGTCAAATACAAAATATCCAGGTTTATCATCATGGCACATTTTCTTTTGTCTGCCGCACTTATTTTTCTGCCGTACTTTCTGCCACACATTGTTGTTGTTGTTGTTGTTGTTGTTGTTGTTGTTGTTGTTGTTGTTGTTGTTGTTGTTGTTTAATTGTTTCACTTGGAAATATTTGCGAGAAGATAATGAAGGCAGAAACTTTAATTAATGCATTGGGAGGTCAGCGCTCCTAGCGCCATAGTGTTGGCTAGCAATACGTCCCGAGTCAGACGTCATTGGGACGGCAGATCGCTAAAGTAGAAGGCCGAAAATGGAGAAAAGTGTCACTAAAGCGGTCCTATTTTTATCATTTTCCGGGGACAACTGATTCGGTAGGCTTGACCTTTTCCTTCTTAATCTGACCAAAATGTCAAAAATTTTTCTTTGTGATGGATAAAAAAGAAGGTCTGAACTTTCTAATGGTACCAACATGCAGTGTTTACCGGAAGTGATCCAATGCTACGAATGGAAGAAACGAGTACAATTTTACCACTGTTTTTACATTTTTCAGGCATTTTTCAACCGTGAAGGTCCTAAACAAAACATTTTCCAAGGTACATTTGCCCTCAGTTTACTTAAATACAATATCTTTATGGAGCAGTGTTAAAGACGTCAACCTGAGAATATTGTGTAAGCCAAAATGATGTGCTCTTCCATTCGACATTATGTTTTCTTGGGAATGGTAAATATCACAACAAATGCGTCGACAGAGAACTTATTTGTCTGAGACAATGGGTGTCCACAAAAAACAATGTTATAGAGTCAAAATGACAGCAACTTCACATGCAGTCGCAGAGAAAAGATATGCTCTCAAGGACCCAAGTTTAAGAAAAAAATAAATAAATGGACACCCTATTTTGAACTAGTGACTAGCGATAATCAAGAGAACTATACTGCAGCATTCTTGTGACATAATGAATAAAAGAAAGGTCTTATGGGGTATGGGGATTGGTGGAAAGCTTCTGCACAGTAAAACATTTGAAGGGAAGGAAAGTGTAAAAACAAAGTTGGCACCCTCATCATTTTTTTTGAAAACTACTGGTGATCATATGAGATTCTTTTATTACTATTTATGTGGGTTTGGCATGCACAGGGCATTTCAAATTAGACTGGGACGCCCACCTATCAGAATTTATACTCCTCAAAATGATGGGAGAGAGGCTCTCAGAGGGGAATGACTTGTTCAAGACTGACCTCAACTTGGCTGAAAAGACTTCCCAACACGTTGTTGGTGGGTCCCATTTTGGGTACATCTGGCATGTTGATTATGTTGACAGAAATGTCGGTAGTGTGATTCCATCCCTTTTCAAAATGCAACATTACACATGCAGACGAGATCCTTTTGGTCTATGTACATGGGCCTGCTGGGATGTAGAAAGTAACAACAGCCCAGGTGGGCAATAGGCTGATCGGCCAGTAATGTATTTAGATATCCTTATGAAAACCCGACTCTTGGGATGTAAATTTAAACGGAGATAATTGGGCATTCACAAAGGTTTCTCTCTGTTCACTTCTGCTACGTCTCTCAGCACCTCTCTACTTTGACTAACGTCTTCACTCAAATCTATGGGTTGCAATTCTTGTTAGCGAAAATTTCCTTCATGTCTTCACTACTCCAGTCCTGCATTTTTTTTAGGCAGAAAAAACTGTTCTTTTGTAACCTTTTCTTTTCTTATGGAGTCTCCCTGTCTATCTGTTCTTGTACATATACCCTATAAAAGTTTTTTTTTTTGGGGGGGGGGGGGAGGGGGGGGCATGGGAGACCCATACTGTCCTTCCATACACCATATTTGGGCAAAAAATTTGGCTGACTTGGAGAATAGTAAATTTCGGCTGGATGGTTATTCGTCGTTTCATGGTCTCACCTGGAGCCTGTTTCTTCCCCTGATGGCTTCTTTTCACTTTTGACTTATAATACAAACAAAGATGATAATAATCGCAATAGGTGCTGCTAGTGTATAGACAATATATTTGTAATAATGGTGCATGTCTGACGGTGTTGTAGTTGGTAGAATGGAAATGTTTTAGATGGAGCAGTCACTAGCATTACAGTAGAATTTTGTATTTTTGCAGAAGAGGCATAAAAGATCTTTTTTTGTGTGTGTGTGTTTTTTTTTCAATCAGAATACAGTGGAAAATGACACTTGGACTTTCATCTCAATGCAAAATATAGAATTAAATTGTTCCACATAGTGTGATGCCAGGTAGCTGATTTGATTAACAATCAAACTTTACCTCTTTAATTTGACGAAGACACTTGCTTGAAACATTTGAGGTTGACTTAAGTTCTCATCAACACAGACAGCTTGGCTTAAATACAAAAAGTGTTCATTAAGGACACACATACGCACGCATACACACACACACACACACACACACACACACACACATATATATATATATATATATATATATATATATATATATATATATGTATATATATATATATATATATATATGTGCCGTTTTATTATAAAAACCAAATGTCAGATCACTGGCTTGGTTGCCGTATTTGATTCAACTGATTTTAAATTTGTGTACAGTTTGATGTTTGAACTGTCACATCTGCTTGGGCTCCACACTTAGTCCTACCTCTTTGCAGCATGCTACGAACTACAACACCTTGCATCTTGGAATAAAATTACTTAGAATATTTTGCAGAATTATACATAACTTCACTTTTTTTTGTTATTGATATCCAGCTTTACGGACAGAGTATAGGTGGTATATGTTTGTGAACGTTATGACCATTTAACATTGTTCACACATGTGACCCTGAATGCTAAATTGTTCGGTAATATCTTATGTTTGGAGGTACCTGTTGGTATTCTCTATCAGGCTGTTTGTTTGTCTTCCATATGTATAAATTTATCAATAACCAGTCATTTACTACCTCTTTAGTAACAATACAGGTTCAGTGTGACGTAAATTGTGATACATATATGTGTGGACACTTATTGTTCTTTTTTTCCGGCAGAGTGAAACTTTTTTTTGGTTTTCCTAGCACCAGCACTACAGAGTTACCAGACTATTAGGCATACGAGATCTAGTGTTTTTAGTGCATTTTTTTTTATTCGTTCCAGGTTGAAAAAACAATAACGCACATATTGCTTGCATCGAAGGTTTGCTTTTTTCCTAAAGAAAATATCATTAATTTTGGTATAATGATGTCCAAACAAATAAATATAGAGACCTGTATATGTCACATTTTAAGCTTTGTTTTTCATGCAAATAAGCTAAGCAAAGAAAATTTACATGCGTGATAATCTGTCAAAAAATAAACACATATACTAGATGACAAACAGCAACTGCAAATATGTAGCAGAGCATTTGCAGCTCATAGCTGCTTCTAAAACTACCTATTTGATGGATGTAACATATTTGATAAATGAAAGATTGCATAAGTACAACCGTGTTGTAATCTATATTTCTTCCACTGTTCAATAAACACAATAATTTCAAGATAAATGTATACACAATGAATGGGATACTTTGCAAACAATTACAGGAAGTATAATTGTGCGGGTCCAAAGGCCATGTTTGCAATTGCGTGCTTGGTTAAGAACCGTGAATACATTGATGATTTCGATGAATATGCTAACGGTGTGCGCATCATAAGGTATATATTGCAGCATTTCAGATATCTCACATATACTACCTGTCAACATGCTGTTAATCGTATAGCCAGCTCTTGGCCATGGATGGACTATCTCTCTTGTACAGCACTGTCATGCCGCAAGTGAACTGAACTTCGTTTTGATTAAAAAGACAACTCACCATTCAATTCTGGACGAAATGAAATGTGGGAATCGATATATGTGGTGGCTTTGGTAGTTTGCCTTTCCTCCGGTAAGATGATACATATGTTTTTTGTTTGTGTTTTTGTTTTTGTTTGTTTGTTTGTTGTATATTGCATATACGTTGAATTGAAGCGTTCGTCTTACATTGGAATTTGCGTACATGAATCTCACACACAAACGTTGCACTGCCATAGAAATGATTCACATGACAACATTACAAATGACAGTATAATGTGATAAAAAATGATTGTAAAAAGCAGGAACACCGATGCATTAACGTGCCTGTGTTTGATGAGGGAAAATGGCTGAATTCCTATGTCGCACGGGAGCAAAGCTTTTATGATAGATCACAATCAGGTGTGCAGGCATTGTCCATATGCCTCTCCATCAACAAAAGCTGGCGAACATGACTGTCTACACTTTCACTCAGAGAACACACACTTAAATATATATATATATATATATATATATATATATATATATATATATATATATATATATATATATATATATATATATATACACATACATATATATGGGTGAAACCTGGTGGACATAACTGAACTTATTTTATGGAAACTTCATGTACACATTTGACTGATGTATCACGTATATGTTCTCAGTGCGATTTATCTGGCACACAGACTCTTTGTAAGCCCCTGCTCGGGACATATATGTATTTCATATGGTAATAGTATACAAATGGAATGTAAAAAAAAAAGGTGGTGTTACATCTAACTTGGCTTGAAACTATGACTTCAGGAGTTGGCAACACATATCAATTCTTTTTCTTCTGGACAGATCAGCATCACCAAATTACAGGAAAATTGTAAAAAGAATCCATTCCACACTCTGGCGAAATGAAAATTACCGTCACCTTTATGTAAACCCGTTACAAATTGAAACAGACCATAATGTTCATAAACTGATGTGGACATCTTCTTAACCCGTTGCATTTACGCTTATTTAGTTACGAAAGCTAAAACAAAAAAATGATATAATGTTCCATTGGCCAAACGCTAGCTTTCCATGTTTTGCACGCATCTGACACTTACATTTCGCTTTCCACTCTGTCAACGGGTTTCCCTATTGTCAATATAGGGACCAAAGTCATCCAGGATAACAGAAGGGAATGGATGCCCAAATAAGCCGAACAGTTTACAAGGGACCCTTTGCTTGCTTCAGAAACTGTGAGGTTTGTCCATTATGTAACGAAAATAGGCAGCGCTCTTTGTTTTATCTTATATCTTGGGGCTGAAAACATATTTGGAACTAGTTGCAAGAATCAAGCAATTATAAATAAAAATTGTATAATCTTTACACTAAAACGGGCGATCGGTCACAAACCAAAATCACATGACAAGCAATGATATTCCCATTTTACAGCTCTTTGAGTCATACGAACATATTGTGAATGAAACTACAATATTCAAATATATAAAAGGGGAAAGAAATTATTACACAGTATTTCCTGTCACCAATTACACAAAATTTACATCTACCTGTGTCTCATATCTAAACAATGATATAAATTTAAGGTGGTTTTAACCTCATAAATATATATGATGTCAAAACGTAAGTCAGGTTGTACCTTTTACACATATTCTTATAGGTCTATGCCATTTCCTCATGTAGACTTCGAGTAATACTAGTATGTGTATGCATATATAAGACTATGTAGATCAGCATATGTGTTTTATGCAATTCACTTAATGTTTGACCTTAAAGTTGAAATCAAGAACAATCTCATTTTTGTATGTATGTAAATATTACACCAGTTGCTACAGCACTGACTGTAATCCTGAAAAGATTAAAACAGTACTTGAGTATGATCAACTGTGTGAGCGATGCAAGCCGGAAAGAGAAAAAAAAAGAATTGAGGAATTGAGGGAATTTATCAACAAGCATCGCGACATCGCAACAGCGAAAGAAAAACAAAGTATCTGGAGGGTTTCAAATAAAAAACGAGTAGTTTATACCGCTTACCAAAGGTTCACAAGTGTGTGTTATCACAAAATGTACTACACGAGAGGGATTAATATAGGTATTGCCGTTTTCCCAATTGTATTTTTCTGAAATAAAATATGTTTAAATCAATGTATTAAAGAGTACGTTAGTGGATATGTACATGATGTTCGACCTATATATTTAAAATTGCGACAAATCTTTGCAGGACCTGTATGCAATACAAGTAGCCTAAGTGAACTCATGGACGGGATTTTAAAGCAATATTTAGTATATATCGACAGCTACGTGCGCGACAATATTGACTTCATCAACAAAATACCACGAGAACAAATTAAGGATCGGAACTTAGTCAGTTTTGATGAGATTATTTTTATATAGTAACATACGTCTTGAGTTAGGAAAAAGCACAATTGAACACTGGCTGAACAAGTATGCTGAGACACACACACATACACACACACACACACACACACACACACATACACACACACAACACACACATACACACACACACAGAGAGAGAGAGAGAGAGAGAAAGAGAGAGAGAGAGAGAGAGAGAGAGAGAGACAGAGAGAACATTTCACGAAAGAGTTCATTGTAGAACGACTAGAAGTATAGAATAAGGTGGTCAAATGTGATGGACAATAATACACACAGAGGGAGGGTGTGGTGGGGGAGGAACTAATATGCACCAACTTAGATGGACGTTCAGTGTCCGATATCTAAAATTTTATATGAAAAACTCAGAAATACATCAGAATCGTTTCTCAAAACGTTACCTAGATGACTATTTCATAATGTGAATCAAGTCAATGTCAGATTTACATGATTTTAATCAAATTTTAAATCCGCGAGAACCAAGAACATTCAAGATGAAATGAAATATAGTAAAAGTAAACTAGAATTTTCAGACATAAAGTCTATAAAAATGACAGAAAGATTTCATCGGATATATGTTAAAAGAATACAGACATTTGCAGACAGTCATCAATTTGTACCATTTAATTCATGTCACCCACAGCATACTAAGACAGATATTCCATATAATCCGGCAAGAAGGATTTGCAATATGGTAGAAAATACAGATGGAAAAGCAACACACCTGGATGAATTGTGGGATTTTCTAAATGCCAAGGGCTACCCTGATTCACTCATTTGAAGCGTCATGCAGGGATCTCAAAGGGAAAGACAAGAATCACTAAGAAAGGCTCTTAAAAACTACAAAGGGAACGAGAAAAATCTTGTCATGATCTCAACATATAGTCCTAACCATCCAGCGATAATGCCACGAAGTATGCAAAGACGTGGCATTTTGAAAAGGCCCCCTCACTTGGAGATATATTTAGGGATCTCAATTTCGTTTCAAGCCAAAGACACCTTCGGAATGTTAAACAAATTCTAACGAGATCAAACTTTGAATGAAGGGACAGATATCAATGCGGGAGTAAAAAGAAAATATGGTCTTCCTCGGTGTAAGCACTGTATTTATATACCAGATTTTCAAATTATAACAGAAATGGGTTGTTTAAGTAAAATGGATGTATGCGATTGTATGTAGAGGATGTAATGAGATCTACATAGGATCTATAGGCAACGAACTACACAAGCGCATGACGGTACACAGACAACGATTACAGGTGTCTGAGATACGCAAATCCAGCTCACTGAGCATACTAATCAATGTTCTAACCTTGTGCCTAAATTGTTTGTATGCCCATTACCTAAGATGCCAAATAGTTCGGACTTAGAGAGAGACAGAGAGAGAGAGAGAGAGAGAGAGAGAGAGAGAGAGAGAGAGAGAGAGAGGGGGGGGGGAAGGGGGGCAAAACGAATTGGTGTTACAACGTAAATATATGTCTAGGCTATATGGTGGTATATATTAACTATTCATAGAAGGTCTCATCTAGGACAAAATAGACCTATACTGTTATGGAGGCCTTTCATTTTAATTAATAAGCTAATGACACCATACATGTATGTTGGGCAGAATTGGATAATTTACTAATAGTTCAAAGTAGGCCTAAACAGGACAAAATAGGACTATTATTGGGAAAACGTTAAATGTTAATTGATATATTAATGAATTCACCTCATGGGGCTAAATCAGTGACGTTATAAATGAATGCCATAGTGTGCCTTTATGCTAATTTGGCCTTATGGATATCACGTGAACAACAGAAAGTCATATAAACGTTGTGATGGATTGAACACTACACACACACACACACACACACACACACATATATATATATATATATATATATATATATATATATATATATATATATATATATATATATATATATAGTGTTCGATCCACTAGATGTCATATAGCAGAACGAGAAAGCAAAGCAAACGAGTTCTGCTATATGGTATCCAATGCGAGTTGAGTACTTCATAACGTCTACATGCTATAAAGTTTTTATCACATGTTTGGGTTGATTTGTACGTTTTAATATACAAAGGAAAAATAAGAACGACATTTGCAAAAAGTTTTACTACTCATCGACACAATTACCTTTAAAACCTGAAGAGTACCGATACCACAGGCAGAATGCAGATCCACAGGAAGAGTACCGATGATACATCAAATATCAGCACTGTAGCTTTTAGGCCTATGGTAAGGTATTTATACAAGCCTGTTATAGTACTACAATCGACCCAAACATTACATATATATATATATATATATATATATATATATATATATATATATATATATATATATATATATATATATATATATATATGTAATGTTTGGGGGTGTGTGGGTGTGTTTTGCGATGACAGGATGGACGGGTCTCCAACCAGCAGCCTTTGGCAGCAATCAATTAGACGAAAATGGCACTGCATATTCCAACTGCACCAAATAACCCATTCCTAAAAAGAATGGTTCAATGGAAGCTGGCATGCGTGAATGCTATATTTGACACGGTCCGGTTAATTGTATTGAATTCAGTTCAGGTACTCTATTCAGAGTTGTCCGAGATAGGGCTTCAAGTAAAACTTTTGAATATGAAAATACATAATGGATGGATGATTCTGGTCAAAAACTGACACATCAAACAGACGAGAGCCAGAAAAAATTATGCTGTGTACGTTTTCTTGCCTTATTAGGTGCGAAATTTACAGCCACGCAGAGGAAGGAAGTTGAAGAGGACGGCAAGGTAGGTTATATTCAACGTTTTTGGAATATATGTATATGTATATATATATATATATATATATATATATATATATATATATATATATATATATATATATATATATATATATATATATACACATATATATGTATGTATACATACACATATATATGTATTTTTATATATATATGTATGTATATATATATATATATATATATATATATATATATGTATACATATATATGTATGTATACATACACATATATATGTATTTATATATATATATATATGTACATATATATATATATATATATATATATATATATATATATATATATATATATATATATATATATATATATATATATATGTGTGTGTGTGTGTGTGTGTGTGTGTGTGTGTGTGTGTGGCTGTCTTTCTATGTGTATCAGTGGTTTTTTCCCCTTTGGAATGACTTAGGTAGCAACACTACCAAGCAACATATGGAAAGCTCACCATAATACAAATGACACATTCCATATGGCTTCTATTCATACACATAAAACATTGCGCGATGGAAACTAGAGGTTTTGCAAGCAGTCCATGATATAATCTTGACAAATTTCGCCATTCAAGCTATAGAAGTTGTCTGTATCTTTACAAAACTGAATTTATTTTGTTATAATTATTCCTTGGGGTAATATTATCACCATTTTAGTTTTGTCTACTTGTTAAACCTGACAGATGTTTTCTCACATTCCATCACATACAAGTCATCGCTTATGGGAAACATCAAAGTTCTTTTTCTTTTTTTTTTAATTGTGTTATGTCCTTTTGCTTTAGATTTTCCTGCAGTGTGCACCCGGGAGACCAGGGTTTATTTCGTTAATATGGTACAAATACAAATATATACCAGACCAGAAGAAAATGATATGTTCTTGGCAATCCAGAAACAATTCCCAAAACATGCTGTCCAAGGAGAAAGGGACCAAATGTATTAATAGTTCCTTGTATATTCAGTCAGCAAGGCTGGAAAATGGCGGATTTTACAGATGTGAAATGATGTTGCAAGAGCCGTTCGAAGCCGTCATAGAGTTAATGATTTTAGGTGAGCTGGTTCATGGCATACAATACCATGCTAGTATTTAAATATGGGAGTCTGATCCGTCATTACCATTGGCTGTATCCCACTGCCACATTTATGCTTTGTATTCAATGACCAATATTGACCACATTTATAAATCAAGGAGAGTCCGGAAAAACTACTTTGTTCATAGTTTTACCATCATATTTTAGAGCAGGTATCAAAGGCAAATTATAGGGCTGATGTCATTGACAAGTTTTATGCTATAATTACCGTTCGTATTTTGTTATATTATGTATGGCATGTGTATAAGGAAAAACACTGATTGGTTAATACAGATGTTTCAGAGGAACGTAAATTTTAAAAATTAATATATTTTTTCTATGCTACTTTTGGCTTTGGGTCTTTCATCGTCGAATTATTCAGAAATTTCAACCCACAATAAGAGCAAAGAACTTCATCAGTTCCCAAAGAATGAACATTTACATTCAAATTTCAGATATGAAAAAACAAATTTCACTCCAGACTTGAAACAAGCAGTCAACCATAAAAAGTAACAAGTGGTTTTCTTCTGGTTCCATTAACCTTCTATCTTAACAAGGATATATATATATATATATATATATATATATATATATATATATATATATATATATATATATATATATATATATATATATATTTCAAACTATAACGGCCTAACGACTAAAAGCACTAATTCTATTTCTTGTGAAAAACATAATAAGAGAAGCAGCTTTTCCTCAGTCATGCGAATTCGGGGTAACTGTGGTTTTTATTTAAAAGGGATTTTATGCCTATAAATTAAGTTTGGTTATGTTGAATATCTGCATATTAACTTGCTACCGGCCGGTTTTGTGATTCCAAGTTTCATATCCACTTTTGATCCACGTCTTTTCAAAAACTTAACCTTTTGCATCTACTCTTAAAGAGAAAGGAAGAGAGGTCTAAACACACACATTCGCAATCCACGCAAAGGTATCGAAAGCAAAATGTTTTGTTTTCATCGGGAAGTGTATTTTACTAGGCCTTTGTTGTAAATGTATGCATCCAAATGTGAAACTGAAACCGTCTTTTGAGTGTCCAGCTTCGACGACATTTTCGGCTGTTCTTATCTAGAAGATGGAAAGGACAGTTTGGTCTTATTGCAAATGTTCTCACATATATTTTCACCTCAGATACTGTTAAAACGTACTGCACAGTTCGTAAGAATCTTTAAGCAAAATATACATGCATTTCTCAGAGCACATCTCTGTATGAAACAGTTTGACTATGTGGTCCCTTCTTGCAAATGTGCATGAAAATGTAAATTTTATAAAATTGTATTTATGACCAAGACAGAGTGTTTCGAAAAAACAAGTCAGCCCATTCTTCAGTCCAAACCCGGTATTGGGAATTATAAATTTTGTACCATCGCATTATGCTGACAATCTTCTCTATTTACATCCTAGTGAAACCACAGAGTCTCTCAATGATACTTGGGGGCAGAAATAATAGGCCTTTTATTCGAGGTGAATATGGGTATGCAATGTGCATTATTCCTCGTGTTAATCCAGCGAACATGTCAAACATCTACTGGACGAGAAATGGACAAAGTATGAACAAATCAAACATGACATTGGAAATCAACAGTGACAACTCATCTAAAATTGTGAGTTACACATGGTGGATAGTGCAAAGAGCTGACCAAGAAAAAGATATCGCTTGTCATGCTACATGGAATAACATTGCCTTACGAAATGTGTCGAGAAAGATGGAAGTGTACTGTGAGTGGTTAATTCGAATTTTGGTGCAATTTGTTTGCCAAAGTAACCTGATGACTCATCGATCTGGCGTGTTGAGAACAAAAAAAAAATGATATATCCAGTTATTATATGTAAGCCACTGTGTTCGATACTTACTGTCCTGGTTTTCCTGTAAACATTTATCACTGATCTTGACCAGATCAAAGTTATTCTCACCGAAACATGAGTAAACCATATTTTAATACAAATGTAACAGTAATGTCAACATAGGATAAGTAAATAAGTAAATAAATAAATAAATAAATAAATGAATAAATAAATAAATAAATAAATAAACAAAAAAATAAATAGATAAATGTTTGAATGAATGAATGAACCAGTCTATCAATAAAAGGACAGATAGATGGATAGATAGATAAATACATAGATAGATAGATAGATAGATAGATAGATAGATAGATACATAGATAAATAGATAGACAGATAGATAGATAGATAGATAGATAGATAGATAGATAGATAGACAGATAGATAGATAGATATGTAGATAGATAAAAAGTGAGTGGATCGATAAAGAATTAAATCAATCAATGAATCAATTAATAAGTAAATAAAGAAATGAAGCGCATGTGGACATATTGGCCTCTTGTATAGACACATTTAAAGAACAGATTCATTATTAATTGTCGACATGTTTTGGGTTTCTTATTCTGCACATTTAGACAATGCAACTGACGTCATTATTACCGTTAAGCCTAAACCGGCCATAGAAGGCAATCTTCTGTATCTCAATTGCAACGCAAGGAATGGGCATCCTAAGGTATACAACTACACATGGGGGTTTGAGAAGTATCACCCGTCAGAAATATTGAAATCATCTAGCATACAGCTGACAGCCAGGAAAAATCATCAAGGCAAGGTGATGTGTAATGCAGAGAATAGGGGTGGCCTATCAGTCGGTGAAATATCAATGGACGTTTTATGTAAGTGCATTATAGCATATTTTTACATTGATCGTTACATCAGGACTATTGCCCTCTGTGTCGTATATAAGGACTTTTCCCTTCCAAATAAATTAGGTTGTTCGACATTTCCAAACTGCTAAAAATAGTGTTTGAAAAACTAACAATAATAACTTATTCAGCCGGTCGAAACCATAGGTAAACACATGGTAAATGCAGATCAAATGAATATTTTGCATCGTTTCTTTTTTTTTTTACTTTAAATAAATAAATATATATATATATATATATATATATATATATATATATATATATATATATAACCCTCCACTCCATTGATCTAACCTTATTTAATTGCATTGCATGATTTTTTTTCCTGAAAATTGTAGAAATCACCTGCTGTGTTTTCCCAGGCAATCTAGGGGTATGAATGTCACCTTAGTTCCCCTCCCCTTCCCACGCTTCATTTTTACTGATGATAATTAATGTCATAGCAGGAATCAGGTTCCTCGAGGTGGCGATGACACATTTGATACATAAGAAAATACATAGGATAGTCATATTGTTGGTATTAGTTGCCTCAGAAGCTTGTTTGTGATTTCAATTGGTTGTATAACAATATCCTGTGCCCTGTAGGCTCTGACGGGCAAAGGCTGCTGGCAAGTAGTTCTAGCCACTAAAGATATGAATGCCCTGGAGCAAAACAAAAATATCTTCAGTGGAAAGTAATGGTGTAATGTTTATGGAAAATAGGATGATTTATACTGAAACGGTCTTAACATCTAAATCAACTGACTGACAAGTTGAACTACGTCGGATTATAAATGAAAAAGTTTAAACCTGTCACAGGAAAACAGTTATACTTACAGTTACCTTTAGAAATTTCAAATGATCTCTCTCTCTCTCTCTCTCTCTCTCTCTCTCTCTCTCTCTCTCTCTCTCTCTCTTCATAAAACCGAATTCTTTCTCTGATAAAGGTAGTAGAATTTTACAATAATTAGGACTGTTTTACAATTTGACCTTTTGAACTTTATAGAACTACGAGTTAGATGTACATTATGCTTGGCTGACTTACAGATCACTTACAATGGCATACTACATTTTTGGAATTCTAAATTATTACCCTAATAATTGACTTATTAGATGATTTGTGGGATTATATGCTTTCTTGAACATTTTAATGTCCTTTCAAAAATACTTCTGGAAACCAACTTAAAATGTGACTGCTATCCTTACAAATTTTGACTATTGTAATGCATTTTTGACTACGTTTTAATGATTTGAGGCCTAATGTCACTTGCTTCTGGCTGATGTTTAACATTTGAACTAAGGTACTTACTATATTTGGAAATTCAAACACTTTTCTTTTTGAAATACTCTTAGTTTATCTCCTTTAAAACAACATCATGTCTTGAACTACATGCCTAAAACAAATCGAATTATATAATCATGTTGTTTAGATTCTTATTGATGGTCATTTTAGGCCTAGAGGGCTTTTCTGATGGATTGATGTTGGTGTTGGTGTCGCTTTGTGGACTTATATGGATGATGATCATTGTCGAGATGGTAGTTGCAAGTAGTACCTTTTTAAATACTGAATTTTATTGACATTTTCAACAAGTTAAGAACCTCCGCTTACAAATTTTGGTCCCTTTTCATAAATTGTATGGTCCTGTATGTGCATGAATGATGCAACTTTTCAAGCCAATTTACTGAAATAGGCCTATTATTTCAAACAAAACTTTTTGCATTCTGTCATATGAAAACTAGATAAGGTTTTTTCCCCCTATGGACCTTTGCACTTACGTTTTGGTCTCTTTTGGGTAAATACGAACTATAAATTTATATTTTTCAACTATACATACCAAGGAACATTGCCTTTGGTCGGAATTGACTTGGATTTGTTTCGTTAGGACTACGGTTTGGATATGGTAATGACACTGTCTAATTTAAAGATGTTTGGATTGGCAGATCTCGGAAAATTTGAATTGGAACAATTTTAATGGATTACTGTTACTATGGGCATATATTTCCGACACATAGATGAAAAAAGCATGAGGTTTTGTATATTAAATGACGAGGTCGACAAGCACAAGTAAACGCTTGTTACTTTTTTTCTTTTGTCCAGATCCACCAATTGTTACAGTGACAGGTCCACAAAACAAAGTAAGGGAGGGCACAAACGTGACCCTCACATGCCGAGCTACCGATGGGAATCCGGCACAATACCACTACTCATGGCAGAAAGCATCAGGAGGGCAGGCCATTAGCAGATCTAAATACCTTAATTTGATCAACGTAAATTATACATTTAGAGATATCTATACTTGCAATGCTTCTAATGCAGCTGGGGCAACCTCTGGTCACATAACCTTTGATGTACTCTGTAAGTTTTCTTTTGTACATTTTGCTGCGTTTGCTTCTCGAATATGTAGCCATAAATAAGTATTGTCGTCTTACAATACTACTTACTTCGTGCAGCATGAACTAGCGTAGCTTGTTATACCTTGTTGATATTATAATAACAGAATAATGTAAATTTCCCGCACCACCACAAGTTATATTTTGTGTTTTCCCCATCCTTTGTTACTCATAGATACACTTTCTACACAAGAAAAAAATATATTCTGCTTCAAGGTGCCTATTATAGGAGAAAAAAGATCTATAAAGATCCCTAATGGTTCTCTCTGGCCTTCATGTCGCGCAATTTCATTATGGGAAATATCGTTCCTTGATCAACATGTTTTTACAGTATACTGCTTATATTTGTTATTCTTGTATTATCTGTCCTTTATACAATTTGTACGTGAACATACTCAGTCATTCCATACAAGCATGCGCCATAAGAGCAGCATTGTCATATTTACACCATGTTGAAGCGCATATCATGTTGGATATTTTTGATTGCTATAGTATCCGTACATTTGTGTTTCTAAGTTGGATATCAGACGTTCATGCACTGGATATCCTTCTTTGTCACACACGCACACACACACACACACACACACACACACACACATATATATAATATATATATATATATATATATATATATATATATATATATATATATATATATATATATATATATATATATATATATATATACATATATATATGAATATGTGTGTCTGTGTGTCTGTGTGCCTGTGTGTGTGCGTGTTTTTGCCTCCTTTTGGATTTGGTTCACTGAACCCTTGAGTGTATTTGCACTTTGCAGTCATACAATTTGCATTGAACATATTTGCAGTCGCACCAAAACAAGACCCTGGACAATTTGTAAGGATGAAAGTGTTCACAACAACACAGAACACAGCAAGGCTTGAAGTGTATGTAATTGCCAACCCCCCTAATGTTACATTTGTATGGTACAAAGGAAAAAGGCAACTGCAAAAATACCAAAACATCAGCTATGCTGTTTTTGAACTTGAAAACATTACTGACCATGATCTCGGGTTGTACCGCTGTGAAGCAGAGAACACAATTGGCAACAAGTCTTTCTTCTACGAAGTACACGCTAATCAAGCACCTGGAAAGCCACACCATCTACAAACTGTGAAAATAACAGCAGTATCAGTCCTTATACATTGGCAGAGGAATTTTTCAGGGGGTCACAAGCAAGACTTTTACATATACTGTGACAGATCAAATATAACAGGGATCTCGAAACATCGCTCTATATTACAGGATCCCTACCCAACTTCTAAACAACTGCAATATAAGATAGTGGACCTGGAACCAAACACTCATTACTTTATATATGTGGCAGCTGTCAGCAAATATAATGGCACCAGCATGACAAGATCTGATAGAATCATAGGGAGGACATTAGGTAGATATATTTAAGTTAATGTCGGAACTCAGAACACTATTTATTCGACAATATTCACACAAATAGTAATTAACGGAACGACAAAAAAAAAAAACCAAAAAAACACACACACAAATGGTTGAAATTCGATGGATTTTACATTGCATAATGCAAAAGTATTGTGATAAGATGTTTTGATGTAATATCAAAGCACCCTTAGTTTTTTTTTCAAAATGCTTCAGGATGACCCCAGTGAGGATTTGAATCTGCTGATATTGGGGCCATGCAGACTGGAATTTACAAAGCTTTATCTCATAACTAGTTAAAGCAGGAATACTCATGATAATATCAAGTTGCACATACATAGCAATTATCTAAGGGAAAGATTTTGGAATATTAGTTAATAAGGTTTTAATCATTTAATAGACTTAAAATATTCATCAATGAATTATTGAATGTGTATATACCTTATCCAAAATGCGAGGGGGTGTGTTCCTCGAAACAGCATGGATATGATATAAGATGCAACTACTGGTTTTATTTAATTTCGAGACAGCAAGCTGAGGAATATGTGTATTTGTTGTTTTCTAAGGATGACCTACTGTGGCAAAAACAGTATGTTCTTAAATTGCCTATGTCTATTGCCCCTTTGAACAAATTGTTGCAGCCCATCTTCTGAGGGTCTGGATATGTTTCAAAACTTTTAAGGTTTTACTCAGCATACAACTTGTATTTTTTTCTATATATATCACATCTGGTAATATTACAGCATTTTTCAGTCCCCATTCAGTCTGCATATTCCGCAACCCACAATTTGTTTTGCGGTTCTGCACAACGGGAATTTTATATGGTATGGTGTTGTATGTTCTATCTAGCATTAAATAAAGTGTAATTATTAGCAGCTGCCTAAGTTCAGATAAAAATATGCCCCCTTTTGCAAAATTGCTCAGTTCTCTCTAGTGTTGAAAATGTACGTTGTTATTTTCTATAAACTCTTTGTGTCCTTGATATCTATAAATTTATCAATTATGAGTCATTTATCACCTCTCTAGTGCCAAGACCGAGTAATTTTGATGTAAACTTTGAATCATTTATATATGTGCAAACTTACTGTCCTTTGTTCCTGGAAGTGAATATTTTTGTGTTTTTTTCTACATCAAGTACAAGAGCGTTACCAGAACATGGGGTGTTGTGTGACTTTTATTGTGGCACATCTATGAGCATTTGGTGGTTTTCGTACCTCTCGCACTAGAGAGATGCTAGACAATTTGGCGCCAGGGCTCCCATGTGTGTGCTGTTTCTTCTATTTTCGCATGTGATGTTCACTAATCTACGCATTATGCAATGTACCTTTTAGGGGACATGGTAATCGTCTAATGAGTTAGTATAACAGCAAATCACCTTTTGACAGCTTAACATATCACCTGCATGACTAACCTTGTCACATAGGCTTTATCTTTACCACTGTTTAAGCAAAGTTAAGTCATTCATTAGTGATGGATTACACATCTGTGCATATATTGGCGTCAAACACAGACTGATGAAGACATTGACTGGTTTGGTGTATTTTTGCCTCACTATTTGCTTCAACTATTCTCTTATTTCATTTCATGTTTTTTTTTCTGTATTCAGAGAGACCATGCGTTGAAGTGAGCCGGTGTAGGTACAGACAGGAAGGACAACAATTTCATCTCACATGGCCTCCACCTCAAGGATATTTTACACATATTATTATAGCTTGCTGCAGTGGGAATTATAAACACACATGCAAACACAGAAATGTTGGAAATGACACCAATACGACAATAGAAGATTTGCAGTGGAAAGAACCCAATTTCTATTTGCTGATATTTGATGGTGAAGACAAAGTGTTCCTATCGAGGGAAAAGTGCCTCAATGATTCAGGTAATACAGGCATGTAAAGTATTGTTAATATAATATTTTCAAAATGTGCATAAATATCAAATTTAGGATAAGGGTTTTCAAACATTGGCTAAAACAATTTTGAACGATGACCCATTGCTTAAATGGTGACAACTAAGGTACAGAGAGTCCTGTATATCGAAAATACTATTTCTTCTTGGGAAAAGTATTAAGAACATGCATCCGCACTTGATTGGTGCTGTATTTGCTCAGCTATTCAGTATATTTGCATCAGACTTTGTGGGAACAAACTGGAAACACACTTTTTTATATAGCTGTGGATTCACTAGTTGTATATTGCAGCCAAATGTTTAAGGCATTTCTTCACAGTGCATTTAGTGATTTCCTAAGATTCGCATTCTGATAAGCATTAACCAAACACAAGATTGACATGGTAAAGTACGGAAAATGGCTTTTACACAGCCCATGTCGGGCACTTATTGGCCTTAAACATCTATTTAAGATGAATTTCATTGTGGCATTCCAAACTTAATGGATGAAGACACTGTAAGTGAATAAACTAAAGTTAGAACAAGACATTTGCAAGCTATAGCATGTGTTTAGTCTAGCCAAGACATTTGGTAGGCATCTAAATTGCACAATTTACAAGAGACTGCATCCACCATAGCCAATTATCATCACTAGAAAAGAGATTTAAAGGTATTCAGTGTTTGGCAAAACTGTTCACATTAAAGGAGATGCCAAAAGTGTGCTGGTATATGCAGCACGTAGGTGGTTACAATGACAGTCTACACTGTATATTTCCTATCACGTAGTTAATATGAAGTTTTTCTTGACAATACATGAACTGTATCAATGGTTTACTCAGCATAAGATACAGCTACATTTAATGCTACACCAAACCTTGATTCATGCAACCAAAGGAAAGAGAAGTGGTAAGTAGATGGAATTCCAATGTATCTCATGTATAACGGCCAAGCATTTTCACATAGCCAATTGAGAGGTCTGTATGTATACTGACGTTATTTTTGCTTTTCCCTGGTGCTAAGAAAAGTAACTATGCCAGATTTTACCGAATGTTTGTCTTACGTCTTTATATCACAGGGGTGCCACCAGCTGTTGTCGTAGTGGTGTTTCTTTTTTTCGTGGGACTAGTCATTGGGTTGAGAGTAAAAACGGCTAGGAGGCAAGGTAACTATTTGAACTACAGTAGCATAAAATACTCATATGAATCCTCGTTTTACACGTTTTAATAGTCTGCCCTTTGAATAGTCTGTGAAGATACCTGAATCATTGCAGCGCAATTCTTTCTATAAAGGAAACTTATACGTTACATCATGATAATAAATAAACTCCCAGGGCAAGGCTTTTCATATCACAACAAATAAAACTTTGTCTGTTGAGCACAGTTACATAAATATCAACATGTATTTGCGCCATCTGGACCCATGTGTTAAAAAAGTGCATACGCTTGTGGCATGTGTGGTCTAAAACAAATACTATGAAATTATAAAAGGCATGTCATTACAATATTAAAAACCAAATACTTTTTTCTGTGAAATGACATCTGAAAATATGAACGGGATTGATATACAGATGTTAATTAATATTAAAGTATTCCAATGAAAGACTAAGTTAAGTCTTATTACCCCCCCCCCCCAAAAAAAATCGTATGGAGTATCAAGATAAATTATGTTTGGCTGATCAACGTCTATATACATCAATTTGTATCAATCATAAATTTCAGTAATTAAAACAGACAATAATAAGAAATCCTGATAAGACAAATTTGCCCGTGATATGATTTAAAAATATTTATGTAATATGTCTACATTTACTCGTGCTACAGGGGAGTATGATGTGAATTCTTCGTGAGTATATTATCATTAACAGTTGCAATTTTGCATGACGCTTTATTAAACACCCTGCACGTTGGCCTACAATAAAAGTGTTTCTCTCAGGGAACTAATGCACTTTGGTTGCTTAGTGCGCCAACATGACCTTTAAGCAGCTTACATTCCTTTGTGAGATTACTTTAGAGAGAGTGTCTGGATTTATCCACCTGCAAAAAGCTTGAAGAAAGCAATGTGGATGTAATGAAGTGAATTTGATATACTCCAACACACACAATTTCATATGTGAATTGAAACATAGCTAAATCACATGAGACCGTGAGCATCATTTGGTAAAATACGAATTCTGTTGTCTTATAATTTCTTTTGCAATATAGTGGGTTATGGACACAGATAAATATTGTGCATTAACGAATATAGTATTTGTTTTAATATTAATGTGTGGATAATTATCTAAAAGGATGAGTGGACGGGAAGTTTTTTCAAATGTTCCTGGTTTTTTTTTTTTTTTTTTTTTTTTTTTTTTTTTTTTTTTACTTTTGAAGGACAAACTGCCAAATTTGGACTGTATTTTTCTTCGTAAAAACTAATTTATTTTGAAACCTCGTGTGCGCCCATTGAAAAATGCATTATGTTTGATAGTTTATGGAGACAGGTAAGCAGATATAACAAATATCATAAAATCTTTCACTGCAAGGTAATTTATGTAAAAATGCAAACTACCCCTACACGCAAATGGAACCAGCACGCACGGTTATTACAATCCATTTATTTTACGTTCTCCTTTGTCGCACTTAACTAATATTCAAACTGCTAATTGGCTTGTCACACAGAGTCACATGATATATATCAGTTTGTCTAATCATACAAAAAACTCCTTTTGTTCAGTTCCTACGATTCGATACGTCAGCTTTGTCACTCCCGGGGTATGTATCATTCAGATCGAATATAGTGCTTAACACGTGCTATAGGTTATTACAGGTCCGCACTGCAATACATTTTTCTTGCCTTCTTTTCTTTCATCATTGTCGTCGTCCGCATCATTATCAAAATCAGTCCTAACATCTTCCTAAATTTCGCATTTAGGAAGTTTGTTTCTTGCTTAAACTAAGGGAGGGGGGGGCGGCTTCATTACATATTTTGCGTCAGTGCTGCCGAACCTTACCTTGGCACATTCATGTAATTAAAACCAAAAGTATTACATCAATTCTGTAATAGAATGAAAGAGAAAGCGAAATAGATATTTTAACGCTTCAGACGGTACAGTTTGTCTCTCTTTGCTTTTGCCCTTTCCATTTGAAAATGTGAAGAAAGATCATTGTGTCACTCTTTATAATTTGTTGAAAAGAACCAAGTCTAATCATAAGTGACGGAACCATCACTGTGACATTATCGGACACTCAATTAGAGTGTAAAAGGCGACAGGCGTCCCATTTGGAACAAATAGATGCGGATATCAGAGGAACATGAATTACATGTACCTGCATATGTTGTATTGCTAAAAGACGATTGCCGTTAAGACAAGTGAAGGATCTTTCTTTACGTCGTGGTATAGGCGATATTAACACCAACCATATATCTCTTAAACGCAATTATAGAACCCAAGGCAATTTGATATTTTGTCAGACTGTACCAGTGTCAGGACTCAGAACTATAATACTTTATCAGCTTCATACTGCATATATAAATTTATATATTATAAGAGAAAGAGACACGCAAAGCAAACGGCATGTCATTTTGTCCCACTGTCTTCTTAACTGGGAACTGTTGCAGCTCCTCTAACTTCCTTTCTGCAAGGTTACTTCATTTCCTGTTACAAATGAATATGAAGATGATACTGATGATGGCGACGACAACGATCACGGCGGTGTTTGTGCATTTTGGAGTGGTAGGGACTCTTTGCGTAAAATATCCGTGCATATGTATATATGTAAAGCACTGATTTGTGCAAATTTTACTAAATGTAGGTCTCAATTCATACGGCTCGTAATATGTTAATACTGGGTTAGTGTAAATAAATATTCAGAAAACAATAGGAACAAAAATTAGATGTTGCTACGTTCTAGATTGGTTAACTTGAAAGAGAAATTTGCAAAGGATAAATTGGAAAAATGCAACAATGCTATACACACACACCACACACACACACACGCACACACACACACATATGCGTTAACGAATTGTAATATATATATATATATATTACAATTCGTTAACGCAGCCAGAGCATCAGTAACACATGTGCCAGCTGACGGTGACCCCTCATCCGAAGATTGTCAAGGTGTTGCGCACGATACATCTGTCTCGACCAAATGCAGCCCTGTTCCCTTCACATGGGCAGATAAGACAAGATATACCAAAGGCGCTGGCCTACCAACTGGAAACACAACCAGAGCAGGCAATAAACCAAGAGGGTTGACCCCTGTATTGCCGAAACACGAAGCACAAGAAACACCGTACGCCAATATTGGAAACCTCCAATGTTCACGAAGGGAAAGGAAGGGGCTAGAGTATCGGATGAAAAACTATGTGAACATCAACCAGTTAAATAGTAACCCACCTTTAAAGAAGATCACCAGTAAATCACAGAAACAACTGTATGGTAATATTGGACAGCTGGGAGAACAAACGACAACAGAGGCCCGAAGTGCAATGGTACATCTCCACGAGCTTAAAAGCAGATACAAGGCATCTACGTTGAAATTGGGTGCCAGCATTCAGCCATACGAACCGACGTATCAGAATCTACCTTACGTTGCCCAGGATGCCAGACAGAAGGTTCGTGAACCAACATATAAAAAGCCCTGTATGTGCTATGATAATACAGTATTAGAATTTCTTTAACCTCATTATTGAAGACATACACATATTATCATTGGTCCCCTCATATCATATAGTGTAAATTAGGTAATACAAACATGGAGGGACGATCCAGCAAATGTGTGTCTATGAAACTAGAAAAATGAAGGTTTTTGTGAAGTAATGCTAACTTGACAGCCAGATATTACCTATTCCATTGACCCTCCCTCTATCGAAATAAGTATGAACCCCATTCCATGACACCGACTGGTCCTAATGCAGCCTGTCTGCACCATGATAGGTATCCACCTGTGGTGCGTTTTTGTTTTAACGCTTTTCTTTCTTCTTTTTTTTTTTATTTTTCTTTTCTTTATTTTTCTTTATTATTACTATTTTTTTTTTCATTTAATTTTTTTTTGGGGGGTGGGGGGTGGGGGGGCGGAATTATGAAGAATCTTCATCAAATTATTTTCTGCTTGGTAATTTCTACAAAGTCACTAACTTCAATGAGCGACAATTAACTTTTATGTTTAAAAAATATAGATCACGGATAGGAATCAGCATGTATATATATATATATATATATATATAATAGTTATTCATATCCAAAGTTGTTATTTCATTAACCAGCTTTACTTTACTCCACTTTTCTGAAGCTTCGAATTTTGACTCTTCTTTTATTCCTAAAATAATATACACACTTGATAAATTGTTACAATAATATTGGCGCTGACATTTATTATTTCCTGTATCCCTTCAAGTGAATATTGGTTAGCTTCTGTGCATCTTGCTGTTCAAAGGTACATCAGTCTTATGTGCTCACTTCACTGCAGTCACTTTTCTCGCTGGCTGTAGTTAATGCCAATTGTGTCCGTTTGATTAAACATTACGGTGGGGGGGGGGGGGGCTTCCATGTTGCGTTGTCTTTTTGAAATAAATCTTTTGTCCACTTTAAACATATTGATTTACCTTAACGTGGCCAAATCCCAAGCGACCACGTTGATGTAAGATCAGCTTACAAATAAAAACACAAACGCAAACGCAAATTAAATAAGATTCATTTTTATATTCAGGACAAATATGTGTCGTTTCAGGTGACAGCAGACGATATTATATACGCCGACCTGGACTTAAGTGGCGCTAAGAGTATAGACGATCAAAGGGTGAACAGGAAAGAGTCCCCAGTTCTCTATGCAGACATACGGAAATCTAACTGACTGGAAAATACAACCTTGTACAAGGACCTCTGAATTCAAAATTGGACCTTTTGTGCAGCTTGTGAAATTGCATGTCACATTTAACAGCAAAAGTCTCATTATCCTAGAATCTTGCATCAGCTATCTCTATGCTGCATTGAATAGGATAACAGAAATATATATTAGTGCCATAATGTTTTTTTTTTTGGAGGGGGGGATCCTGCGGCTGCAGATCGATATATTTTATTTGCCACAATATATATTTATATATTTTTAATGATCGCTTGATTGTAAAGGAATATTTCCCCGTATACACTGTGCAAATATGACAAAAGTTTAACGGGTTTATTTGACAGAATCTATTCATTATCATGCTCATTATTGAAACGTCCCTGGATATTTGTCAACACACAGGACAATCCCCTCTTTGTCGACATGGCCATGATTCGTTTTCTATATATTTTTTATATTGTATGAGGCTACGTTTTGCCTGCTAGCAGAAAGTGCAAAGAATTTGGACATGTTGAAGTACGATACAGATGAACAGTGAAAATAATCATCAGGCCATTGGTGCAAAAATGCAACTGTAGAATGGGTGTAAACCTTAGCTACATGCTGATGCTTTTTCGTTAGAAGCAGTGAGTCACAGGATGTTGATTACTGACTAATCCTACTCGATGTATTTCGTTTTGGTAATTAAGCATTAAGAAATATATCACTTTACCAATTAAGGAAAAAAACACTGCACTATAAGGGCAAAACTAAACCCTTGAGCCACATGACGCCAGGAAAGTTCTGACTAAAAGTAAATATTGTAAATACCTGATTATTAAATTCTGCATTGGTATCATCTTGGGTCATTACTGAATACCATGTCGTGATATCCACAGTAATCAACGCTTAAAAAATGTAAAACCTGTGTTCGGAAGACTGAATCTGCGCATACATTATCCTACAGAAGCACACTTTTATTTAGGAAAAAGATAAAGGTACCATTACTACAACCGATCCAACTTGAGCACCTTGTAATTTTTGCGTACTTTGTTTCTTGCCAAAACCTTAGTGCTTGGATCAGTGTAGTAATAATAATAATATAACTGTTGGCATGATTTATATCGCTACCCCGTTTTCCCCTGACCCTAGGTTGCCATTTGATAGGGGTAATCAGTTTGAGATCACTAATCACAACATGGATTTATTATACTTAAGATAATTTGGTCATCAATGACTGTTATAAATCTACTTTAAGTCAAACTCATTACTTTTAAATCGTATTTGTTTAATCATTAACAAAGGTTTACCATAATACTGATATTATACACGGTCTGTACATCATACTAAAATTTAGAAATATACCTTCGGCTAGTGAACTTAATTGTGTATTCTTTACCACTCAATATCAAAGCTTTGTTTCTGTAGTATTCCATGTACGAGGTAACTTTCTAATGTGTGGAAGCTACATTCACAGACGTTTTGTATGTGGACATGCGTATTTCAATATCAAAATGTGTGTTGCCACTTTGTACCTTGCATACATATATTTTCTTATTTAGTATTTCCATATACCGGATACTTTAATATAGAAGTATGTTATTGTTAATCAATGGTTCTCTTCGTTAAATGTACTGAATAGTCTCAGACTTGATGGAGTAGCATTTTGCAACCATGGATGGTTGTTAAATTGCCTGTGGGGCCTTTATTATTATTATTATCGTTCACAATTTTAGCCCAAAGCGGCACTTTACCGTACAAATCATAGTCATTTGCAATGATGCATCTTGGTAGCTTCACAATTTTAAGGTACGCCTTTGAGTCAACTAGCTCCATTAAATCCCCCATACAAATCCATACAGTAGCCCAAAAGCCTGAAGAAATGTTAAAACAAACATTTCCTCATTGAACTGGACATTACATATCTAATTATGAAAATAGCCTGGACTGATAGGTAATTTCCTCTTCATGGCATTCGGGTTCATTCAAGCAACAACACTTTTAAAGAGGATAGAAAAAGGCCTCCTTTATCCCGACGTTTGAAAAATTTGTTTGCATTGAAATGTGTTGTTTAACTGTATTTTTTGTGACCGAGTGTTTTCTGCTGGCACTCTAGTGTCTTCTTTTGATTCCATTTGGCAGAAAAAACTGTTGATTAAATCATATATGTACACTGATTAATTACAAATTGACTTCTTGTAACACAAGGAAGAGAGGTTTTTTTTTAACGGTGACTGGACCTGGACGTTACACATCCCAGGCAACAACTGATAAAGCTTCCTTAACAGACCTTGTCAGATCGAATGAAAAGTGTTGTTTTGTAATATCTGAATGTTATATTTTGTGTATCTAATTAGACATTTATGGATAAAAAGTATATATTTCCAATTCCAAACGTTAATCTTGAAGCAACAGCGGTCTTTTTCATATTACCGAAGTAAAGCCATTGACACGGTCAAACCGAGCTTCTATTATAATATGTCTGTTGCTAGTCTGTAGTTTGTCCGAAGGCAATGGAACTGTAGAATTACCCATCTACATTTAGCAGGCCGACTTTAATGCTATTGCAGTTGTTTAAGCCAAATATATCAGTAGCCAGAACAACTTTTGTATGTCACTTTAATGTAATGTTATTTTAACTATAATATGGTAAAGATAAAGAAGACATTTTTGTCAGAATTTGGAAAAAACCTAACTGGATCTGCCCACTTATCTCAAATACCAAAATATTTTAACCACAAAAAGTAAGTTCATAAAGGTTATGATATAAATATTTGTTCGTTTGTGTAAATTGTGGTCATAAAAGGTTACATGACACAAGGCAGTTTACGATTATTGTAAAATACCTATGTCAATTTCCTATCTGTTGTTCAAGATAGTTTATCCATTTGGATTTTGGCTGATGATAATTAACTACATAATAAACATACCAATCTGGAATCTATTGCAATTTAAACTAACGCGTTGTATGCACATTTTGACTTTATGGGTGTGTATCCGTAAAGAAAAATTGTGACTGGAATATCTGTCAGTACAGGAAAGCAATAATTATTTTCTCTCCGTAGATCTGCAGACATACAGACGGATAAAAGGTGTAAACAAATGGAAAATATGACAGGATAAAATGTTGGAAAAAACTGCACAGTGCTGGGATTAGAAATGATGAATCTGAAAGGTCGCCTGTTAATTGAACCTTACTTTGAGGTTGTTTGGCAGCATTTAATGAAGATGATTTTTTTCCGTAATAAGAGATCAATTTGAAGTACTCATCGTTTACTATATATTATATATCTGTATGTTTTATTCCCAACTTCGTTAGCCTAACACCACCAAATCGCATTCTCAACATAATCTCTTGTACCTTGTCAACCAGTTTTATCACAGCTACAAGCTACTTAATACCTGCCATAAACATAATGGTTTTGCTAAACTGTTTCTATGTAAGGTACCTGGTAGATACAACAAAATTTTGTGGGGGGCGGGAATTCTACTTCCACATGGTTGTGTGTGTTGCTTGCTGTCAAAATCACTCTGCACTTACTGTGATAAATAAAAATTATTTCAACGGGGTTTTAAATTGAGGATTCGCTTCACAGTTTGCTAATAGACTTGACTCCAACTGATAAAGATTACAGTAAAAGAACAATAGCGTTAATACAGAGGGGCATGTTCCACATTTCCAGTTATGTAATGGCACATATGTTCAAGATATAAAAAAAAATGGTTATGTAAAACTCTGAACATTCAGGCCTCTAAGTTATTGCAACATATTTATGAATCAATTGCCAGATGGTGTCAAGTGTACCGACCATTGATTGTAGCACGTACAAAGTACACATGTGCCTCGCGTTAGACCGCCTGAAAGATGTGACACCTCCATATACACGGCAAGCGTTTTTGATAAACAAACATCTTCTTTGAGCCTAAACGGACAAATAAAGAGAAAAATAAACTTTAAACTATTACCTACAAAAATCAACCGTAGGTCTTACCGCAGACTGCTTTAACCTTATTCCTTTCAACCAGACAAAATTAGTTAGTGTGCCAATATTTTCTACGTAAGCGTGTTGGATTGATTTTAATATTAGTATAATACAATTTCAACGTTTTAGATGAGGCCCATCAACATATTGTGCGCCAGGCAACTGCACTGTTTCCCCCCATTTCAGGGAAATTAGTTGACTATGTACTGGTTCAAAGCGGAGAAGGAAATGTTTTTATTATACTGTCTCATTATACATTAAATACCGATAGAATGTAAACAACCTGTATGTTGTGTAAACATAAGATTATTTGTGTATGTAACATTTATTTAGCCCTAAAATAGGGCAATGATCCTTCTTTTTACTTGTTAATTTTTTTGGATGGATGTGGCTTATGCTGATACACACACAAACACACACACACATATATATATATATATATATATATATATATATATATATATATATATATGTGTGTGTGTGTGTGTGTGTGTGTGTGTGTGTGTGTGTAGTAAGATCGAAAGGATTGGTGGTTAACAGAAAGGAAGATAAGTTTATTGAATGGAAACTTAAACCAGTTTTGAGTCAAACTGACCAACAAATATCACAAACTGTATCTTCCTTCTGTAAAATAAAGAAATTAGTTTGTCAATAGATACTTTTTGTTGTGGTTTCAGCATATTCTATTGAAAAAAGCAATTGGCCGACAGACTCACCGGCCGAAATAAGAGCCTCTTGTATGCTGTGTTTCAAGCGACAAAATGTCAGTTTCAATCTGTTTTGCATTGCAATCCTTTAATGGAAATTAAACACACTATTTTTTTACATAAAAACAAGCAAGTAAATGAACATATGAAAGAAACAAAAATAATAATGTACACTTGGATGCATGAATCGATGGCTGAGGGAATAAATGAATGAAAGAAAAAAAATCAGAGAAATAAAGCTCGTGCTTAAACTGTTGACGCATATTGCCAATTTTTTAGCCTCTGTGTTCCATACCAATTTAAGTCGAGCACATATTAAACTTAAAAACAACAAATAATAATAATAAATAATTCAACTTCCTTGCGTTTCACACGTTTCATCAAAATGCTGCCAACACGTTTAGTTCTAGATGATATGAATACGGCCCATGGAAGCAGATGAAAACAGTATTCATCAGCCCAACTTAGTTGCAGGGCAACGAAGTTTATCCTGCCTCTATTGCTGAACTAGATAAGGAAAAGCAAAAGCTGATCACGAAAACGTGGTAGCAATAGCGAAATGTGTTCTCTAAGCTAATATATATATATATATATATATATATATATATATATATATATATATATATATGTATATATACGCATATTTTGGTACTTTTCTCAACAATACCAACGTGACAGAACAGCTGCACACAAAACCACACTTGCCATTTACTTTCAAGGTAACCACAACGGGTTGTTTGTTAAATCTACGTCCAAATGAAAACGGCAATGCCAACAGCGTTTGATATGTTAATATCAGAGCCAATCTGGATCAGGAAAAGCAAAAGATGATCAAGAAAACGTGGTAGCAATCGTGGAATGTGTTCTCTAAGCTAATTATATATATATATATATATATATATATATATATATATATATATATATATATATATATACACATATATATACATGTATGTATGTATATATATATATATATGTATGTATATATATACATATATATATATGTATGTATACATATGTACATATATGTATGTATACATATATATATATATATATATATATATACATATATATATATATATATATATATATATATATATATATATATATATATATATATACGTGTGTGTGTGTGTGTACGACCGTGCGTGATTGTCCGGCAATTTTTTTTTTTTTTTTTTAGTGTATTTTTTTATGCGATATGATCTGAAATAGTCGCACCATTCAAGCTGAGTTAAAATTGAGTTTCACTAACAGAACCAGAAAGGTGTATTACCGGTTGATAAGTTTGAGTGCGTGGGGAAACATTTTATACCACAACCGAACTACACACACACACACACACACATACACACACACACATATTTATATATATATATATATATATATACACATACATATACGTCTGTGTTTGTGTGTGTGTGTGTGTGTGAGCGTGCGTGTATATCCACCAGTACGTAATTTATGAGTGTATGTCTATGCAATACGATCTGAAATAGGGGCACCATTTAAGCTGACTGAAAATTAAGTTTCGCTAGCAAAGCCCATAAGTATATATTACCGGTTGATGAGTTGGAGCGTGTGAAGAATTATGCAAAGAGTCTGCAAATAATTTATTCAGTGTGTTGTTATGGAAAAAGAACTTAAGAGTTTTGAAATGTTTAAAAAAAAAAAAAAAAAAAGTTTGCCTTCGGTAATTAGAGCAACTCTTGCATTCTATAGCCCAGTCGTGCTCTGTGCTGATAAACCACACGAGGGTTATTTTTTCTCAGGCGGTAAACAGGGTGCCTTTGTATGAAAAGAAAAGGTATTGATTTTGCCCTATCCCAAATCTATGAACGGCTGAGCTGCACGGTGAAATATTTATTGAAAAGCGCAATGAGGGCTTATAATGATCATCATGAACTATGTGAAATGATGCGGGAGTCAAAGTGAATTGTAGTAGTAGTAGTAGTAGTAGTAGTAGTAGTAGTAGTAGTAGTAGTAGTAGTAGTAGTAGTAGTAGTAGTAGTAGTAGTAGTAGTAGTAGTAGTAGTAGTAGTATCATTATCATTATGGAAAGGAGAAATCGGCAGGTACCATTCCTTTCTTTTTGAGAAAGTGCACATTGGGTTCTCACGTTTCTGTTTGGATGGACACAGCAAATATACCAACGTTACGGTACTAAGTGAACTCAGCCATAACCATCTTGCTCCAAAGATATTCCCTAGATGCGAATTATCCATTTGAAGCTAAGCTCACTAGTGTATAACTTTATCTGTGTGGGTTTTTTTTTTCTTTGCCTGTTATTGTTCTTTGCAACCCAGGGAATAATACTCAGACACAGCTATTTCCATTGAACCATAATTTTTGTGGGGATTTTTTGTGTTTTTTTTTTGTTTTGTTTTTTGTTTTTTGTTGCTGTTTGTTTGTTTGTTTGTTTGTTTTTTTTTTGTTTTGTTTTTCTGGTTTTTGTTTTTGCTTTTGTTTTAAGAATGGGGATTCGGTCGAGTGGGAATGTGCGTTTCTGAGTTCAGCTAGGCGTCTGGGGCCAAATGTGGCAAGTTCCAGTATCGCTCATTCCTAACTCAAAATTTATTTTCGGAATCTCTTGAATGCTAGTGCTTTTGGGTCTCCCATCCTGGAAATAAATGTCGACTCATTATATATGCTGCATAGCCGTGTTGATATGGTACTGACACACAACAACCTCCGTTGAACCTTTTTTTTTTTTTTTTTTTTTTTAAATGGGAATTTGGTCGAGGGATATGTGCCTTTCTCGTTTCAGCTACGCGACTGGTACCAAAGGTTGCAGATACGAGTCTCATTCGTTCCGAACATAAAATTCAGGTATATCTCGGTCGATATGAGTCCAACCAGACACCGTTTGTGAATTTCTTTTTGCTAGAATATGTGAAAATATTTATTTGTTGACAGACATATTTTCCACATCAAATTTTCGCACCAGGGTAAGGCGGCCCTGTGACGAAGACATGACCAACAATAAATTCACCAAAACCTGGGAGGTAGTTACTTTTCCCTGAGGTATGTGTAAATAAGGAACAGGACAGTTGATTATGTCCATTTCTTCTATCGTCAATGTTATTTGACCAAAACTATAATAAAAAACTAAATTATTTGTAATTAAACAGGGAAACAATTTCATGATCTCACAGTCTAATATACATGAACCTTGCAAAGCATTGGAAGACAACTATACTTTTCGGCTTTTTTCTATTTGAGGAAATAGTGACCACAACAGATATCCCCTGTGGAGGTCAGCTCTATTTCCTCGTGTTTAATGTTGTATATTGAATTATACTATCTTAATGTGGAATCTGATGCACTGACATCTAACTAGCAAACCCTGGTGCAATCATTTTTGTGTATCTTCTAATGTATATATCATTGTGGTGTGAGTACTCTGATGTGAATAGAAAATATGAGCATATATATATATATATATATATATATATATATATATATATATATATATATGTATATATATATATATATATATATATATATATATATATATATATATATATATATATATATGAGTCTATACATACATACATACATACATACATACATACATACATACATACATACATACAGTTTCAGTAAGGATGCATCGACTTAAATACCAGTTGGTTATTCTGATATAAGGATGTCTAATTTCTTAACCTGGAAATTATACAGTCTTATGCTTTAGCATCATTCAACCAGGTTCGCCTTTTTGACGGGGGCGGGGGGGGGGATTTATTCCTTTTGGAGTTCGTATAATAACATCCTGTCAAACAGTACTGAGTACTGAACAAAGATATTTGACATATGCACCATCTGTAGGGCCCTTTATTTGTACATTTGTGGTTTATTTGGTAGATTTTGCATGATTTTTTCCATAGGAGGGGTTTGGGGTAACTTTCCTATTTTCTCTTACAAGAAGCAAAGGGAAATAATAGAGAAAAAAATTTATGGATTATTCCACAAGGAACAGAGCTGGTAACGCTGATGTTGCTCGTACTTTGCATATTGTAGATGCTCTTTGTGAGCCACACTGAAGGTAATCGTCATGGAAAACTGATCTAATACAATACGTCAGTTCCCATAGTAGAACTATTAATCTTTTATCGCTTTTTCTGCTATAGGTACTATTTGCTACTTTTCCCCTTTTTTCGAGTAAAGTGTAACCATAAAAATGGATATTATATTTCTAGTTCACCATACACAGCACACCTGTTTACGTTGGCTTTGCCCTTTGCATTGTTATACTTCAAATGTGTGAAAAATTATATTATGATATTCGATAGTTCGAATGATTAACTACGGCTAAAAACACTAGTTTCTTCACTTCACCATGTTTAATCTTGAATGCAGACAACGTTTTATTATTATTTTTTTTAATCTCAACTTGGTAAACTATTGTTTACCTTCCCTGTATAGTGAGGAAATTAAAATACAACTGGCGGCCTTCAATTAGGGCAATGAATTATGCATAGCTGCGTCAAAAATGGGGCGTTATTCTGCTCATTTGTGTTTTTCTTTCTTTTCCCTTTTGTATTCAATGCGTTTTCTCATGAAATAATATTTTTGTTAAACGAATTTAATGAGGCACATTCAGGTATGATGATGTTTGCATGCTGCACAAAAAATCCCAGCCTTTGCAACATCAATGGCTGCGACACTACTCTCACTTGCCATTTCATGGCTTTATAAGTGTGGTTAAACAGTTGTGCTAGAGTGTATATATGTAGTCGCCAACCGAATAAAAACTGAAATATTGTTGGGTAAGCAGTAGCCCGTCGGGTACCAGGGAAGTGGATGAAGACGGGCACTTGTGTGGTATTCTCAGGATTTTGTGGAGAAAGAAGGAGATGAAAGAAAAGCGACAAAATATTTCCTTTAAAAACACGTGATAGCCCAGGTTGTAAATATTTGCCTGTGAAAGCTCCATCCACAATGAGGGCTTGGGGTCCCTATCAGTGAGAGTAAATGGTCACAGCAGCATGTTGTTTTGGGTCACAAAATTCCTGGGGATATTTCGTGAAACAAAGGGATATAATGAGGGCCAAAATATGCAAATGAAGTCTAAAATACAGTGGTTGATCATATATCTATACTCGCCTACCGAATAAAATTGAAATAAAGTTGCGTAAGCAGCAGCACGTCGGGTAACACGGAAGTGGATGAAAACGGGCACTTGTGGGTGCAAAATTGCTACAACTCAACCGCAATTGACGTAATTTTCAAAATAAACACTTAAACTCAGTCCATTGTGTTCAAAACACACCTGGAACACATGTCAATTGATAAGATTTTTTTTGGTTTTGTTGATGTGCATGTATGTATGTATGTATGTATGTATGTATGTATGAATGAATGAATTTAAGTATGTATACATGTATCACAAACACACACACACACACACACACATATATATATATATATATATATATATATATATATATATATATATATATATATATATATGTACGTTTGTGTGTGTGTGCGTGTTTGTGAGTTTATGGGGGGTTTGGGGGTTTTTGGATATACATGTATGTATGCATGTATGTATGTATGTATGTATGTATGTATGTATGTATGTATGTATGTGTGTGTGCGTGTGTGTGTGTTTGTGTTGGGTGGTTGTATGGGGTCCGGTAATAGCCGGCGGGTACCCGGGAAATTCAATTACTCGGCGGTCGGTCACTCGGGTAGGTAAAATTACTGCCTGCCGATGCTCCACCTAAAACTATTTTATTGGGATTCAGATTCCCAGGAAGAGAACCTCCTGGTTCGCAGCACGACATGCCCTCAATGAGAAGCAAATATGTGTATTAACATAATCTAGTATAAGACGGATCTCAATTATTGCATGCAATCATTGCCAAAAGGTTAAGCGGGCAGTGGCTGCAAGGATTTCTGTAGTGTATAAGTGAACGTTATAGCAATGCTTTTATCTGGTATAATTAATCCAAGTTGTGTAGGAGTGGCATCAACATACTCTAAATTGCTTTATTTTTGAGTGTATAATTTTTTACGGTTTTTGTATATTTTTTTAAAATTTCACTGTCGTGTTTTCCCATTAAAATTATGTTAAAATACTATTTCACTATGTTATCACTTTCACGGTGATTGTGCCATCAGAGGAATAAGCAAAGCAAGAATACAGCGAAATTTAAGCAATTTACAGTATATTGACTCTACCAGTGTCTGTAGGAAGTCACGAGTGGTACGTGTTGTCACAGCAGGCTTGTTTTTGATTGCACGCACCCGTTAGGCTTGCTCAGTGCTGGTTTCACATTTTTGACATGTATCCACGGCATAATGTTATTCATCTGGGCTGTATGGCCAAAGGATAAGGCGTTGATGAGCTGCATCTAAAAGAAAACCCCAAGTGCGGTATCCGTTGGTTAGGTTGGAATAGTTACCTGGAAACGGTCAAATTATGCTGCCAATGTTTTAGGTAAGATGAGATAAAATACCTTTATTTAAGCTCAGTAAGTACACACAGTTATCATCGGTAGGCCTAGTATACTGAACTATCCAACTGATACCTCATAAAAGTTCAACGTTAAAATAAAATTCACATATGGAGTCAATATTTATGTGGTTCATGTAATCTAGTCTATGGGGGTCAACACATTAAAATAAAATCAACACATTCGTAATGTCACCATGACATAATAAGCAAAACCAGGAAAGTGATCAGCGTGGCTAAAGTGAAGCTACACATAATATGTATCGAAACAAACTTGTATAGCTTAATCTTTGTATTGATTGGTTTTATTTATTTGAAAATTTCTTTGACGTGAGGAGGCCTTTCAGGGCGCAGCTCTTTTCTCTCAAGGAACCCAGCACACATCTAGAAGAAATAATAAGATAGTAGTACATCTATAATCAAATAGTAATTGTAATTAAAGCGACCTAAGAGAGCTAATGCCAAGACTGCGGATCGCTTACTCTATACTAACTTGATATCACTTTTCGCAACAGTACAAGAGATTGGGGTGTCATTACTGAGGAAACATCCAAATATCAACAATTTTTTTTCACTTGATAGATAACCTTACAGAATGAGGTCTTTATATTCAACAACATGTAGATTAACATTAAAACTGAATAAAGGAAGCCGCCATGATACGGGTCCTTGGCAGAGGAAGTGTCCTGTCAGGAGATTGAAGAACAGCATGATTGCACTATCATTGTTATCCTCATGATATACTACTCAGTGAGGGTAGTTACACTTTAAACGATTATTACATAAAAATAATGAAGATAAAAGCAAACATCGAATGTCTGATTAACATTCTGTCGCCAGTATCTTGTCATGCTGTGAAATAAATGAGCTGTAATTGTATTCTAATGAAAATTCCTTTCAAGAGAAAACAGATTTTAGAAACTAACGCAATACCACAT
>OZ026628.1:43526823-43569323 GCA_964020975.1 Hermodice carunculata | reverse complement strand
ACATCAAGGTTCAAGTAGTTCTCAAGTTATAATGAAGAGCAAAATTCATGTATATTTCACTGTGACCCGAGAAACGAGGTCAAGGTCATTCATGTACTGTCCAAGCATGACCTTCATACAGACACATTGACATGTGCAGCATCATGGTAATATCTCAAAACAGATCTCTAGTTATCAAGTAAACAGTTAATTTCGTGTCAGTTGTCCTGTGAATTAGCATTAGAATGCCTATTGACTTCCATAGTGATCAATGGCAAAGCTGCGTTGACCCGTAAGTACCCGAATTGAAAATCCTTAGAAATCGGGAATACAAAGCAGTGCCACCTAGTAAACAACTTTGTTTGACCCTTCCACAAGAACATATCCATCATATTTCAGCATAATCTGAGTGACGTTTCTGAGAACAAGTGAAAAATGGCAAAACCATACAAAAAATTCATAAAGAAATAGAAAAAATTGCAGCGCCACTTGGTGAAGAAATTGGGAACTAGGTGTCCCTGGGAGTGTGTGAATGTACGATATCAAAGCAATTGGGTGAGTGGTTTCAGAGGAGAAGAGTTTTTAAGGTTTTCCCCAAAAAGAACAAGGAAAAAAAATCATAAAAAATTAAAAAAGCAAAAGAGCTTAACCATTTGAACCAACTTGGTAGAGATCCACCCAAGGCACATACCCACCAAGTTTGAAGTAAATCTGCTCAAAATTATTCAAGTTATAACAATTACAAGCAGTTCCCATGTTAAACTTTCCTATTAAAACTTAAGTATAGATTTTTGAAAAAAAAAATCATAATAAAATCCAAAATTCATTGGAATATGACCATTGGAACAAACCTGGCCGACACCTACCCAAGGTACATCCGCACCAAGTTTGAAGTAAATCTGGATGACGGTCTTGGAGAAGTCGAAAAAGTAAATGAGCATTAGCATGCCCATTGATTTACATGGTAATTAATGGGAAAGGTGCATTTACCGAAAAGTAGCTGAATTGAAAAATCGCTAAACATGAGGAATCCGCAGCATTCCAACATAGTGAACAACTTTCTTTGACCCTTCCACAAAGAACATATCACCACGTTTAAGCTCAATCTGAGTGACAGTTCTGGCAAAGAAGTAGAAAAAAGACATAACACCAAAAAAAAAAAAAAAATCACAAAAAAGAAATTGCTGGAGCATGAACATTTGAATAAACCTGGTAGAAACCCACCCAAGGTACATTGCCACCAAGTTTGAAGTTAATCTGGATGACAGATTTGGAGAAGAAATCGAAAATGGGAATTAGCATTAGAACGCTCATTGACTCCCAGAGTAATCAATAGGAAAGCTGCATTGATGGACAAGTACCAAAAATTGAAAAAAAAATCGTTAAAAATCAGGAATCCGCAGCATTCCCACCTGGTGACAACTTTGTTTGATCCTTCTACACGGAATATATCCATCATGTTTCAGCTAAATCTAATTTCAAATTAAAATGTAAAAGTCCCAGGGAGTGTTTCTGTGTGATATCAAAGCAATTGGCTAAGCAGTTTCACAGAAGAAGACTTTTTAAGATTTGCCCCCCCCCCCCAAAAAAAAAGAAAAATTATTCATGAAAAATCCAAATATGACTGGAACACTGGACCATGACCATTTGAACAAACTTGGTAGACACCCAAAAAAGGCACATGCCCACCAAGTTTGAAGTAAATCTGCCCAACGGTTTTTGAGAGTTCGAAAGGGTGAATTGTGAATGGACGACGACGGACAGACGACAGACGACGACGGACGACAGACCGACGACGGATGCCTCTTCCTGCTAAAAGCTCTGCTGAATTATCAGCTGAGCTAAAAATGTTAAAAATTTGCAGGGCCACCTTGTGAGCAAATTAAGAACAAGGAGCCCCTAGGTGCCTCCCTGTGTGATATCAAAGCAATTGGGTAACTGGTTCCGGAGAAGAAGATTTTTTTTAGATTCGTCATAAAAAAGAACAAAAAAAAATCATTTCAAATTTTAAAAATTCACTGGAGCATGACTATTTGGACAAACCTGATTAAAACAAACCCACCCAAGGTACATTGCCACCAAGTTTGAAGTTAATCTGGATGCCGGTTTTGAAGAAAAAGTCGAAAATGTGAATAAGCATTAGAATGCTCATTGACTTCCATAGTAATCAATAGGAAAGCTGCATTGACCGATAAGTACCTGTATTGAAAAAAAAATCGTAAAAGATTAGGAATCCACAGCATTCCCACATAATGAACAACTTTGTTTGACCCTTGCACAAGGAACATATCCACCATGTTTCAGCTAAATCTGAGTGACGGTTCTGGAGAAAATGTCGCAAATAGCTATAACACACAAAAATTCATATAAAAAATTAAAAGAAACGCAGCGCCACCTGGTAAACAAATCAAAAACTAGTAGTCCCAGGGAGTGTTCCTGTGTGATATCAAAGCAATTGGGTAAGTGGTTTCAGAGAAGATATTTAAAGATTAGCCCAAAAAGAACCCCCAAAAAATCATTAAAAATCCAAAAATCACTGGACAGTAACTATTTGAACAAAGTTGGTAGACACATACCCAAGGCACATCCCAAAAAAGTTTGAAGCGGATTTGACCAACAGTTTTTGAGAAGAAGTCGAAAATGTGAATTGTGGACGGACAGACGACGACGACGATGACGTACGGACGGACAGACAGACGCACGACGGACGACAGGCCCTCACAAAAGCTCAGCTGAGTGACTAGTCAGCTGAGCTAAAATTAACAATTTTTTTAATCATTAATTTTTTTTTTGTGTGTGTGTTGTTGTTTTTTAGAATATATGAAAACACATTAATATTGCTCTATTGATTGATATGCAAAGATCAACACGTGTGCAGGATTTGATTTCTAAATCGACAAGTAAATTATTTTGAAAAAAATCTTTAAAATGTGTGGTATTAGTAGTTATAATTTAGAAAAATTAAATCTTGTTCAAGTCAAAGCTACCTTATTTTTGGGATTAATTGTTACGGTCAATTGCAATATTTGAAACACATCATAACAAAACATTCAGTGAGAATTTTGACCTGTAAAGGATCCGATTTAGGCGTTAACTAGCGTCAGATACTCTATACATATCTGGATATATAAGGATAAGATCGTTCACACCAGATAGGGCACTATAACTTCTCCAGTCACTAAAATGCTAAGCTTCGTTTATCATAATAAAAGAAGGTGTTGCAGCCCTATATTTCACAAATTTTCCACTTTTTCATTCATCTTGTATCTGACATTTTTTATTCTACGTGTATATAATGTAATGTTGATTTAATGTTCTTCAATACGTTTTATCAAGGGGGGGTTAACAGAAATATAAGTGCGAGACACTGTCATTTCAAGTTGATCGTAAAGTGAATTAAAGCATACTCTGTATAATACTACATATTCCAATAAGACTGATAACGTTTCTATATAAGCTCAAAGCTACAGGTATGAACATGTTTTTGTTTCTAAAATTGACTTTCTTGTTACGTTCAAAGACTTTAAACCCGTCCATACAACAGAGCATCTGTTGTTTCCACTATGAGTCACAGCTTTCTTTTTTTTTCTTTCTTTCTTTCTTTCTGTTTTTCTTTCTTTCTTTCTTTCTTTCTTTCTTTCTTTCTTTCTTTCTTTCTTTCTTTCTTTCTTTCTTTCTTCCTTTCGTTCTTTCTTTCTTTTACATCGTTGAGCCGCTCAATAACACTTGTATTATGAAAGTATATTATGTTATAATGAAGTGAGACACATGGATTCGAGCCCGTTGCCTTCGGAATGTAAGCAATCCACTGTAACTATTATGACACATAGGTGATTGACACTTTCGGTCTTTTGACAGACATTTGGACGTGGTGCTATCGCTGCTGTATCATAGAACTAGGACGATCGTGTAATTACTATGAAAATTCAGTTAATATTGATAAAAACGTGCACATCCGTTTTTCAACACTCTAAGTTTATTATGATTTAAAGAGAATGCGCGATGCAGGTCTAATATCAATGCTTATACTACTATTACTACTACTACTTCTACTAATACTACTGATGATGATGATTATAATAATAATAATAATAATGATAATAATAATAATAATAATAATAATAATAATAATAATAATAATAATAATAATAATAATAATAATAATAATAATAATAATAATGCTGAATATCTGATGATAATAATAAAAATTTATGGAACACCCATTCTTTTGAGAAAATAAAAACAACTAGAAGATCTAAAAAAATATATAATATGGATGAACGTCATTTTGTTAAAGGTGCGTTCTCTCTAGTAAAAAAATAGATTTCTTGTGTGATGGTAGCACATAAATAAACATATAAAATATTATAATAAATAAATTAATTAATTGATAAAGAAAATGAAGAAAAAAATTAATAAATGAATAAATAAATAAATAAATTAATAAATGAATAAATAAATAAATAAATAAATAAATAAATAAATAAATAAATAAATAAATAAATAAATAAATAAATAAATAAAAAACAAAAAAACAAAAACAAAATGTAGTTCCATCTGTTGAACAGGTTGAGCTCTATGAAACCCAGAAGCAGTCCTTTACAATTCCACATCAATTTGCCAATTATTTGAGAGGTGACTTTTAAATAATTTTACCTAAATAATCTTTTAAATGTGTGAAAGAAATGCAAAAGCAATTGGGGTGAAATCAATCCAGTGACATAACTGAAGAATAATCCTGGGTACAGAAGCATCAAAATTTGAAGATATGTCTTTTTGAAGAGATGCCGACTGTGCTGACTGTTGACAGACGATGACACAAGCAGCTAAAGTGAACATTTTTCAACAGATGTTTTATTTTGTTTTTATTTTTTATTTTTTTTTTCATTTTTATGTCAGTGGGACTGTGAACTACCATCAGTTGTTGTTGTTGCATAGGAGCACGGATTCTGAATTCCGTATAATAACAATGATCTGTAAAGGTTAGGTTGATGATAAAAATGTTATTTTTTGTCCAATTTTCAATGGAAATATGAACGATTAAGAGTCGACTCAGGCAACTCTCAAACTTGTGCTTTGTCTAACCTCTTGAATCTATCATAAACAATTGTTCTCACTTTATTCAAGCCCCGCATACAAGGATATAGCCACACCTTGAAACAATACCATACTTCAAATGAACTTATACTACACACAGGTAAGATATTAAAATCATATAATACGTCAAAATATGATCTATAAACCAAACAGAATTTCAAAAGCAAGCACTGTAACGGATCATTGCATGCTATTTAATCTGTATATATTTGAATGGGGATGAAACCAATATGTCAGCCCATTAGGAACGACATGGTATCTTTAACTTGCGAAATATGTAATGCTGATATACGCCAATGACAGATCAGTTTTTTGAACATGGACCTAGCAAAAAAAAAACAGCAAAAACAAAACAAAAACAAAACAAAAAACAAAAAAACACAAAAAAAAAAAACCAAAAAAAAAAAAAAAACCACGTGTCATGATGGACAGGTTGTTGAGTTACGGGTTATCCCTGACTTGCAATATGTTCTCTCGTAGTCGAAAGTTCATGCCGGCGGGGCAGGCGAGTCAATGAACCGATCAGCCGCGTAGAAGCTCGATCCTGGCAGGGTCGTTGACTGCCTTGCTGTGCTGCTGACATCCCTCGATCATAACAAACCTAATGCGATGTAAGACAGGATAGTCCAACTGCTGACAAGATCTTTCATTGTATGGTCGCTCATGGATTTTTACATTGACTTCTGGTTGGGAACTTGTCAGGATGTCGGCGTTGTTGGCAAGGTGTGTGGGTGTCTGTGTGTGTGTGGGGGGGGGGGGGGGTCGACAGACCAGCCATACATTTCATTTGAAAACTATTATATGTAGGAATTCCAAATTTTACATGGTTATTTTTAAATACAATAAGTCTCGAGTTTTTGTAAACGATGTTTGAAATTATGTTAATCAAGGCTAGGTGAAAATCTGAATCTTGAATATCTCCAAAACTATTATTGGTACAGGTAACAAATCCAACGTCAAATTATTGGTTTGTAGCACTGCATATTTTTTGTAGTTTACATGTAACATTTATCGAACCATAACCCAGTCAACTTTTATCTGGTTTTGACCATGTGTGACCCAAGTTGTAGGTAATGCAATACTGCATTTTTTTAATTCATTTCACGTGTAGCCACTAACCGTAAAAGTCATTAAGACCTTTGACATTTTCATTCAGCCGTAACTCTGTCAATGTTCATACATTTATGACCATAGAACCCAAATTGTAGGTATTGCAACATTACATGTTTTTTGTTTTGTTATGTTTTATAATATAATGTAGTCTCTAATGGTTAATTTCGACCTTCGAAAGTTACATCTAGCCATAACTTGGTCAATTTACATCCAATTGTAATCATATTGGACACAAATTATAATTATTTCAACATTCCATATTCCTTGTAATAACCTTATGACCTCAAGGTCATTTGCACCTTTGAAAGTTTCACTTTCCCATAACGTGGTTAATTTTCTTGCAATTTTAACAATGTTGAACTCGACGTGTAATGCCCATGTGACCTCGTTTGGTCAAAGGTCAAGGTTATTTGGCTAGATTGACATTTTCACCTGACCGTAACTTTTTCAATTTTCATCTGATTAGGTTTATGTTGTGCTGATAATGTAGATATTATAACACCGTATTTTATTTGTTATTTACATGTGACCCCTGGGGGTCAAATAACAAGGTCGTTTGGACATTTTAAATGGTACATCCAGCCATAGCTTGGTCAATTGTCATGCAGTTTTAATTATGTTGTAAAAACCATGTATGTATTCCAATACGGTATATTTTTTTTGTAATTAACATTTACCCTCCAAATTTCAAAATCATTTGGGACCTTTGGCAGTTTCATCTAGCCATAACATGGTTAATTTTCATCCACAATTAGTCATGTGGAACTGAACTTTTAGGTTTTACAACATTACACACTTGTGTGATTTACATGTGACATCTTAAAGTCAAAGGTCATGGAAATCTGGCATACCCGTTTGAAAATTTCATGTGGCCATAAATTGGTCAATTTTTATCTGACTTGGTTCATATTCAGTTAAAACTGTAGATATTGTTACACCCAACTTTTTTATAATTTACATGTGACCCCTAAGGGTCAAATTTCAAGCTCATTTGTTCCTTTGATTTCTTATAATTTTAGTCATGTTGGGCTCAACTTGTAGGTAATGTAACACTGCAACTTTTTTTTTCCTTTTTGAATTCCCATGTTAGCTAAAGAGATCAAAGATTTAGGTCATTTGGACCTTTGAAATGTTCACCTACCCATATTGACAACTGCTGAAGGCACAAAGACCGACTTGTTTTCAAGTAAATCTTCTTTTGTACCTACATATTTCGTTTCCTTAATTTAATATTTTAATGTGTTATACTTCTTCTTTGAGGTACTTGCTATTGCATCCCTTCTATGCGAGGAGTGGGCAGGGTTGAAAATAATATGTAATGATTATTATTTGTAAAAAGGTTGCCTTAACCTAATTAAGTCTTCAGACCATACCTGTGAATTATCTGAGCGAGGCCTTTACACACTACAAATGAAAAATGTCATCATAATAGGCCAGATCAATCTGCATATTGGTGACCCCTTCTGATGATTGGGGTCTCACTGCCCTTAAAGTGAACTTGATATAATTTCAAAGTCCCTACGTTTGTATAGTTTAATGTCTGGATGAAAATATATCATGTATTTGTATTGTGACATCTCATATGCGGATTATGCGAATAACTTTATGGAGTTATATGTATAAAATGCACACGAGTGACCTTGACTTCATAAGTAGGTCGTAGGTCAACTTAGTAAATTCTACTCTTTTGGTGATCATTACTTTAAAACGGACTCATTATTGTGGGAAATGAACGTTGCACTTTAAGCTTTAGGTTGCACATGGGTAGCCCACAGCAATTTTCGAAGAAAGGGGAACCACTATGTATGCTTGCATCTGGCAGATAATCTCAAAGCTGATGCCTTTTTTATACACATGCATGAGGCTATACTGATTACTGACCCTAATTTTCAGGTAGGAGGGCCGCTTACGTATATTTCATTTCCGTAACGTTAACACAATAAATATTCAAGGTTACTTGAGTATACTTCAATTCATGAAGCCATCTCTTTACCTAGGCCTACTTGAAGTGTGCAAAATGATGGTCGACCAGAGGCGCTATTATGAGCTCGTATGTGGGTTATCAGCAGGGTTCAGTCCGGCAGCACACTTGGGCTAATCGTGCCATGCCACAGTGCAATCTCTCGGCAAAGCCACAGATATGATTTTAAAAAAATATATATTTATGCCAATCTGCTACTGTGCATTCTGTTGGATCTCTGGAAAGGCTTTTTTTCAATTAAGTTCCCTTTTATATGATCTTTAACGTAATATCATAGATATTCCATTGAATTACAACCCGCGTTAGACATTTCTACTGTACCCCTACAGATGGAGATTCTTACTTGAGAGGTATCGGGTTGTCACTTTTAATATAGATTTTTTCAGTTTGTTTGTTTGTTTTTTTTTTATTTAAATGTTTTTTTTTGGGGGGGGGGGTGCTTGTTTGTTTGTTTGTTTTTTTAGCTTTATTTTTTCCAGTGTTGTTCATACTTTGTTCCCATCCTTTAGCCAAACAAGTCTCAGGCAATATAAGCTAATCTACACATTGAAAAAAACATTATCCATAGTCACAAATTCCCAGCCAACAAAGACAGCAAACAGTATCAATAGTTACCAAAATATCTACATTCATCTTCCAATACCGATGAGTAGAAACAAATTTCACTCCTGACTCGAGACAGACAGTCACCTAAAAAAGATTACTGGTGGTCTTAAAACGGTCCTCTCGACCATTTGAATATTCTTCATTAGCTACCAGTACACACTTTAAGTTTTCATAAACATATAGGCATATCCATTTAAAATCCAAATTTTATCACTTGTGCCGACCACAAAAAGAGACAAGATTGGCGTGTAACGTTTTATTTCTCTTGAATTGCCTGTCGGCTTGGTTTACAGCAGAAGAAAGTAGGCCTACAAGGAAAGCTCTTTGACAAATTCCCCATGGCACTGAAGTGGAGTATGCAAAGGAGCGCAGTGGTTGCTTTCAGTAATATGTCTCTGCTTGATAGAAGTTGGAGACTTCATGCGCGTGTGGGTATCTGTGAACAACTAGCAGGTGCTTAACTGGGCTTTAGAGCGCGTCAAAAGATTTTTATTTAAAATTAAATAGCCTATCAAAAATCCCTGGACATACTCGTCGAATTGAAATTTAGGCCTTGTGCAAAAACTCGTAGAACAACCTAAAAGTCTCTCTCTCTCTCTCTCTCTCTCTCTCTCTCTCTCTCTCTCTCTCTCTCTCTCTCTCTCTCTCTCTCTCTCTCTCTCTCTCTCTCTCTCTCTCTCTCTCTCTCTCTCTCTCTCTCTCTCTCTCTCTCTCTCTCTCTCTCTCTCTCTCTCTCTCTCTCTCTCTCTCTCTCTCTCTCTCTCTCTCTCGCCCCCCCACACACACATATATATATATATATATATATATATATATATATATATATATATATATATATATATATATATATATATATGTGTGTGTGTGTGTATTTCCATATACTTGAAAAATTATATGCTATATTTCCTAATTGCACTTGTGGTTGCACAGTATTGAGCGTATTGCATATCAGAACTTGATCTATTAGTTCACATGAACCAGAAGATATGTTATCATGTCTCTGCCGAAACATGAATAGGGTTTTCGAATGTGTAGACTGTGTAAAAAAAAAAAAAAAAAAAAAAAAACAAGAAACAAGAACAAAAGAACGAAAAAAAAAAACAAAAAACAAACCCACATTTGTTGATATTTCATTCTGTATACTTTCAGCATCATTTAACTTCCTATGAGAAGCCCAAAAACAACAAAAATACCGTTTGTTTTTAAAAGACCTTGTTACCTGTGTCTCCAATTGAACTATATTATGATTGATGTTACTTAGCCTCCCCACAGGGGGAGGGGCATATACTATTTGTACGGTACATTTGCACATTAGGCAGCCCCATTTATGACCGATACCATTGAAGTCCTAGGTAGTCCAAAACCACATTCATTTTATTATTATATATTTAAATTTTCTCCCTTACGTTCGCAATTTTGATTTTCTGTATCACACAGTCACTATTTGCACCTTGGAAAAAGTCACCCCAAATACTTTTAACAAACACTTGTTCTGGTGACCTGCTTCCGTCTTGTCAAACGTCTAGGTGCCATATAAGCGACTGATGTGAGAGCATAGTTGGCAGAGACTTCCTCTCAGCAGTCGCATGCAATCGGGGATGTGTAGTTATTATTATTATTATTATTATTATTATTATTATTATTATATTATTATTATTATTATTATTATTATTATTATTATTATTATCTATTATTATTATTATTATTATTGTTATTATTAAGCACAGGCACTATCAGAAATCATATTGGCATGATTGTATTAATGCCCTTAAAATAAAATGATGGAGGGTTGGTGAGAGTAGAAAAATGCAGGTAAACCTAATGACCCTAGCAATGAAATATGGTGTAAGTATAAAGAAGCGAAAAGGGAATTTATAAGGGAACTTAGATGTGCTAAATTTAACGATGATCGGAAATTGACTCTTTTAAAGAATAGGGGGGGGGGGGCACCTGGTACTTCCTTGAAAGATGGCAATATAATTCTGCACGGGAATAAAAATATTTATGACGCATGGGCTGTCCATTCTGAGCACATGGTGACCCGTCCAATTGCGACACGGCATTTGATGTTGAATAATCATTAAGTGGAAAGAGATATATTAAATCTTTGAGGAAAAGATGAACACTAAAGGTTAAAGTATTGATGCAGGCGATCCGATATATCATTGTATTATTACTTTTGAAAAGGTACAAGAGGTATGTTAGTAACTAAAGCTTTAAAGCTGGCATATATGAACGCCGAGCAGGGGAACGCGTAAGGTATGGCGGTTATTGATTGGTAGATACGGAGGTATATCTTTAACAATGCTCCTGGCCAAAGTATGGCATATATTTATTTTCAATTGATATACAGAATGGCTGCGTAAAGGCGAATATCCACATCTATTATAGTGTGCTACCAGAAGTGGAGTTTCATGTTTAAACGCTTCCTTTTTGATAAATAAAACTGCTAGGTACTTAAAGACAACAGGAGTAAAATTATTTGTATTTGTTTTTTTTTTTTTTTTGTTTGTTTGTTTGTTTGTTTGTTTGTTTGTTTTTGTTTTTTTTGGGGGGGGTGTTTTGTTTTGTTTCTTTTGTTTTTTGTTTGTTTTTGTTTTTTTGTTTGTTTCTTTTGTTTTTTGTTGTCCAGAACCACTTCCAAGTAGTCATTACCGCAGTGCAAGCTATTTACTTTCTATGAGCTAACCTGTCCCTCTCTAACCTATATACATATGGCAGTACTATTGTCCATATTGCACATGTTCCTCTGTAAAATCTTGACATAGACTACATTAGCCCAATTGAATTAAAGGGTCCTCAGCGGATAACTACTTAGAACATGTTTCGGAGCCTATTACCCGTACATGTCTCTGAGTAGCGGCTCCTTGTCTAAGCTAAATATTCAACAAAGACAGCCCAAATGATAATGAATAAATGTCAACAGGGCATATGATAAATTAGCTTAATTCGTGAAGTTTTCCTTATAAATGCAGAGCCTCAGTATGAAAGAAGAATACCTGCCAAACAAACCATAATTACTGAATTTGTATAGTGCGGCTTCAGATAAGAACAATTTCACTGCCCCCTAAACCAATATGTACTCTTTTTAGCTTGATAGCCTATCCTAGTTAAACTATCCACCAATGTGTTACTGACGTGGGAACAAACTGGGGCATTATATTAAGTTCCAGTGAGCAGTTGCAGCTAGACCACCTGTACAATGTAAGAAAAATCCTAACAAAGACTGAAAGAATGGACACCCTGCACCAGAAATGTAAAACAAAACTCCATGATGACACCTACCACTCACTTAGAAAGTCTACAAAACAATTAAGCTCTATTACACTGCCAACCCTCAGTCAATGTCAGTGTAATGTGTCAGGTTTGTGACATTTGAGAAAAAACTGTCAATTTTGAGTATTTTTTTTTTTTAATATTGAGCAAATGTGTATTTAGGCACATCAGAAAAGAATGAAAGTCATTAGGCAAACATGTAACAGTCTTACGCCGCTGCTTGCTACCGTTAGCCCCCATCACCACCCCACCCGGGGGGGGGGGGGTTAACCTGACAGAAAATATGTTAGCCTAAAATATCTGAAAGTGAATATTAAAACCTAACGATGCCAAAGAAGAGTGAAGTACCAAAACATACAAGTCTAAAAACTGTAAAATTATTGTAGCCAAATTTTCCAATAATCTTTGGATATTAACAGCAAATAATCAGAAAATAATGAAAGTCATTTGTATTTAAGTCAAGAGAATGCAATGAAAATATAATATTTCGTGACCAGATATCATGCATAATCAGGCACGCCTATAAATGTCGTAGGCCGCTACTTGGTACCAATAGCCCATTGGGGGTTCAACCTAACAGAAAAATAGCTAGCCTAAAATGTCTGAAAGGTGAACATTAAAACCTAATGATGCCAAAAGATAAAATTAAGTAGCAAAACAGGTAAGTCTAAGATCTCTAAAATCATTGATATCAAACTTTTAAACCATCTCCGGATATTTACAGCAAAATTTGTAGAAATAATTGATCAAATGTGCATCTTTGAATCCTCTTGACTCAAGTCTATTTAAGTAAATTTGGATCTAGATGCAAAGTCCTGAAATTTAGAACAAACATGACCAAATCTCAACATGTGTGACAAAAACTTATTATATCCAATAGATACCGAAATATTACTGCCCGGGAAAGGATAGTTTACTACTTCAAAGTTAAACTCATCTATTATGTGATAGACTGTAATACAAAACCTGCCATTTGTGACCTGACTATCCAAGTCCTGAAACACATCTCTGAAGCCATCTGAATTGTTACCTTCCAAAGGGACATCTTTCGGGAAAATTTCTTTAACAATTTCACTGAGCTTTGTACATTTACACAAGAAATGTAATCAACATATCTTGCGTTGTTCCATAGTTTGTAGCCATTTCAAAGTCCTTTTTCATCAATTTATCCATATACTTAAATTCAAGCCATGTTAAATGTAAATCTGTCAGTAAAGGGGAGCAGTTGCTACCCATTGGAATGCCTTTTATTTGAGGAAAAACCAATGGTCCTCATTGAACAAAAGTATTATCCAAAAATAATTTTATGTCATCTATCAAAGCTTCAACAGTGTAAGATTTCATCTCTTCTTTATATGTATCCATCAAATTATCAAGGGATTATTTGTGAATTTAAATACGCCATTTCCTCTTATGTCTGGAATATTTTTTATACTAAGTTCATTAACATCCAAATAATATTTGATAAAAATGTTACTTGCCTTATGTTTGTTAGTGACTATAAATCTTTCTTGTATTTCTTTGACTGCTTTTTAAAACTTCAAGCTCTTTTAGATTAACCGTATTAAAATTCGTAACTTGGGATTTGTAACGATCAATTCTACTTTTAAAGACTTTTTCAAAGTTTTATAACCATCCTTCAAATTTCTGAAATTCTTTTTTCTCTTCCTTTTCCCATTTCATACAGTAGGAATCAAATGCATCACATGTATCCTGAAAAAGACTGCCAATGTTCAATTTGGGACATATACCGAAATTTTGTACCTTTTTTTAATCATTTCTTTTAAACTTGAATTTTGTATTCTATCCAAATTACCTGTAAATACATGTTTGTGGTATGCATCAACAAAACCAGAATATATACTGTTAGACATACAGTCACAATTTTGATTCGCTGCAATATCGTCAAGAGCAATTAAAGTCAGAAAATTTCTTGTAATTCATGATATTTTGTCCGATATTCTTACCATATTTATTGGAAATGATGGATAGATCTTTTATTTTGCATTCCTTGGGAATCATGTTACAAACGAATTTCTATTTGAAAAGGGACTTAATGTTCAGTGAATCAATAATTTTGTGTTTAAAAGTAATGCTCCAAAACATTTCATCTATTTTTTTTTCTGATTAGAATCTGGTTTGCGAATAGTGGCATTCACAAATACGTTTAAAGCGTTTGACTCGGTCTTCATGGACTGATGGCCTTATGTCCGAAATGTATTTAATGGGTATGAACGGTAAAAGTTTCCTTATGAAAGAAAATTACACAAATCTCAGTGCCTGTGTAAAAGTTAATGACAAACAGGTTACCTATTAGCAGAGACATTCGGCCAGGTCGAATCCTCTCCTTGTTTCAGTGCACTGCTCTTCTTCGTGACTTGCTTTGCTCCCTTAAACATGCTTCCTTGGGTGTATTTATTTATGATATCGATATGACTTCCCCTTCGGTTGCTCACGATATGGCGATTCTATCACTGTCTGAGTACACTTTGAACAAATGCCTATCTCTTGTCTATAATTACAGTTATACGTGGCACTTTGAGCATAATTCAATTAAGTCAGATACTAATGTCTGGTACCCAAGCCATGAATGTTAGTGATCATCTTCTTGTTCGAATGCAAATAAAGATTGCCAATCAAAAGTGCAGAATGACTACTTCTGGAAATTGTGTAAATGCACCAAAATTTCCAAAGTGTGACTGGAAGAATCCCACAACTCGGGCTCGATATCGGGATATATTAGCTAAGAAACTGGTAAGTCTTGAAACTATGGATAAGATATTAGATTCGCAGTTTGTTCCTGATGATTTTCAACTCATTGTTGACACTTATACAGATAAACTTTGCTCTGCTATACATGATGCTACTGAGGAAGCTGGGCCGACAAATCTGGGCAAGAGATTTAAGCCATAAAGTTACTGGTGCCCAGACTTAGCTAATTTAAGGGATAAGAAACGCTGTTGGTGGCACCTGTGGGGTTGCCAATGATCGCCCCAGTGTTGGCCCAGTTCACGAGGCATATGAATATGTAAAGAATTTATTCCGTGAAACTTGCCCCGGGTATGTAGAGCATCAGGTCACAGCCAGGGTAATAGCCTTAATGTCATGTACTCACAAGATAGTATGTCATTGTTTTGGAACTGCTTGAATAGCCACGCAAAGAAGAAACATAGTTCGATCTTAAGGAGTCTGGAGCTTGAACGTCATTTTAACTCAATTATGACCGAACTTAACGAATCTGATCTTTCAAGTGAGAATTCTACTCTACGTAACTTTGTGAAGGAGAAAGTAAGAGTGTGCTCTACTCGTGCGTTTAATGTTAACGTTACGACTGAAATGATTAATTCATTTATTGGAGCTCTTGAGGGAAATTGTGCGTCTCGGTATGACGGTATTAGCTCTGAATACCTCAAATATGGTAAGATACCCAGCTTAAGAGAGCATATCTCCACGTTTTTCTCGATTATCTTGTGTCATGATATTGTGTCTTCTATTTTTGGTATTGGGGTTATCGTTCCGGCTCTCAAAAAGCCCACGTTGAAACCCAATGGCCCTAACAAATACCGTCCTGTCACTGTCAGTAGTACCTTTGCCAAAATTATGGAGTTTTTCTTACTACCACCTGACTATGCTAGGGACACACAGTTTGGCTTTCGTGAGTGCCGAGGTACTGATTTTGCTTGTTCCCTTTTGAATGATATTATCGCTTACTATAGGCAAGCCGATTCCCTTTTGTTTATATGCTCCTTCGACGCCGAAAAGTGTTTTAATAAGATCTGGCATCATGGCTTATTTTATCAATTATGGAATGTCATCCCTGATTACTCATGGTTATTTCTGTATAAGTGGTATTCCAATCTTTATGGACTTATTAAAGGGAAAAGCGTATTCGGTTCAAAATTCCGCATTACTCGCGGTACACGTCAGGGGAGTATTATTTCCCCCCGGCTTTTCAATATTTCTATCAATTATATATTAATTGAACTCAATGATACTGATTGTGGAGTGCGTATAGGCTCTGATAAAATAAATATTTTTGTCTTTGCTGATGACATCACATTGATCTCTGCTACCGGCACTGTCCTGCAGGTGTTAATTGATAAATGTCATAGTTATGCCAACAGATGGCGTTTTAATTTTGGCATTTCAAAGGCTAAGTGCATGGTAACGGGTAAGAAAAGCATACATAAAGAAGGCCGTTCACCTGTTTGGATGCTTGGTAATCAACTAATGGACACTGTAGATCATCTTGATATTCTCGGCGTCAGTTTTTCTGCGGACGGATCTTCTAGTTAACATGTAAACAAAAGGACTAGTAGTGCACGACGAGCCATCTACAGGTTAGCAGGTGCTGGTATGTGGTTGCAGACTACAGTTGTGATTGGCTGGTTGCGCATCCCAACGGAGATAGTCCGTAATTGTGAAAATACCGCGTTTTCAGCATGCTGTAGCTTCTGTTTAAATAAAGTTAGCAAAGTCAGTTTTGCTGCATCACAGAGTTGCTTCATTGGTGGTCATATAGGTGCACTGTCTTCCAGGCCAGGTGGGAGCTTTATGGTGGGGAAGGACAATGATGTGACCCCGGCCAGAGCACAGTTCATACACCTGTATAAAGCTGACACCCAGGTGTTGTTTCGTATTTCAATTATCACGAAATAATGAGCTGGGAATTGTATGACAAAAAATTTGTCCATTTTTTTTTCTCACATTTTTATCTATTAAATACCGTTGAAGAAATTTTAAAATATCAAAATGCTGATTTTTTAGACTGGAAAATGCTAATATGAAAAATAGAAGGATTTATAGCTGTAGTCTGTGGCCATCTGTTACCCAGGGTTAAATTCGAATGTAAAAGCTTACATATGGAAGCGTGTTGGTGTCCCAAGCTTGGCTTATGGCACGAACTGTATTAACTTAAGTAAAAGTGAATTGGCAGTCATCGAGTCTGCACAGGGATCCATAGTTAAATACCTTTTTGGTATAAACAAGAGGTCTCACCACTCCTCACTGTTAAGTGCTTTAAATATTCCTAAATTGGCCCATCGTATTATATGCGACACAATTTCTTTGGCCCGACGACTTACTCAGGTATCGTCGCCTTACAAAAAGTTATGTCTCAGGCTACTTTCTAATTTTCTTGTATATGGTGCTGTTCCTAAAAGGTCTCTTATTGGCCGTCTGATGTCATGTAATGTGTCGCCTGTACAAGCAATGCTTGGGCGCTTTAGGTGTGTCCCGCAAACGCGACCTGTCGAGTGTGATGGTTTATCTAACACTGTAAAGGTTTTATTTTCTTCCCCGAAATACCAGGAGAGAAATTCCACGGAATATCACCTAGTTAAACTACTTACCAAGGCTTTTTAATTCTAATCTTCAGTTTTATCTAATTTGTGCTGTCCTTCTGTACTGATTTTACACCCCTGCCCTCTGTATTAAGTTTACCATTGCATTATTTTATGTATTGTCGACGTGCGTTATTATCAAGATGGTTTGATTTCATTTTTCTTATGTTCTATTGTGATAACTCTGTGTTGTATGTAAATGATAATTTGGTTCTTATGCGCTTTGTGTGATATTTATTGTTATCATTCTGTGCTGTGTACAGATTGTCATTTGGTTTGAATGTGATTTTTTGGATACTTATTATGCCTTCAGCTTATCAGTTCTGTGTGTCACTTTTTGTGTTCATTTCGATGTATATGGTTTTATTCTCCTTTTTAGGAGGTGCAATAAATGTATTATTATTGTTATTATTATTATTATTATTATTATTATTATTATTATTATTATTATTATTATTATTATTACTACTATTATTACTATTATTATTATTATTATTACTATTATTATTATTATTATTATTATTATTATTATCATCATCATTATTAGTATCATTATCATCATCATCATCATCATCATTACCATTATTATTATTATTATCATTATTATTATTATCATTATCATTATTATTATCATTATTAAAGTAGAGAGTGCACGTAATCAAGTGAGACGTGAATTCAAGTTGGGTGACGAGTCCATTTAATAATATGAATCATATCCCCATATGGGCGTTACAGTACACGTTGACGGATAGGCATATTGGTATATCCAAGATCAGGTCAGTAAGCCCAGGGGAGCCTTAAATATATTGACGGGTCTCGCCAATCCAGAAGAAAGAAATAATCCACTTTATACATATATATATATATATATATATATATATATATATATATATATATATATATATATATATATATATATATTATTGTTATTAGGTCATAGAAAGAGACACGAACTGCCCTGAGTCACTTCCTCCCTCCCATACACAATTAGAGTCACCGCAGGGAGGGAAGAATGGGCGGACGAGGACAGCCTTGCCTGCTTGTCTGCCTGCCTGCCCGCCTGCGTTTTCTAGCGCAGACGGTGACATGGCCCCAAACACACCCAACTAAACTCACCTGGAGGTGAGAGAAGAAGTTTTTTTTATTTAATTGAGGGTTACGCCTGAGCAACATTTTGTGTGTTGAAATGTAAGGCACGTCTCGTACATTCAAGCACCTTTAAAATTAAAACAATCTAGCGGTACTTGCAAAAAGAACGAAAATTGGAAATGTTCTCAAAAGGACATATTCATTTTTGTTCCTGCAAAACAAGTTTTCTTGTTTTGGATGAATGATTCCGTTAAGTTATTTTTGCTATAGTATGTAGTCTAGAGTGTTGTGTAATATTGATCAATCCACTCCTGGCCTAAAATAACATGAAATTTGTCTTTTGAAAACTCCTTTTCTGTGCATAGACAGTTGTTTTAAAACCTGCAGTATGGGAAATTTTAGTATGCCCTGTTCATTCCACTAGTCTTTATGTTACTTTGCTTACATTCGCTGTCAGACTCTGCCATTCATTATGGGGATACTGGGGGGGGGGGGGGGTGAACCTGCTTATGACAAAGAATTAGCAATACGCAGTTTTGTATTCTCGACGCACTGTCTGCATTATGGTAATCCCTAAAACATTCACTGAAGCTTCGTGACGAGAGTATGGCACTTCACAATAAACAACAAATAAGACGAATTTAAACTAACCAAGGGTCTAGTACATGTCTATCAAGATTACACCACGTGGCTCATACTTCAGAAATACTACTGGTTTAAGCAATATTTGGGCCGGTATTACACTTTTAATGACTTAGGCATACTTCCCCATGACTAAATATGCTATAAATGTGCTTCACTTCATTAAAGTACATATGGGATATCACCATAGCTCAGCACATGCTGTGCATATTGACCCAGTTTTCAAGAATAGAAACATTTATATACCCAAGACATCATTTCCTCTTTCCTGATTTAAAAACCTTTCAAAGTAGTTACGTCATGAAGCTTACCCCACTCTCAATGATGCTGAAATCAAAAGATCGAGGAGCTAGGAAAGTAGATCCTAATGTTGTGCGCAAAATTTTGGACTTTGCTTCCATAATATTTCAGGAGCCCATGGCTGTTTCCATGGACATGGGGAGAAGCCTGTTTGTAGTGAGTATTTCTAGTGCTTATCTTTTTGCTTGTACCTGATACGTTTAGACGCCATCTAAACCGTTTGTTCGACTGGTCTAACCATTAAAGGCGATAGAGTTTTCGTCACCTACATAGGGTCAAATGCAGTATTATTTATCAGGAACATCAGGAAGATTGGTAATACAATTTTGTTAACCACACGCATAAAATGCCCTTGTGTACTTGAAGTGGGTATGTTTGTTTGTTCGTTGCTTTGTGGTTCAACTCAGTTACTCCTATAGATTGCGTACTGTTATCAAGACACTAATATATATATATATATATATCTGCATCCTCTGACAGGAAATATGGTGTATCTTTCTGCCATAGCGCATTGTTAAGTAAGCGAAGATTATAAGAAAAGAATATACTTCGCCATAAGGTAAATTTTTAATCCTTACTTATAAAATACTCATTAATAAATTTGGCTGCCTTAAAAACTGCAACCAATACCGACGTGAACAGGTGTAGATTTTTAAATATATGGACTTCCATAGAAAAAGAAAATATGAAGCTCGAGCCACAATTTTACTTTGAAATTATTGTTCTCAACTGGGTTGTGTTTGATATCGGTTATAAAGAGACCAAGACTCAAGCCTATTTTCAACTTATAGGAATAGTAACCTTTTTGATGGGGGGAGGAGGAAGACTGTACGCAGTTTGCCATTGTATTAGTTTGAGGGATTGCGACCTCCGCACTGAAACTTACTATTCACAGTTTCATATGTCTTTGTCAAAGATACAATGCCACACATTCCACTTGAGCCCATTCTCAAATTTTGGTACTTCCTCGCCAGTTTTTTTCCACAGACTCTAGACAAAAACGTCATTTTTACATGTATCTTCCCAGATTAAAGGTAAGTTTAGCAAATCACTACAAGAATACTGCCTACATACGGCACCCATGTTCGTCTGACTATGTACAGAACATATATTTGCAATTGCGCACATGTCTGTATCCTTCATAATCACATTGACCCGCAGACTTTAAATGTGCTGCTCGTGAATCAGCCTGTCAAAGCATGCTCTGCAAGGAATGTTCTTTTCAAAAAATTAAATCATATAATGCTGCATAATTAACACGGCTTCAGTTAGGTGCTCCATATTACAAGTAAGTAACGGTGCTAAATTGTGCTCCATGTCTTACGACCTTTCTGCCAACATTGTACACAAGGAATCTCAATCAACACCGGCACTTTGTTCAATGAAGTATTTTCGAACAATTATTCAGTTGTTGTTTTCCCCGGTGCTTCATCTCAGATTTCTGGTATTTGTACGTTACCAATTGCATGCAAACTTGTCCCAACCGATGTTTTCCCCTGAAAACTAGCCAAGTCTGGTTCGTTTTAAAAAGGACACTTATAGTTTTTATTCATTGTTTTTATTTATTTATTTATTTAGTTGTTTGTTTGTTTGTTTGTTTGTTTGTTTGTTTATTTATTTATTTATCTATCTATCTATCTATCTGTCTGTTTGTTTATTTATTTATTTATTTATTTATTTATTTATTTATTTATTTATTTATTTATTTTGTTTATTTGTTTATTTATCATTATCATCATCATCGTTATTATTTTTGTTTTTTGTTTCTGTTTTGTTTGTTTGTTTGTTTAACCAGGATTATGTATTTCTAGTGGAAGAGTAGTGTATTCTGTGTATTGCCTCTGTTGGAGGTGTGGGGTGTGACAGTGGAATGAAAGAAGACATCACACTTAGAAGTTTCTTGGACATATATTCCAAACTCTGTTTCTGAATGCCCGTGTAATTGCACTATAGACAGATCACGTCCGTGGTATAGGGAGTGTGGAGTAATGATAAACCTTTTTCAGTCCAATTATTTGCACAGAAGGCATTGCAATTCGGTTGTATTCGAGGTGACTTGGTGCAATCCGATGAATATTCCCTTGATACATTAACATGCCCACTACGGGTTGGCCTTTCTTTGGCAGACATTTCCAGTTTATATAATGTTGTCTATTTGTCGTTTAATGAAAAAAAGGGGGCATATCCCTATTCGGTCGGAAAAGAACATAGCTATTTGTGGCAGTATAAAATGAAACACGTACTTGGCCACTGGAATGAATTAAAAGGTTGCACTTCTTCAACATTTTCAGATTAGGAAGCAATTGTAGCTTATGTGGCAATTTATTCGATTGAAAACAAATTCATTAAAAAGGAGTAGACTTGAAGCATTGGGAATTCATGTTATAGACAGTGGATCTGCTAATTGAAAATGGAATTCCGTTTTCAGTATTTCGATTCATTTTTACAATATTTTCCACCCATAGACATTTTGCTGTCTAGATCAGTGGCAGTCACCACAGGTCGATGTGCAAGGAACATCGACAAAATGTCTACAGATATGAAGGTTAACTGGCTTTGTAAGATTACGCTAGCATTATTATTGGAAAGCGATGTTAAAATAGATGTCAGATGATGATTTTTTTACAAGGAAATAGATCTCTCTCCTCCGATAGTTTCCTAAAAACAACTGGCATGTGGATGAAATATTGAAAAGTAAATAATAATATATCTTCACAACTATCTTTTTCGATACCTTCACAGAGCCTTTCACATGCTCGTCATCTCTTTGTTTGCTCTAATTTATCTGGTTATTATTTTCTTCCTTACTCTTGCTTTTTTGTCCCCCGCACTCTGCTTGTTTCTCTCTCTGCCAGTATATATCTTCTCTTACCTCTATAGTCATGGCCCTCACTCTGTTTTAGTTTTTCTTCCCGACTTAATGTCTGTCTCTACATCTCTTTTTTCATCATCATCATCATCATCATCATCATCATCATCATCATCATCATCATCATCATCATCATCATCATCATCATCATCATCATCATCATCATCATCATCATCATCATCATCTGTCTGTCTCTGTCCGTCTATCCATCCACCCATCCGTTCATCCGCCCGCACAGTATATCCCTATGGGTTGAATATTCGATGTGATAAGAACATCGATCAAAGAATAGAGTATGATAATGTACATGGCATACTCAACAGAAGAAGGAAAACAAACATGAGAATTAACACGGAACATATAAAGAATGTCTTACAAAATAATGTGTTTTCAACGTACTGCAAGAAACTGCAATCAAAGAAACTACATACTACATCAATAAAACTTTATCATAAATGAAGAAAAAATATCTCAAACAATTGGGTCAATTACTTCATGAAGTAACAAATGACAACAAGTAAACAGGATCGTTAGTTTAGTACAAGACATGATACAACATACATTGAAGCTAATGAAAGAGCGAAAGTGGAAAAGTAAGGAGAAATCTATCTCTATGTGTCTGTCTGTTTTTCAGTCTAAATATCTTTCCTGTAGGTTTCCCTCATTACAAGCGCAACGCATGCTATTGTTATTTAATATTTTGCTTGGAATGTTTATTCCCGTTTGCGTACACTGAATACTTGTATTTTCAGAGATGAAAAAGTGGGAAATTATCATCGTCACCTTTGCCATGGCGGCTCTCGGTGGACTCTTGTGCCTTATTTTATGTCGCATAAAACGAAAATGTGCCAAGTCCATCAAAAATGCCAAGCTGGGTAAAAGAAATGGTAAATATGGCTTGTTTCCTATTTTAACCCACCTATTGACATGTGCCTGGGAGTACTAACCACGTACATCTAAAATGACGAAAACCCATCACTGGCCATGTAAGCTTGTTGTATTCAACCGCGTAATTTAACTGTGTGTATGAAATATCTGTAGGGAATTGTTGTTTTTATACAAATAGTAATTGAAAAAGGTCGGTAAATATCTGGCCCAAAATCCGGTGTCAACATGCATATTCATTTTCCCCTTTCTCTCTGCTCGTAGACATCACAGAAACAACGCCTATGCTAGAATCTGAGGATTGCAATAGTTATACAGATCTCATTCACAGAAACACCTTAATAAGCGAAGCCTACAATGACTTATTATACATAAACCCTCTAGATCACCGCAGCCGAGGACCAAGAAACGGCGAAAGTTTCGACGAAATAAACGATAGCACAATCACTCCATTAGGGCGGGGATGTGAAGGATCAAGTCAAGTAACTCTCTCTACTATCGCGGAGTCACCATGTGCTGCGCAGAGGCGTGAAGTTCAGTGTAAAGTAGAACAATTGATCTCTAACTGTTTGCAAAATGGTGAGCATTATATGATTAACTTCATTGCCAAAATACTCCAAACTCAATGATTCTTATATTTATATCTCTGTATGCATCTCTCCTTTTGTCTGACTCCAAACATCTGTTTTTCAAGACTAGTCAGCTGTCACTTTTGCAATCATTAAAAGAAACAAGAGATATCTTTACTAGAATATAAAGAGATGAAACGTAACACATGATGTTAGAGTATCTGTCTATCTATCTCTCTATCTATCTATCTATCTATCTATCTATCTATCTATCTATCTATCTATCTATCTATCTATCTATCTATCTATCTGTCTGTCTGTCTGTCTGTCTGTCTGTCTGTCTGTCTGTCTGTCTGTCTATCTATCTATCAATCTATCTATCTACCTATCTATCTATCCATCCATGTTAATTTATTTGTTAATTTATTTATTTATTTATTTATTTATTTATTTATTTATTTATTTATTTATTCATTCATTCATTCATTCATTCATTCATTCATTCATTCATTCATTCATTCATTCATTTATTTATTTATTTATTTATTTATTTTATTTATTTATTTAGTTTCACTTACCAAGGTGTTCCATTTAAGGTTTAGACAATCATGTGATATCATCGTATTTTTCCTTTTTTTTTGGGGGGGGGGCAATTTTTGATACCAGACTCAAAATTGTATTTTGCCTTACTAGCATAAATTGCCAACAGTTCTGTTTTGCGCTTTGGGGGAATATATTTGCATCATTCTTTGAAGCTTCAGGGACAGTTTCGAGAAACTCAATATGAGCGAGCAACAAGAATTGAGGCATCTTCAAACAGCGTACTCTCTCTTTCCACTTTTAAAAAATGCAACAAGGCAGACTATTGGGCACTAAGCTTAATTCAAGAAGAAAACGCAATATGTATTGTACAGTTTCGCAGTAAAGTGACCATTCTGTTTCCAGGTGATATTATACCCATAAGCGGAGAAGAAATTGCACCAGACATACACAATTATGATGGTTTGCTTGTACAGCGTACAATTATGAGGGAGGCTTACGACGACCTACGATACCATAGTGATGCATCCAGTGAAGATAGTAACGACTACGAGGAGATCAATAAAGCTTATGATTACCTGCAGCTCATAGCAAACACCAGTAATAATGATGAGGGTACCGTGGCTGACAATATGCAGGACATTGAAACTTTCCTTAATGCCATATTTGGAAATTCATTTTGGTCATCAAACAAGGAAATGATCAAATGTAAGTAGCAGTGCTTGCAGTCATGCAATAAAAAAGAAATAATTTATGGTAAGGTTTTTATTTTATTTTGTTTTATTTTATTTTATTTTATTATATTTTATCTTATTTTATTCTATTTCATTTATTTATTTTTTCTTTTTTTTTTTTTTTTTGTTCTTGTTGTTTTGTTTTGATACGTGCTTTTCCTTTCCTTTTTTCCTTTTTTTTGGTTTCTTTTCTGTTTTTCTTTAATTTTTTCTTCTGTTTTCGTCTGTAGCTTTTCTTGCTTTGGTTTGGTGGGGTTTTCTGGTTTATTTTTTGGCTTTCGTTTTTTGTCTGTCTTTTGTTTATTTTCTGTTGCTTATTTGTTTTTTTGTAAACCTTAGACTTAGACTCTGTTGGCCTAATGTTTCAAATGTTTCACTTTTGTCCCATTTAACAGTATTTTAAAGGACAATAAAGGTGAGACCAACATTATTGTAATAAGCTCTCGGTATCCTATTGCTTTTCAAATTTCTTACATGCATGCATGAAGCGTGCTCCATAAATGTTGGCAGAAATGGGTCAATAGTCCTGTTGGTCAATCCTTCTACCAAAGGCAGGAAAGGGAAACTCTGATTACCAAACCTAATACAGATATATATATATATACACACACAAATACACACACACGCATACATATATATATATATATATATATATATATATATATATATATATATATATGCGTGTGTGTGTATTTGTGTGTGCTTCCGCCAATCTATAGTCAAATTCCAAATATTTAGTATGTATGAGAACATAAATTGAGCTACTTCTATGCGGGTACTTGATTCTTGGAAATCGTGATCTGTTTCAGTCTCCAAATAAATCGATATCGCATGGGCACATGACACAAAGCAGATAAACTGTACTCTCATTTGTCAAAAAAAAAAAATCTTGCTCTTGAATATAAAGAGACCTGCAATACTTAATCTTAACTTTGAAAACAAAGAATCTGACCAAAAGTAATGAACTCTCATTTAAAATTGTATCGCTAAACGCCCAATTGATTTAGAAGGCAAAAGAATAATGCAAGATACAACTTATTGATACATTTTAGGACAATGGCGCTATTTAATGAAGGTGCATGCTAAAATACATCAAAAACGTGTAGATTCTTTGCTGACATGATAAACAAAAAGCGAAGTTCTCAAACAAAGTGACCTATGTCATATACAGCCATCAACCACTTTATAGAAGGCATGCGCTGATCATGACAGGCCTGCGACATCACACAGATAGCAGCAATTGTTAATGTGCATGCTATGCAAAAGAGACTCATACAATGACACTCCAGCATAAAGGCCAAATCAAACTTCATACCCTTTCTGTACAGAGACCAGCTATCTGCTGACAAAGTTGCCAATTTGCCTCTCTGTATATGAGCAGTCTTCCTTTTGTGGAAATAAAACAGGTGAATTTAATACCGAGGTTCTAGCCTACATGTTTCTTCAGCCTTGTTATCACCACATAAAACCATACTGTAATTAATCTTATACAATCTCCAAATAACATTTAGCGCACTTTCATTTGTTTCAGCTAAAAACACGGATTATGCAGAGTTTATGCGAATGGTGTTGGAATATAAAAAACGTACAAAGAAATCTGATGCTCAGGCAAAACCATCGCCCAAAACTACAGTGTCACCGAGGCATAAAAAAAGACTTCCACCAAAGCCAAAGACCAATACCAAACCAACACCAGCTCCAAAATCAACATTTTCTCCTGTGCCCCGGCCCCAGTTGGGACCCAAGCCTGAAGCCAGTCAAAGGCCACAGACGTCAGAGCGGCCGCCAATGCCATTACCACGTACCCCACCTATGGGCCCGTTAGTTGAACCGAGAGAATTGGGGAACCCGGAAAGACCCAGACCAGGGCTTTACGCAACACCCATGGCCAAAGTCAAGCCGAGGCAAAAAACTATCATGAAGGAAGAGGGTACGGGAAATATTGACTCTCAACATGCACTCCCTCCACCTCTACATCCACGACCCCGCATCAGCTCTCCCCTCTTGAGAAGGCCAAACACAATTCGTCAAGTTCAAACTTTCTCTGATGATGATTACTTACATTTTGACCACAACTGGCATAGAAACTTCCCAATTGTACATTCTTGTAGGTCGTCACGCGCAAGAGACAGCTCTGATAGCTGCAGTTATGTCCAACCAAATGAGTTTATCGGTTTCAGAACAGGAATTTGTGCACTGGAACCAGTAACAAAAATGCACATTTTGAATTGTGAAGATCCGCTGCACCAGGCACATTTAACCTTGCAACATTCCATTTCCAGTGAAGGAGAATCAAGTTGTAGACCTTGTTCAGTGTGCAGTGACTGCCTTTCATGCCGAAGAAGGAGATGGAAATCATTCAGTTTTCAAAACTCCTTAAATAATGATTTTTCAGTGCAGCATGCCCGTGGTAGCTACGGCAGAGACGTGACATGTAGATGTTCGGTTGCAAGTGATTACCTGGAACCAGATAACAGGTGTCCATATCCCATTGTAGCAGAAGGGCTGTGGTCTATACCCTTTAATAATCAAGGGTCTTCAAACCTCATCCACAGAGAACGTTTTATTACCGATGGCTGTTTTGAGGGACAGAATGCTTTGCAATCATCCTCTGCACTGCACTCGCAGATGGAATTTCCTATTCACCTTAACAATGATGAACCAAACGCAAGTGGCCATCATACTAATATTTTAGGAGAAAAAGAAGATTCAGTAGAGAATGACAATGTGGGGACAGACACTATCAGCCTTTTTTCGAAAAGATCATCAGACAGACCACTTTCGTCAGATGAAGATTTTGTGGATGCACATATCATTAACCAAATTTCAAGGAATATGTGGGAGAGAAAACATTCTTTAGAAAGTGGATATTTGGAACCTGAAGCTGTGAAAAGATTCAACAAAACAGATAACAAAGCACGATACCCTGTGGACAGTAATCCAACATATTCCCAAGCTTGTAGATCCCAGACATTACCACCAGGACAATGGTTGGAAGGAGGTGACTATGTAGATCAACAGACGCTTAATTTGTACCTTAATGCAACAAGAGCAGGACAAATTTCATTAGATAGTGATGATGAAAAACAACAAATTTGCACGGGAACGTCTTTACCTCTAAATCAAACATATGGGCATTGCTTTACTCTAGATGTTCAAATTTCTAAAAGTACTGACAGATCTATAACAGAGAAAGAAGAAAGATTGGAACACAGTCAGTCTAAAAAGGCAACCAAAATTGAATCCAGATCAGACAGCAAGCAAAGAGTTTCACCCAAAACTATACAAATGTCTAAGGAAAATAACTATTGGGATCCAGCGACATTAGCTCAAGGCCCTAGGGAAATAGCCCAAAGGCAACATCCTGCACACAACAAAAACATGAACTTGGAAAGGAGCATGGAGTGTTGTCTAGTGCAGAGACAACTAGACTGTCCGGATTGCAGTAATGTAGATACTGAGAATGTCAAAGATATTCTTGCATGTGAACTTTCTGGAGATTCGGGACCAGAAGAACTACAATATGACACTCACTTTGACTTAGAGAAACCAATGAGACTGTGTGTAGAGAACATATATGTAGATCACCAGGAATGTACTCAAAATCATAAAGAGTCCTTTGAAGACACACATTCTGCAAATGAAAATCTAAAGGTGACAGAAGTGATCAACAGGCAGCAAGACAATACATCCTTTACACCATTTTCTGGGGAGAAAAGCACCAATGACAATGCAAAATGCGACGTTGCTCAACAGAACCCGAGTAAACCTGTTAAACCTTACCGAGTGCGAAAAACAATGAGACCTGAAAGGAGTAAACGGCCACCGCCAATACTTCCGAAACCACGATCTCTGGGTCGCAAAACCGTAAAATCAACATGTAGCAATGCAGATCAAGTAGTGGATGACCAGTGTGGGGAAAATGGACCTGGACAGTCACTTTTCACTGTTGGTAGTATGAACAATCAAGGAGACGACTTTTATGCCATGTTAAAAAAACAGCAGCTGCCAACAAAACAGCCTTCTATAGACGAAGAGACTGTTGCAGAGGAAAGAACGAGCAGATGTCCTCCACCAGTACCAGCCAAACGATATCATGGTTGGCAACTTCAAAAACCTAGGGATGAGATTGAAATTACCGATGCTTATGTTGAGTGTAAAGACAGTTCAGTCACAAATATAACGTATAAAGGGAGGAAAGACCGCATTGAACGTAATAGTAACACATTGGTTTCACAAAAGTGCGATAAACAGTTGATAACACATAAAACAAATGTGAAGCAAGGAAGACGTCGGTCTCCGCCACAGGTACCCCCTAAGCCAGTACTCCGTGGTATCAAAGATGTAAAAACGAAAGGGAATGAGCCCACTAAAACTTTTGTATCCACCTTTTTCATGAAGACTCAAAGTCCATGTGTTTCTCTTCAGACAACAGAACAAACAGGCGCTCTGCAGTGTTCTGCCAATATGATGAGAGACAAAAATTAATTCCTCTTCGTAGCAACTTAACATTTAAATTACTTAATATATTTTAAAAGTGGCAAACTCGACCTCACCAGTTGTGGTATTCAGTGACTGGTTTGGAGTTGAGAAATCGAGGAATCTGATTCAATTACCATAAATCTGGTATTGTTATTTCAGTTTAGAGTACAGAGACCTTTGTTAAAACTGGGGTGGGAAGAAATAAACCCGATGGAGCTGTTAAACTTGCTTACACAGAATACACTGACTACAGCGGTGCGTCCGGTGTGGATCACCTTTATGTAGCCGTGACCTAAAAGCGTTTGATGGACGCATACCACCATGCAGTAGACGTAAAGACTAAAATGCTGTTATACCAGGTCAATGTCAAGTGGTGTGGTAGAGAAATGAGTAATGAGAAATAAACTTGCAACGCAGATTCTAGCCCACCTGAGTGTCTTTGTGCGGAATTTCATTGAACATGGATTTAATTTCACTCTGTATTTAAGATTTAGTTTTTTTATGAAGATTATGAGCATATTATAACTAATTAAGCAAGACATGCTTCAAATATCTAACCATTACTGCGCGATTTGTTTCAGATACTGTCCAAACCTAATGAATTATCACGAAGCTAAATTGATCCTAAAAATGATGTGGACAAAGTTGTGTATATTAATTTAAGCTTTTGATAAATGATTAGATATAATTGAAGTAGTTGCCGTACTCCTTTTCATGTTCCTTTTTAAAATACCAGTTTTCAATGATATGTTCAGAAATGTTCCCTGCCGACCGAAACTAAACAATGGCTTCCAACTTAAAGTGCAATAGAATATGAAATACCTATGTGACTTTGTTTAGAGAACTGATCTAAATTATTACATTAATCTACATGGGCAATAATATATATATGTATATATATCTATATATATATATATATATATATATATATACATATATATACATATATGCGTGTGTGTGTTTGCTTGTGTGTGTGTGTGTGTGTGTGTGTGTGTGTGTGTGTGTGTGTGTGTGTGTGCATTTCACGCTGATATTCAATATAATTGCATTTCTGCACTATATAGAAGTTGCAAGTAACATAAGGAGCGTGCAAGTGCAGCGAGTATTATTTAAATGCAGAGTCGTTCCTGTCACATGGAATTAGTCACCACCCAGTGGAGTCCCGCTTGTGGCCAAATATGATCAGCTGCATATCCTGGGCAACTTTTGACATATGTCTGAATCTAGACACAATTCATGAGGTACGTTCATTCACGCAATGCAGGCGGTAGTAGAGTGAGGTATTTCAATTAAACAGGTTACTGTGTTTTGTAAATTTTATGCGTAGTGAACTTGGATTTAGTGCAATCGTTAAAGAAAACTGATTATTTTGTCAGTTTCACTTATTTTTGAATATTCATCTCATTAATGCAATACAGAGACATGAAACTTTGGAAATGGCACACGCATCACAGACAGACGTGTCAGGGTGTATGTGTATACTCACAGTTAAATGAGCTAAATGAGCTACATGTGGTCACCGCATGTTTTTAGTACAGATACGTCCACATTGCTCAGCAAGTGGTGTGTGTGTGTGTGTGTGTGTGTGTGTGTGTGTGTGTGTGTATGCCTTAAAATGAAGAGTCATATTTTGAACTGCAGGTGTGGAGGACGCCGTAAGCTGCTCTTTAAAAAAATGAATAGTTACCCTGTTTAGGCTTGTGGATTTTTTAATGCATGTGGATTTATTTAATTGTTGTAAATGCAGCTTACTAAGACTTGCACTTGAAGAAATATTTTCTATATATCCTAGGAGTTACGTTATAAACATATATATAATTATTATTGAGTGTGTAATTGTATCTGAAGGGTTTTTTTTATTTTTTTTTTTTTTTACAAGTTGTTTTGGTTATTAATGTTAACTTTCATACACGAAACCATCGGTTGTGGTGTAGTATACGTCTATTTGCATCGATGCGACACATTTAAGATATATTGTGCTCTAAATGCTTTGAAACAATCTTTCCAGTGATTATTAAAAAGTTGCCAGCCATGGGATACTTTTTGATAATTTACCATCTACTGAACGATAAGCTTAAGTGCAAACAAGCGTTTCAGAATCCAATATTTACCATTCAGCAGCTCGAACCACATGTGATCTGTATCTGTATATCATGTATTCTAATAAAGTTGCGAGTACTTTATCTCCCACCGTGTCTGTCTTACTTACCCAAACACAGCTATGTTCACCCCGTATTCTTTTAATCAAATGTCCTTATTCAATTTGTTTAGTGTATGGAGTGCTGTTTAAAAATTGTTAAACTTTACACTGCCTACCATGCAACTTTTAATGTTTTGGTTGAACCCTAAGAAGCAGAAGAAGAAGAAAATGATGATGAAGAAGAACCTTCTGTTACGGTCGTTATTTAGAGCCACTGCCGTCGGAAATCAGTCAAGAGCGATGCCATAATAAACGATAATTCAGCATTTGCATCGCTTTGGTTATTATTATAAAATCTCCATCAAGATGCGCTGCATTTCAATTTACAACTGGTACGAAGCTGACATACACCTTACCTCAAGGACCTGCTGCGCATCCGTATGGCGTCACCGCATTTATACATGTTGCACCGATGTCAGGACAAAAACAAAGAAAGAATTTTGCCAAGGCCAGGGGTGACTTACCAGCCAATTTTAGCTTGCGCAGACTTTTCTTGTGATATTAAACAAGAACCTGTAAATTATAACAAACAGTCTGTTCCAAGGACTGAATGCACATGAGGGGAGTCCAAAACTGGTGAATCTCAATATTAAAAGAAACATATTGTTTTAGTATATCCATTTTCTACATAAATCGCTTTTCCTGTAGAGCCTTTTGTTCACTTTAAATGCTTTGTCTGAAATTGCTTTCTGCTTGCACGTTTAAAGAGTCATTTGCATCTGTACCAATGCATGTGATTATATTTCCATGCAGCCCTTTTTCTTCAAACATCTACACAGATGTCCTGTTCCGGTAGTATCCCGTGGCAGGCCATCTATGTGTATAAGCGCACGAGTGTCACGGAAAATAGCTGCAGTAATATTAAAGATTTTGAAGCTTTGAACTTTTAGGTCCTGCAAAAACTAGTATATTTCCATTCCATAGATTCCACCTTTATTACAGATTGATCAATATAAAAAGAAATGTCTCATGACATGCTACGTAGAGGATGTATACAAAAATAGTAATGAGGGTTTGTTTGGTACTTAGTTTTCAGTGCATCACATATATGGACATTGGCAGCCTTCATGTCTATCAACAATTTGAATGCTCATCATGCGCTCACCTTGGACATATAGAAACGTTCTTGAAAGAAGGTATCGATGGAATTAGTAGACAATCTTGTGGCTCCTTATAGCTCATCTCGCCCTGTACTGAGTTCTTTGCAGGTCAGACTGGTGCACGGGGGGGGGGGGGGGGGAGGGGCGCACCTGCAAAAGCTGCAAAGCAGGATTACACAGTAAGGCTGTTCTGTTATACGCAACCAAAATGCCTGTCACGGATCAAGTCCTATGGAAGGCTCATTCTTTTAGGTTAATTCCCCTCGCAAATATCCTTCAATTTACAAGCAAAAAGTGTTTTTTTTGGCCCACAGCGAGTGATCGAATGTTCAGCCATTCTGTATCAATTAAAATTTCAGGCATGCTCATGTCTTAGGGAAAGGGGTCAAATTGCAATAAAAAAAATAGGTTCATACATTACAAATGGATACCAATCCTCATATTTATCATACACCTTTCCTTTAGAATAGTCTCATCATGTCAGAGTCGGAAAGTACTTATTGATTTGTCATGTATTTTGAAAGCTGTGGTCCCGCATCCTATTTTGCCACACAGTTTGGCAAGTCACTTTAAAGAAATACTTATACTCAATTTCTGTCCCGCTCGCATATATGATTACCATCGCATGCATAATTATTAAGGTGAAAGCATTATCAATAAACGGATCACCTTCGTGGAGGAATGCTCCCGCACGTTAGTTGCGTTCGATAAGTGCTCCAAATACCCAGTCCTTCTAGAGAACTACGAGAGACCCATATTTGACAATCTAATGGTGCTACATATATCTGGTCTTATGTGAAGCAAGCGTTGCTTTTTCGTAAATGACTTGCCTTTATTTGTGCATATTGCAGCTGGGGACAGTATGAGACTTTTTGCAATATTATTTATTCTGAGATACGTGGTTTCTTCAAATTCTCCAAATATCAAGTATGACTTCTACAATTAAGTTTTCGTCCCCTAATATCCAATCCCCATCTAGCTCGAATACATTATTACCATCGCATGCATAATTTTTAAGGTGAAATCATTTTCGATAGCGGGCCCCATTCGTGAAGGAATGCCCTTGTGCCTTAGTCACATTTGATAAGTGCTCCAAATATGTAGTCCCTATAGAGAAATGTGAAGGATCCACCTTTGACAGTCTACTGCCCTGCATCAATCGTTTGTGGAGTTATCTTCTGAATATGTGATCCTGGTCATTTTATCTTGACTACCACTTTTATCACTGAAGTTGCCATGTCTTCTCAGATAAAATAATCGTCACAAATACGAATTTATTTGAAATTATATATGATACTGATAATATTCTTCACCGATAAATCTGTATTCATTATAAAATAAGATAGTAGTGAGTTTTTACAGTGCAAACATTATTTTCGGCCATAGTAAACAAAGTAGGATTTATCATCATCATCATCATCATCATCATCATCATCATCATCATCATCATCATCATCATCATCATCATCATCATCATCATCACCACCACCACCACCACCACCACCATCATCATCATCATCATCATCATCATCATCATCATGATTGTTATTTTATTTATTTCATTTTTTATTTTTGTATTTTTTGTACTTTGGGGGTGTGTTCTGTTTCTTTTCTTGGGGGGGGGCGGATTTTCGATTTTGTAGGTGTCTTTTTGTTTTTTGTTTTTGTTTTTGTGTTTTGTTTGCGTTTTTCTTTTCTGTTTCTTTTTTTGTTTTTTGTGTGTTTTTTATGTCTTAAAATGGTTGTATAATGATACGTTATCTTATGTTTTTCCGTACTACCTTTCTTACAGGTTTGTAGAAGCTTTTTTTTATGTCTTAAAATGGTTGTATAATGATACGTTATCTTATGTTTTTCCGTACTACCTTTCTTACAGGTTTGTAGAAGCGTGAATACATGCTTGTACTTTGTACACTCAGTAATAATTTTCCTTGTCGTGCTTTTTTGAGAAAAAACATCCCGTTTGTAATTTGTATATTAAGTACCTGTAGGTTTTTCCGTGCATGTTTCTGTTTTGCAAAGCTTCATGCGTTGAATGTGATGCAACAGAAGAAGTTTATTCATCATCTCGCCCTAGCAGAGGACCATTGCTATGCAAAGTATTGAATCCTGAACTAACTCTTTCTGTGTCAACTGTGACTAAGGTCGGCCTACTTTAAACGGGCCCTTTTGAATTATTATAAGGGTGCCTGATTTCGGTTTCTTGTGAAAAAAGACAGCTCAATCAAGTACCAGCATGCTTGTAGTTACCTAGAATACAATGGTTCGGGTCAATAACTTCCCTAGGCGAGCTTAGGGCCCAATGTCTGAAAGCACGCCGGGCAGCACTGTTTATAATGAGGCACTGATAAAGACCTACGTGATTTAATGTGTGCGATTTGAAATAGCTTGTCGAGGCTTATTCTAAACCCAAACAAAACCTATTACTACTACTACTACTACTACTACTACTACTACTACTACTACTACTACTACTACTACTACTACTACTACTACTACTACTGCTGCTGCTGCTGCTGCTGCTGCTGCTGCTGCTGCTGCTACTACTACCATTACTACTACTACTAAAATGACAATTGAATGAATGAAAAATAAATATTTGAATGAGTGAATAAATAAGTAAATAAATAAATAAATTAATTAATTAATTAATTAATTAATTGATTAATTAATTAATTAATTAATTAATAAAGACAGTCAGGGAACAAATGTGAGTGCATTTTTACATTATAATCCTAACAAGTGTGAAGGGAATCCGGCCAATAGTTCATGTTCACACAGATTAATTTACATTTGTATTATATCGACCATGCTAAAGTCTTCTCATTGATTATAATGCTATTTAATAGAAGTCCATGGGAGAATCTCATGCACAGCCAGCTTTTGGGATATTAGCATCACAAATAAATCTGACATGAGCAGTGTTGAACAGAAGTCTACCTTCAAATTTAGCTACATCTTAAACTGAGCAGTAGTATGTGACCATTACGTGTCAATATCAGTCTAAACGCAGTCAAAGTTGACAACCTCTAAATCTTGATATGCCTAAGAATAGATATAACAGCAAGACTTAAATATCTTCCAAGCAATACAGTTTTCATTGCATGTTTAAAATTATAGATGCCATCTTGATAACATATAAACCATGGCGCTCATTAAAATCAGGATCTGACAAGGGCTTTCAATGCCAGAACAACTGCTCCGAAAACCCGAGCAAACAAGCACCATACATGATTAAAACCTATCAATCAACAAGGAAAGTCGAAATCCTGAAGTCCAATCTAGACATGCCAACAACTTTATAATATAATTATTAGCCATCACATGCCTCGATCTCTATCACTGTGTATGAAGTCACATGTTCCAATAGCTGAGGCCATACATCACCAACACATGTACATACAGTCTCTCATCCAGTAAATAAGTAAAGTCATTTTCTTCATATGGAAATTTATTGCTTCCTTCATACAAGTAACAATGTAATGATAGGTTTTACATATGCATCATAAAAGCTTATAACACAACCATATATTTCGTTTACATAATTTCATTTCTTTTGACCTCAGTTTTCACAATAGGCAGCTCTGTATGCAAGGCAACCCACATTCCTGTCTCCTGGCCGTGGGTCTCCATTATGCATTGGTAGAGAGAGGGCGGGAGCTCATCTTTCAGCTTGATTATAAGGCAGTGATTAGTGAAAAAAATGTATATCAGTGATTGGTTGGAGAGCAAATCAAATTTGAACTTTGAACTAAAATGATAAGGCCACTGGGCTTCATTTGTCCCCCTGGATGCTTTTGCGACACTACGTCGAACCCGAACAATATATCCTAGGGATAATGGATATTGCAATGCGACTTATACTGTGGCCCCGGTGAACCAATTAAATTCGCTGTTGTGTATTTGTAAATGATACATGCCCCCACATGCTTTCTAGTGGGAAAGCCGGCAGGAGATAGTGTCCAGATTGTAGTACTGGGATTCATCATCCTTACCACGTGAATGTCTTGGTGACCTGGTTTTCTTATATTACAAGGGATCTTAAATATATGTAACAGTTGATGAAACTACATGAAGTCGAAACAACTAAAAACACCGATATGTACCATGACATTGTCGTACTATTAGCATGCAAATAGAGTTATCAATCGTGATCTGCGCACTTAATGAACATGCAGCAAATTATGACCGGTAAATAGCAGCAGTGTCTTGTAGTGAAGAGAATTATTAACATTTTACCTCGGATACATTGTCACAATGTTTGTCCTATACATATTTGCACGATGACACAAAATGTCGTGAAAGACAAAGATATAAGGTTAAGGTTGATGTGATCTACAATTCTGGCAAAAGCTACCCATATGTGCATTCGCACAATATTTCTGCGGTAACTTTTGGCCCATCCCATCAAGAGGATCTGCTCAAGCATTCCGTTATTATAAAAATCAGGTCATAAGAACACTGTATCTTAAATTAATTCGATATACAATGCACCAACCTATAATTGCAACCACGTTGATACAAGTTCCTGCAAAATGACCAGATAGCAAATTTCTTTAAAAGTCATGCAAAGAAAATTACAGTGCGGCCACCTGGCAAATAAAATAAATTTCAGCCATACCAATTGTTACCATATACAATTTGGGAGCCATTTGCCTGTCGCTTCGAATCCCTCAAATGCCCTTTACATTACTATTTAAATCAGAGTCATGGGGGCACGTTCCGAAGTAAAGTCACAGACTAGGATCAAATAAACAGTTATCAAGATGAAGTGAAAATATGTGGGATTGCTGATGTTTTAAAATGCTGATATCACATAAGCACATTGTTCCTTTTTTTAATTGCTCTGGAAAGTACACTAGCTGCATTCCATAGCCATCCCCGCCAAATTTGAAATAAATTTAACAACACCATTTTACGATGCCATAAAGGTTAAATAAAGATACACAATTACATATGCAATTTGACTGTATCACCTAGACACACACACACACACACACACACACACACACACTTACAGTAACCATCTGTTTCCCGTTCATTGTACATGTATGCCATCAGTTTTTGATTTTGGACTACTTGTGGGTGAAAGGGTGGCCTTGATTCTGGATTTCCATTATATATGTATGCATATATATATATATATATATATATATATATATATATATATATATATATATATATATATATATATATATACATATATGTATAAATATATATATATATGTGTGTGTATGTGCGTGCGCGCGCGCGCGTGGGTGTGTGTGTGTGTGTGTGTGTTTGTGTGTATATTACGGTCCTCGTTTCCAAGAGGACGTTTACCCCTTGGGCATAGGATACATACTCGTGGTTATGGAATCTTTAGGCCGGTTTTTCGAGAGGAACAGATGACCATATACCTGCTGTAACTACGGGTCTTAAACCCACTGCCATATCAAGATTCAGTTGCATGTTAAATAGCCCACATTTGCTAGTCTAGCTTTCACGCGTTCAGCATGTGACAATGTGACTTGTATCTTTACCCAATGATCTTTAAACTGGCAACAACATCACGCACTCGCACACACACACTTACAGACACCACACACACAGTAGAAAAATAGTCAATACCCTTTTCTGCATTGCCAACTGTTTACTTCATGAGTGAAATTCTGCACCAAATATCGCAGTCATATTGGCCAGATATACCCATGGGATTTTTATTCGAAATAATTGCTCAAAATGCACAGTTACAACATATTTTTCAATGCGTTAATATGGTGCAAAAACATTTGGTCCTGCTGTGTTCCTTTAAGTTAAACACCAATTAGCACGGATGCTTATTATGAGAGACAGAAGTATGCAACGCTTAAGCCAGAGACAATGCGTACTGATTTGAGTTCTATGCGCAGGGTTTTCGCATCCTACATCTGCCACTGTTGTGCTGCTTTGTGCACACCGAGAAAACTCTTCTCTCTTCTTTCACCCTCACCGTTTATTTTTTTTTATTTTTTTTATTTTTTTTTAATTTTTTGTGCGTGTGTGTGTGTGTGTGGTTTTGTTGTTGTTGTTGTTGTTGTTGTTGTTGTTGTTGTTGTTTGCTGTTTTGTTTTTTGTTGTTTTCTTAGGGGGGTCTTTTTCTTTCTTTTATTTATTTATTCAATGGGGGGGCGGTGCTTTGAAATAACTTCAATTCAAGCTTGCTTTTTTATGTCTGTAGCAACCCAGATATTCTCTTTTTTGTGAGGTTCATTAATTTGTTTCTTTCTGCTCCTCATTCCTTTTTTAAGCAGCAATTTTGTTCAACAATTTTCTGGCACAACAATTGCAAAATGTTAATGAATGCTAACAGGGGCCCTTGGAAAGTTTAAATACTGAATATTGTCCAGACTATCACAGGTAGATATGCCTTTCAAAATTTTAATTTATATGTTTGTGCTGTAGGCAATTAACCGCAAATGAAGAGTATAAAATGTTTAATCTATGTTAAATAGGACCACTTGAAAAATTTAAATGTTAAATATCTTCAAAGCTATTACTGGTAGTGATGCTATCCCCAATGTAGTGCTTAGGTTTTTTACTGAAGACGCATTTTTAAACCACAAAGAAAAGTTTGTACAACTTAAATTCGCTTATGCAAACTTTATAGGCACACAAGCTTGCATTCAATCAAATCTTTTTTTCTCGTGTCTCTCTCGCTGTCTCTCCCGCTCCCCTTTCTTGTACCTTTCTGCTCATTGTGCCAGTGGACAAGGGTCAAATGTCCCGCCCCCCTTGAATCAGTCAGGACTCCTATTTCTTGTGAAGGTTACCACCATTGGTTTTGCCGCAATTCAAAATCCCTTCCTTCGTTCTTAGCGTCCGGCAAATATTCTGCAAAAAGCTAGCAAGCCTTGATAGCATCTACCAGTTTTAGCAAGCTAATCCGTCAATGTAATATACTGGCTCCTCCCTCCCTCCCTGAGAGGGATTAAAGCCCTAGCATCTGATCATTATATTACTCAGCAGTGGTTCCCCTTCTGTTACGCCACATGCCCCACCCCCCTACTATTCCCCCCGGAGACGATGACTTTGCTACCAGAGGCCCACAAACATCGTTAAGGGTCTAAATCCCCCCCCCCCCCACAATGCACTAAAATGAGCTGCGAGAGGGTCGTTGATTTGAAACAAGGGGGTACCCCCCTCCCCCCCCCCCCCCCAACACGTATTTTGGTCCACGACTCTTCGCACGATCCCAAACAATAGTGTGAGGTAGACCATAGTGGGACAGTTATCATCAATAATGGGATTATAGTAGGGGAATATATGGCTTTATACACTTGAAACAATGCTTTTTGCACGATGCTAATAACGATGTGAATTAATAGCTGTGGTTTTGCTACCGTCTTGCTCCTTGAGGGCCTGTTGCTGTACTGGTTCCGCATCCCATAAGCTGGATATCTACCCTGCAGTATATGCCCTACACTTTCCAACCCTGCAGAAGAGATGATCGTCAGCTTTTGCCCAGCCACCTCAGTATTTATGTCTTAAGTATAAAGATCAATCGCATAGCCCACATTCTTGTTTTCAATCTCGAGCAGATTATTACGCTTCACCCAAGATTGTTTGAAACGCTTCGTTCGTGATGCTTACTACAAAAAAGCGAAAATATTTATTAAGAAGGTAAAAAAAAGAAAAAAACACAAAAACGCACACACACACAAAAGGTAACACCCAAACCCCACTCCCATTAAACACAGCTGATATATTTCTGAAGAACGAGAACTTGACCATCACTCATCATTATGCGTCAATTAGTTCCATTTGTCACACCGTGTTTGGGGCAAGGTAAATAACGATGTGCATACGGAAGTAATTGTGCAGTAAGGTGAAGCTTATGTGATCAGTGTGTGGTTCCGTGTATTTGGGTGCCTTTCATTCTACGCATCAAAAGTTAAGACCTCCATTTTAGATATTTCACAGATACACTGAAAACTCATTATAATGACACCATCTGTTTCCTTAAAATGTATCAGATAACTGTACCTGTGAGATATCACTTTATCAAATAACAAAGAAAATAAACTTTTTCCCATGAACATTCGTGTCATTATATTGAATTTGTCGGATATCTGAGTGTCGCTATAATGAGGTTTCACTGTATCTATCACTCTGCTCCTACAACAACGGCTAGTCCATTTTATTGGAAAGAATGAAATTGCAATTCCTTCTATCATACTATATAAATGGGTCATCATGTAACAATACCATCATGTTTGAGAATGTGCTAAGTATTTAGGCATTTTAAAGTGTAATGCATATGGAGCATTACCATATCGCACTTGATGCTGTATAGTCCATGTCCTTTTCTAACAAATGTCGTTGCGTTTATTTTACCTAGTTGTGTCTGCAATGTCTATCACGTCTGTCATATGTCGATGTGTGTGGGAAATTTATATAGTGTCGGCGCTGTTACTTGGTTGCTTAATAACATAAAATATGTTTAAGCCAAATAGATTTAGTTGACCAAAGAAATATTGTTTTATAGAATATAGGCGAATAAAATCACGATATGTCTTTTACGTAGTGACACACAAAGGGCATCTTGCGTTTAACACTTGTTATAATGGAGCGAGTGTGAAATGTATAATGCGCAAAGTATTAATACGGGGATACACGGGAAACCTCCCTCCCCCCTTAAACTTAAGCAGCTGCTTGTCATCGTATTATGCACGATTAGAGCAAAGATTACTATAGTGAGAAACATATTGTTACACACGTCATATGCAAAATTTCGTTGGAAATGAAACAAATTTCATCAATATGCGTTATCTCACGCACAGTTGCAGTCAGAGACTGGTAAGTATTGCAGGGAAAATTCAGATGAAGATGAGAACGTTTTCCCCGATCGCCGTATTGTCCGTACATAAGAATACATTACTCGTTATTCAAAACTATCTATGATTCGTGTGTCGTTCGATCGTTGTGACACTCAATTGGGAATCTTATAAGCTCTAAATATGTCTGTTTTCCTTACTGCACATGCGCAGAGGTTACAGGTGCTGGATACTAAATTCAAAAGTTAATCATCAAACAAAGCAACAAAACCATCGATATACATGCATATTCCAGTACTTTTGAAGCAAACATTTGCATGATTGTATGCTTCTTTAAACATGTACCCTTTGTACTTCCTGGGTCAAATAAGCATATTTCCCTGACGAAGGTCATGAGGAGTCAAGGACCTATTGCTGTGGTGGTGTAAAACACCAAAAACAGTTGCAAAATTTATTGTTGCCAGTTTTGCGTATGACAAGTGCCTTGGCATTACATTTCCCTGTCAAATATTTCATTAAATTGCTCAACATTAGCAGCCAGGCCAATTCGGTTTGACTAGTTAGCTGACCCTATTATGAGATAATTAAATTCTTAACGGATAATTTCCTGTATTTGTTACACGATGACTCAAACCTGTCGCTCCTCGCTACTATACAAGGGATGAAGCTATGTCGATGTGGTAAATGCCGTTGCCTGGCTTTGGAGACTATTAAATGTGATGACAACGGGATTAACCTGAAGTGATATTTTGTAATCTTTATCAATTTTTTGTTTGTGTGTTGCGGTTTCGTAACTTTGCTATGTCGTCGTGGTGGTTCATGATGGTGACATTTTTACTGGGACTTTTACTTTTAACAGGTAAGCGTTTCTATTTTGATTACTACTTGCAAAAGACAGGCG
>OZ026628.1:43506823-43519323 GCA_964020975.1 Hermodice carunculata | reverse complement strand
TGATGTCCCAAAGACTGTGGTGGTAGGAGAAACCGCCAAGCTTCAGTGTGTTGTACACGGAGGTAATCCCGCTAACTATACCTACATGTGGTTCCACGAGAAGATAGCCATGGGCTCAAATTCCACCTTGGAAATAAGCCCTGTTCACCTGGCATCAGAGGGAAATTACTTTTGCGAAGTTATTAACCAAGCAGGGAAAACCAGGGCAAGTGCTTGGCTCAATATATTGTGTAAGTGCAGTAGTTGTCAACTTATACCAGCGCCATGCATGCAGTTTATTTAGATTTCAGCAGCAGCAAACTAATGCACTGTATCACAGCAGTTATATATAATTAGTAACCGGCATATTAATGTGAGATGTCGCCCTGTTTCATAACTTGACATATGAGAATTAAACTGTTGGCTTCATTATCTTATATTGCTATCCCAAGTTTAAGTAAAAATTAAATGCATAGTCGGAATTATAAGATAGATTAATCTCTTGGTAAACCAAATCCCTTATGTAGGGTAACTTTGACAGTTTTAACTTTGACAACCGTGTGTTTTTTATGGCAAACGATGTAGCATTTGTATTTTTTCACAGACAAACCAAGACGAGACCCCAACAGAAGCAACCAAGTTAGCTTTTTTCAGTTTCCCGAGCTGGGCAAACCATTTTGCCTTAACGCGTTTGTCATCGCTAAGCCCGCTAAGGTACACTTCCGGTGGAAAAAAGAAACAGGCTTTATGCCTTCTCTTAATTCAACACATGATGGGATGTCATCAAAACTGTGCGTGGGCTCCACTAAGAATGAAACGTATGGAGCTTATCAGTGTGTCACGGATAATACAATCGGGACCACAACTTTCATCTATATTGTGGAGAAACCAGAGTCTCGACCACCTCCGCCGACCAATTTAGCAGTCGTGCAGAAAACTGCTGTTTCTTTGTGGTTTAATTGGACGCAAAGGGGTGACACCCATTCATGCAGACTTCATTATCGGCCTTATGATCATAGGCAGTACCAACAAGTTCGAATTCCAATTACATGGGGAAAAGCTCTATACAGCTATAAGCTCTCATCTTTGAAGGCTGGAACCACTTATGACGTATTTTGGACGCTAGATACCAACATGACACATGGTCTCATATTCACGACCACTTCAACTTTACTTAGATTTCAAACAAAAGGTGAGCTAGTATTCACTACAACCTACAGTGTAATGCAGCTCATAGTGACACTCCTAAAGTGACTATTTCACAGCACAGGAAGCATGCTTGCGGGCAACTGTGTCGCCCATCAGTTAGTCGTAGCTTCATACTTTACAAGATCAAGGGCAAACCAAAAAGAAAAAAATGCAACTACAAAAAAAAAAAAAAAAAAAAAAAAAAAAAAAAGAAAAAAAAATAATAACGAACTGAAAACGGTAACATGTCACCTAATAAATTATTTCCTTTATTAAACAATTTAAAACCCTTGCAATCTGGGCAAAATAAATAGACCATATTTGCAGGAATGTGCAAAATTACACTGCATCATTTTCATTTGAATGTAAATTGAGAACATATATTGTGCGGACATTTTATTTTATTTTATTGATTTATTTTTTTCAGGGGGGGGGGGGGGAGGGGGAAGCCAAGGCTTTGAACAGAGTTTATTAATGCTAAAATGTGTTTGTCTCCCGATAATTGTATGGTGTAAAATTGAGGTTTGCATGAAAAAACATATGGTGTAAGAACGGAGCTTACAATGTAAATTGAGCGCTCATATATATGTGCGATTAGTCTCTCTTTGATCCCTGGTGTTATTGTTTTGAGCTGGCAGTTTTATCGACCAAACTAAATGATTTACACGCAAAAGTTAAACTCATACATTATTTAACGCCTGTTCCGCTCTGTACACTTTCGTAAAAATAGTCGAGGTAGAAAATGAAACTAAATAGATAAGGAAGTAAAGATGAAAGAAAATATTTTTTCAGGTGACTTTACGCCCTGCTGTCTCTTTGTGAAGACATTGCCAAATAAATCTCCTAAAGTGCTTATATCCTGGGAGGACTTTGTTAGAGGATAGGTCCATGGATATATAAATATAATTTAATGCAAGGAATGAAGGTGCAACTACAAGCAAGTATGTCATGCTACTTCGCTGTGAAAGACATATGCCATGCACAAACTTTTTTTTAATAAATCTAACCTATGCATGAACTACAATTGCCAAAAAAGGAAAAAAACGTAAGGGAGTATATCGACCTGTATCTGGATATTAAATTGTGAAATAATACTACAGAAATATGTTTTGCAGTCCGGCCAACTGTATCATATCTGCAACTAGACAGGGAGACTGCCACCGAAGTGAAGTTGTCATGGGCACACCCCTCAGGGAGCTTCACAGAGATGATTATCACGTCCTGCCGGACAGAAATTGATAGCGAAGACGCTAGGTCCTGTAACAATACAGCGGTTCACTCGGAAACAAAATCAGTTGTGATGAGAAATCCAGGGGATAACAAGTTTTATCTATTGCTGTACGATCACAATGATCTTGTCTTTGGTCCGCGTCTTTTTCAAGAAAAACAGACAGGTACTTCAAACATATTACAACTTTTGACATCCTGGAAAATATTTGTTTAAAAAGTCAGCATGAATGGGCATTGCACACATCCTCTTTTTATCTTATTAAAGAAATTAAAATCTGTCATTCTTTTTTCGCGATTTGAGAAATCGCTAAGCAACATCCAATAAGCACCAACATCTTAAGAAAATCGAACCGGCGATGCAAACGTCAACTCATTGCAATTAATAAACTTCTCTTTTGCCACTTTGATTAATGTGCTCTTGCAGTCCCTACACTCAACGACTCACTGTTACATAAAATGTTGCCTCAATTGGTTGCTGCACTTTTTTTTCTCTACAGTATCTACAGAGGCGCTGGCCACCATCATCATTGGGTTTATGGTGCTGATAATACTCATCATCTTCTATCTCATATGGAAGCAGAGACACAGATTCATAGCACACAAAGGTGACAAACTTGCAAAATATCGAAAAAAGTTGTCAGACTTGGTTTGTGTGTTTAGTCTGCGCGTTGAAATCTCTCAGTGTAAACCTTTATATGAATCACCAGCTTTCCACGACTCGCTTGTTGACGCACTAGGCGTGCTTTGCTGCCAAGGAAGGCTGCCACATTTTGTTGGTATAAGGCGCGCGTTTGCACATTTGGTGCAGCGAGGAAAGGCTATTGGCACAATACTGTAGTTCTAGAAATTTTCGTGCGTGTTTAATTTCGCGCAAACTCAATTTTATTAAATTACAGAATTTTCACGCATTTAAATTTTGCGCAATCCAATTCCATACAATGTAGGAAAATACAATGCAATTTATTTTCGCGCATTTTAATTTTGCGCTTTGGGTGGTAACGCAAAAAGCTCAAAATTAAATCCAGCGTGAAATTTTCTAGACCTACAGTGGCACTAGCATGAAAAGCATATTTAAGAAGCGCAAAATTCAAGAATCGATCTGTCAAGTCCAAACAAATCGGTTTTGGTCTTAATGAATTATATGAAAGGATAAAATATCTCTCATAGAAGCCTTATACTAAGTGCTCAAATAAGAATCACACTGGTTGATAAATTATGTGTATTTTGTACTGGTATCTTTACTGTTTCTTCCGATTTTTTTCGTTTGCAGTTTTGAAAGAGGCAGGGAGATTTCCGTAAGTTTTTGCCTCAATTTATCATTTTGATTTCGGATAGGAAAGACCTATCCACGAATATTTCTCTTTTCTGTTCAAACTTATCCTCTCCTGTCCTGTTCTTTTATCTGAGGGCCAAAGCATAGATCAAATGTTACCGACACAAACAAAAGATAAGACAAACGGAAAGTAAAGTAAACAGAATAAATAGTGAGGCACATCGATGTGTAATTTGTTTGCGCTGAAGTTCGTCTTTAATGCCGCATTTTCTTTCTTTTACGATCTTGCATCTCTATTTATCTGGTGCTAAATTTCGTCTTCATATCAATATGTGCTTTTCTTGTGTGTTTATATATTTAGTTGTTGTTGTTGTTTTTTGTTTTTTTTTTGGGGGGGGGTATGCCTTTTTTAATATATTGTTTTTTTCGGGGAGGGTGTCTTTTTATGAGCTTTTTTATCTTAATTTCATTGGTTGTCATCGGTGTGCATGTTTTGTATATTCCGACGCTTAGTTCGGTATGTTTCTTCATTTTTTTGGCTTATCTTTCTAGCATTTTAAGTTTTGATTATCGGTATGTTTCAGCGTACCCGGACCATATTCTAATGTCTGCTACCAGCTAGGCAGGAATGAGATACCAATTTCCACTGCAGGTAAGGCCTTTCCGTGCCTCACAAAACTTGTATTATATCTACCGTCATGCAATTAATTTTTGTAAACCAAATGCCATGAGGTAACGATGTACCCACATAGTGCTATTGCTGGGAAAACATCATGCAGAAGTACAAAGGTAAACGGAGCAAGATCCAATTATTAAATTATTATTATTTATGTGTGTTTTTTTTTTTTTTTTTGTTTTTTGTTTTTTGTTTTGTTTTTTTTGCTTTCGTTTGTTTTTTGTTTGTTTTGAATTATTTTAATGGAACCAGCTAACTATTCAGGGTCACAAACGTCTTTTACTCGCTGAGATTGACATTCCATTGATCAACATTTTAGCGTGCTGATTGGTGAAAGAAAACTTGGCAATAGATTGTCAGACTATGTACTTTGTAGATTTGTGTTAATGCACAAACGGCGATCATATATATTTTTACTTTCTTTTTTTTGGTGGTTTTCACCTTTGAATATTAAGCCACAAGGCGATTTATACGACCGGACTTACAAACAGTATGGCCCTCCACATCAAATCTGGTCCCTTTCGTGCTGGAAACCATACAGGAGGAAGGAGGCATCGAATCACCCACCACACCAACTGGGACTGAAAAAAATCCCGTTATGACGGAGGGCGCTACATGTGTTGATAGGCCAGCGCGCCCGCGTGGCCTAAAAGGACGAATTGTTCCCAGTAAGCTTGATTATTTGTTTATTTATTTATTTATTTATTTATTTATTTATTTATTTATTTATTTATTTATTTATTTATTTATTTATTTATTTATTTATTTATTTATTTATTTATTTATTTATTTATTTATTTATTTATTGTTGGTTTGTTTGTTTGTTTGCTTGTCTATTTATTTTGGCTGTTTGTTTGGTTGTTTGTTTGTTTGTGTGTTTGTTTGTTTATTACTTATTTATTTATTTATTTATTTATTTATTTATTTATTTATTTATTGATCTATTTATTTATTTATTTAGTCATTTATTTATTTATTTATTTATTATTTGAAATAAGTTTCAATTTATATGTGCAGAGTTAAATTTAGCAACAGAAAGTATGAACTATAAGTCGAGCTTTATCTTTGTTTATGTTATCACAGCGGAGACAGTCCGGCAGATATGCAACAGTTCGTTTGGCACTGTGGACATATTAGTTCCAAGAAGCGCTTTTTGTTATCCGGAAACCCGCAATCCGCAACGGTGTTTGTCTACTCTGTTCTTCCATCCAAACGCATGGCAAAATGGCTTTTTCGGGCCACTTGAAACATTGGGTATACTTTCAGCTGAAACATTTTTGTCCTATGCATTTTATTGAGCAAAAACTTTGTAACTCTCTCTTTCTTACGATCTACCTATTTATATATCCATCCATCTTTCTATCTATGTATCTTCTATCAATCCCTTTTTCTGTCCCTGTCTCTTTCCAATAATAATAATAATGACGACGACGACGACGATGACGATGACGATGATGATGATGATGATGATGATGATGATGATGATGATGATGATGATGATGATGATGATGATGATGATGATGATGATGATGATGATGATGATGATGATGATGATGATGATGATGATAAAATAAAGAAACAAAGTCGCAAGGGAAAAAAAAGAAGGAAATAAAGATTTTAAAAAAATATAATGGGACTCGGCCTCGGCACAATGCACAAGGATTGACTTCGGCCATTGGGGGTCACTAATGTTGCAAAGTGAATTGCGGTGTGACAATTTGTTCTGATCCGCTTCTCTTCGTGCCCGTTTAATCATGAGATAGACCTGCTTTGTAGTGGTTTTTTAAGACCTTTATTAGAACATGAGATAATGTTATAGCGCCATTCGTCTTTACCTATCTGATTTTGTCACTCCTTTACAGGACACAGTCCAACATATGTTAATGTGCCAAGCCCATACCACCAAGGTAAGGTCTATTCTAAATGTACACTATGTTGACAGAGCATAACTTTTCAGGCGTAGCGTTGAACACCCTAATCAGTATCCAGGCAACTTCACGGAAAGTTATCTACCATAACCCTTAAAGGGTCATATTACTGGACTGAGACAACAGCTGTACTTGATGTATCGAGGGCAATAAGCGTCCAGGGTGCGCCGAGGAAAACTTTGAACAATTGACATGTTATCCTGACAAGTCTTTCGAGGAATTTCTGTTGAAAATATTATGCGAAAGGTCAATATCTAATAAAAATGATGAAGCAGATGGCAATTGCAATGAGAGCTCTTTTGTAGACCATGTTCATTGGGAATGCGCTATCCATGATTACCTCGGGTATAACAGTGAGTTCAAAAGATTCTGTTCTCTGTCTGTCTGTCTGTCTGTCTGTCTGTCCCTGTCTCTGTCTGTGTGTGTGTGTGGGGGGGTGCATGTGAACTTTGAACTTTGAAACTTTATTGCTGCATCAAACATACAGACGTGATATTATGCAATATGTACAACCATCCACACATATACACACAAGTTACATTAACATCACATTTTGACAAAATCAAACGTATACACGGTAATGCAAAATACATAATTACTGGCAAGAATAAGAAGAAGTATATACATAAAAACCCCTGACTGGAAGGGGGGAAAAATCGCTGTTTCTGATGCGTCATTGATGTTGTTGGTAGTTTATGTTCAAAAATTAGAAGGGTCCCCTCTGCTCCATGATAGCTGCAAAGAAAATTTCAATATATTTTATTTTTTCTATATCGTCTAACTTCATCAAAAAGGTAAATTTATCATTATTGTCTAGTGATGAGGATAAAGGAAAAATGTCGGCCATTTCCAAGAATAGTTTTTTTCTCTCCTTTTCATATTTTTTGCAAAAAAATGATGACATGTATTTCATCTTTCAATATATTACATTTGTTACAAATTCTTTCTTCCATAGGCGTTTTTTGTGTTCTTCTATGTCTACCTGTTCCGATTTTTAAATTACGTGCGCTGATTCTAAAACGTGTTATATTTTTTCTGATATATCGATCTTTTATTGCTAGTAAATATAGTTCTCTTTTGAATTCTTTTTTAAAATTAGTGTGTGTGTGAATGAAGCATTTGGAACATGGATTGAAACAAGTGATATTCTCCCCCAGAGTGATTCTGATCAGTTTTACGTATGGAGGATAATACTAGATGAGCATCTGCATAGGTTTATTACACGAGCCCTAAATATCTCACAACAAAGCCACTTCCGTTGGTTGATGTTTGGTACATAATACTTTATACCATTGCAAAGCAAGATTTCACATCCCACAAAATTTTATACCCACAAGTGGCTAAATAATTATGAGACTCTTCTGGATATTTGGATGATTTCTCTGTTTGCAAATCACATGCAGCATATAGATCGCGAAAATGTTTTGCAGTACAGTTTCAATGTTTATTAAAATTCAATTTTCAGGGAGTTTTTATGATAGTCTCAGCATACGATATATGTTCCTACATTATTTTCAGAACTATTGGTGCCATCTGCCCCATCCAAAAGTCTTGGTAAGTTTACTGTTCATTCACTTGCTTCTTTATGTATCTGTTTATTTATTTATTTATTTATTCATTTATTTATTTATTTATTTATTTATTTATTTATTTATTTATTTATTTATTTATTTATTTATTTATTTATTCATTCATTCATTCATTCATTCATTCATTTATTTATTTATTTATCTATTTATTTATTTGTTCATTTACATGTATTTATTTATTTATTCTTTCATTTATTTATTTATTTATTTATTTATTTATTTATCTATCTATTTATCTATATGTTCATTCATTCGTACATCTATTCGTTCTTCCATTAACTAATTAATTAATTCATTCATTCATCCATTCATTCATTCATTCATTCATTCACAAAAGCCTTTCATGAAATAATTGTGAATGAGGAATGTTGATAAATTAAGCATGCTGTTGGTATGTACGTGCAAAATTGACTTATTTTGGTTTGATTTCCGCTACAATGGGAAGTACATTTGTTCATATCACTAAGACGTTACTTGATGACTTCAAAACAAATTGTTGTCACATTATTCAAATTTAGACAGCATCCGTCGTTGTGACTGGATATTAGTTTGCGGCAGATATATCGAACAAAAATGAAGCATGGATGTTTCCTTGGGGTATAAATAATTGATATGACGTTTTCCTGAAGAAGACGTAACTTTGAAAATGTCCTGCGTAAGGTGCATGAAATCGTCTTCCTTCCTGGCTGTGTATTGGGAGTTATAATCTTTGAATTAAAAAAAAAATGTATACGTAATTTTTAAATATTTTATCGGTAAATAATCACGCTGCACAGTAGCGGATACCACGATTTATGTTGATTGTACAACAGAACGTTCAATGTTGATATTTTAGAACTATCATTGCAGAGGATTTATTTGATTTGAAAAAGATATATATCAATACAAAGAACCACGTGCCCTTCCTTTGCAGGTAGGAATCCACAATATATGAACATTGCATTGAGAAAAATACAAAGTAAGTGTGTTTTACACATACCGAATGATGTATTTCACCTTATATTTCAATATTCTCTTATTTTATTACATTACGCTTCACAATCCTCTTTTGACCCATTCTGCCAAATCGCAGGACAACATTTAAAGTTCAAACAAGTATGTCCTTCTCTCAATTGATAACTCACGACGGAAAGACCCAACACTGATATGTTTACACTATCGGAGCCGCCCACGCATATGCATTTTTCCTGCGCACAAGGCTTCAGTTATGCCCGCATGATGATATGTAAAATGGTTTCCCATGAGAAAAAGTTTGTATCTGCGATATATGGGTACAGTGAATGTCACTATTGAGGAAGTTGACCAAGCTACATAAGGAAACAAAAGACTAATTGTGGTGGCAATGTTTGCGAAAAGATCATCATTATCGTCTTAATTATAACAGAAGTACAATATTTCTAATTCTACGCAAATTTCTATTTTATTACTTTGTTTGCAAAGTGGACATGACGGTTGCCTGCTTCACAGATTAAGCTTTCTTAATTTTACACTCCACCTTGCTCCACTGGAGCAGAAAAAGAGGGTGTTGAATTCATTTTCGGGTATAACAATAGCAATAAATGTTGCTTGCGCTTCCATCAAACGGCACACAAAATTGGATTATTCCAATAAAATTAGCACCGTACATGAGATGCTGCTGATATATATATATATATATATATATATATATATAATTTTTTTTTTTTTTTTTTTTTTTAAGAAACAAAACAGCCACTTCCCATACTTTCGCCTTGCGTTGAGTCGTAGATGAATATATTTTGATATTTTATATTTTATTGACCATTTTGTGCCTGTGCGGAGCCATGGTAGACTGGCACAGTCTCACTCGCACTTACTAAATCAGAAATACTTATCGGGTTCCCGCGGGCAACGGCTAAAGTACCGATGGTGAGTCAGCGAAGCTGACGAACGAGACTGAGGGTTCTAACCGCAGACGACAATTTGCACCGTATGATAAACACTACGGTCGGCCCCCAATTCTTGGACCAGAAACTAAGTCCTAATGCATAATTTACATGTTGAAATATTGACATTCGCTGGCTTAGTTCTGCAATTTGAAACGTAAAATCGGAACTTTCTTTGCCTTTGCATTCTACTTGAAGTGTATACCGATAGCAACAATTTAGAACCAAGAAAATAGGTTATTTTATTAGATTTCTTTACACGTGCATTTGTGGACCTCGCCTCAACGATTGACCATCCCGCACCCAATATGTTCCAAAAACACAAAAAGTAATCAAATGATTTAAAATATTTCTAGTTTAGGAATTCCTTTCTAGATAGCACTGTTTATAAGTATTTTCCTATCCAAAATTATGATGGGACTTTATCTTGGATGCTCTACTCCAGCGATATTAATATCCAATTGACGCATGAACAGTATTCAGTACTCGATCAAAAGTTGTCGATCATTTGACCCGACCTTGAGAGGTTATTGATCCAAGACTTCCTTGGTTGATCAGCCAGTCAAAATTGTGTCAGCATCTAACCTCCGTTCGTCAGCATGGCCCTTGATTAACAGAGCAAGCTGGCTGCAATAACAAACACAATTGGTGAAAAATTTGTTCAGCTTTCAATCATTCAGAAATTAGCAGTTAGCATATATGTCACTGTGTGATTTCTTCGCTTAGTGCTCTTTTCCTTTAATACTCCGCAGATTCCCGGAGAGGCAGGCCTCTGCGGCAACCTCCAAGGCCCGTGGCAAATTCTGCAAATAGCTTGAACTCAGCTGATATGGCGCGACCGTATGTTGCAGAACGTCTGTATGAAAATATCCCGGATGTACTCGTCAGGCAGCAGCAGGTAAAAAACAAAACAAACAAACAAACAAAAAAAAAAAAAAAAAAAACTCACGTGTTGCCTGTTACAGTAACACATGTCTGTATTTTTGGTAGCACAAGTTAACTTTGAAATTGTGTTTATACTTTTATGTTCTGCTCCTGGAGCAGACAAACATGTCAATACCACATCATGGTTCTCAAGATTTACACTCTGCCAGTCTTGGACGATATGTACGGGATGTAAATTGATCAATTTTTTAAAAGTAGAATTGTCCACGTTGCAACTTTGCCCCCCCCCCCTTCCAGAAAACATGGTATTAAGTACAAACATGGGATGATGTCCGTATTCGTATTATTTTCCAATCAATATCTACATTGTACCATGTATCGTATGACTTTGTCATAGCAAGTAGGTATGCTTATCAGACTAACAAATTGTGTGATTGTTGTAATACTCAGTACATGTATATGTATTGAGACGGATATGTGAACTTGAGTGAAAATGTTCGCCTTTAACTAGGAGTTAGGTTGTTCCATACTAAAAAAAGCTTGTTTTACCTGATTGTTTGCACAATTGACTCCCCTTCTGGAAACACAATTGAGTGCTGCTGGTGTTTTATATATTTTATACAGTTCTACAATGCCGAGGGGTTAGTGTATGCGGACCTTGCATTGTCGTGGGCCAATCTACAATCAAACCTGACATCGGAGAGAAATGGCAAAGGAGTAACGGAGTACGCCGACATAGATTTTGTTCGTACAAGGTTAAGAGAGACAAGAGTATAGACTCCAATTTTCAACTTAAGATGTATACAAATTAGCGGCCATTGCTGACATTGAAGAGAAAAAAAAGTTACGATATTCTTAGTGAGCATTATGAGGAAATTTATGGGTGTTAACATAGAAATGAAGGTGGTTAGTGGCCGACATTAAATTTTATTATACAATACACCCCTAAAAATAATGACCAAAATGTATGGCGATCTGCTTTTGGCTGCTTCAATGCATATTTTTAAGGTTGATGAAACATCCTGTTGAGTGTGAAATAAGAGATAGCTTATGTGCATTGGATGTATTTTGTTTGTAAATATACAGGCACAACATTTTATGATTTATATAATTAGTTTTGAAATATTTTACACACAAGTAGTGTCATGTTATAATATAAAACAACAAAGTGCATAAACAATGACCATCTGTTTAAAAAAAAAACTTATCATATGTGTTAATAGCTAAAACACAGGTTCAGACTGCCGCAGCAATGACATCCGCTCATGTATTTAGGAATTCTGATTCTTACAAATATTTGTAACATATCTATATCCGCTTATCATGGGATTGAGCTCTGTGCTTCCTTGTGGGGGAATTATCATAATCGATATCAAACGCACAAACTATTTGAATATTGTAATCCCAAGCTATACTCCTGCCTTTCTATATATGTATATATATATATATATATATATATATATATATATATATATATATATATATATATACGTTTTTTCAATAAAGAGAACGCTTCCACTGGTTTGACATGGTTTATAACAAATATAGTAGTTTATGTGGAACTGGATGCACTACAGAAATGTTATGAAAAGTAACCAGGTAACAGCAGCTCATGTTTCATCGAGTGCGGCACAAGAGCTTGTCCTGGAAGTTGCATAAGTTTAGAATTTTCCGAATAGTGTGTCTGGCATTGAGGTTGCCAGTATGTCCACGGGTGTAGAATTCTTGTTGCAGGACCACGGAGGATACAATCGCCACTAAGCTATCAAAAGACGCTCCAAGCAAAGGCCCTTTTGGTGACCACAACAGCATCTCAAAGGAGTAGTTAAATCAAAGGGCATCACAAAC
>OZ026628.1:43432623-43506623 GCA_964020975.1 Hermodice carunculata | reverse complement strand
CAAACACAATCATAAAAGACCTGTTCTATGCATTATGTCCAAATAGCTTTCCAATAGTAGCGTTCTCTGTTTTCAGCGGGAATGTAGCATATTATCCGCTACATAGCTTTATATTAGCGGTTTATTCTGTTCACAAAATTGTACAGCATTTGCTCTATGAATGTATGAGACTTTATGTAAATGCCACCACCTAATTAAAAAGAAATCAATACTGATTATGTTTACTTCTTCATACACGTATATGTTTCTAAACCACGTGACCAATCACAGGTCAATGGTGCTTCTGATACAGGGGAACCTCATTTTAACGACTCTACCATATTCGACATATTCATTATAATGACCCAAGTTTCGACAGGCAAGAATTAATTTTACTTCTTGTTTGATAAATTTATCTGAGACATTTCTAAGGGAACGGATAGTGTCATTATAACGAGTTTCACTGTATCACTATAATTTTAAGAGTGTAATATATGTGGCAAGTAATGCTTTGTGAAAATATACGATTTGTTACTGCTGTTGTAATATAGGAACATCATATTCGCTTTATTCCGTAACACATTAGCTTGGGATGGTTGTATTGGAAATGCAAACATTGTGTCGCCAGTCAGCAGAATGACTTGTCCGACGATTAATGGCACCAAGACAGTTCTTGCGCTGGTTTCCCGCTTCTGGCCTGATTTTATAAGGGCTTATTGAGCATAAAACTTTCTTCTAAGTTTCAAATTTTATGAATATGTTTGTTCCTTCCACAAACTGTGCAGGTTTTCAGTTAATGGTACAGAATAGGACTCTGCACTTAGAATATCGGACTTGATAGTGTTCAAATGGCACATGGGCTTATAGATTTAGGTTTGTTAAGTTTCACTTTATATGAAACATACATGAGCCACGCACCCATATTACCTATTCATTATTTGAAAGAAATGACGGATATATATATATATATATATATATATATATATATATATATATATATATATATATATATATATATGTATGTGTGTGTGTGTGTGTGTGTGTGTTGTGAGTCAAATCCCCTGCATTAACACGGGACATGCACTTTTATCCCCTACTTTGTGCCATATTACATTGTAAACCCACGGGATATGGCCCATGTGATATTTTTGACCATATGCCATGGATGGGACCACTTTTTACCATGTTTGTAACATCGGAGATATGGTTTTCCAAATATGCCAAGAATCAATTCCATATTTGGTTTGACTATGGGTCAAAGGTCAACTCATTTTTTCATCAGCACTGAAGACTCAAAGGGAGTCCTGCCAACCATCAATCATTATTTAATAGCTGTGCGGGCACAAAATGTGCAGTGCGTGAACAATTATGCAACAGCAAGCAAAAATCAACAGCACAACATGTGCAACATTCTCCAGGGAAATTCTTCTTCTTTTCAGAGACCTCTAACATCTGTTCAAAACACTCCCCCGACTCGGTCTTCAGCGGTTGTCCCAGCTGACATTGCAGATAGCCATCGCCCTGTGGCATAGGGCAATGCTAGCACTGCTGCCGTCAGTCGTCAGTGACGGGGCCAATTTGACGGCCCTCAGTCTGTTGAGCTCTACCGGTGCATACTTTGGAACGTTTGCCGGTAAAACATTCCAAGGCAACGTTACCTTCCAATTCTCCTCTCCACCAAATTAATTAATTGAAATAATTAAAAAAGCGACTTTTGGTCCAGATTTTGGGATGAAGCGTGGGCCGTTTAAAAAAAAGCGCTATTAGGCCTATGGTCGACCGCTTTTCTTATTTGTTTAAACTTTATATGCATACGCGCGGCATGACTGTAGCAAAGTCCGATGCAATGTAGGGAAATAAATTGGTACGAGTACTATAACATTTCTTTTTTTCTTCTTAATGGACCGTAGGGGATAAATGCAAAATAACCCTCGTCGTTAATCTGTTTAAACCAACTTCGCCTCGTTGTTTTCTTGCCTGCGCGCCTGATCACCCGCACGCTTCGCAAAACGCGCGGGTGATCAGGCGCGCAAGCAGGCAAACAACTCGGGGGATTTGGTTTGACAGATTAACGACTCCGGTAATTGTGTCTATTAATTTCCCGCCGCAAAAACAATCACGCAAAATACAGATCCAAACTTAATCATAACTAGAATTATGTGAAATAGTATGGATCAGCTAAGTTAAAATGAAGAGTATGATTCATAAATACGAGGGAAAATTTGAATAATAAATATAGTGAGGTAAAAATGATAAGGATAAGCTGAAGCAAATACAAAGTGTAATTAAGACATCTTGGAAAGAATTAAGACATTGAAACTGCTAAAATGATCACGGGAAGAAAAAGGATGTGTACTTAATTGTAGAACTTACAAAGCGTTACCACTGTTACAGTAGCCATATTGCTAATGTTACTGTAACAATGTGCCCTTTTGGCAAGTAATTTTCACATTCAAGTTTTAATTGGCTTTGTTAATTGTATTTGATTAATGTTGTATTTACACTGTATCTAGTACACATTGGTGGTGTTTTGTTCGTGTATGTCCAACCCATGTACATGCTCTGACAGACCTAAATTTTCACTATTCTTAGGAACCCAAATCCTTACTCAACTAGTTGGAGTCTGTGAATTTAGATCCTACTTACACATGCTGTCTACTTCATTCTCACTCCTATATTATTCTTCCTTACATGGATTTTTCTCATTAGCTTTATAATCTGTGTCTTTCTCGTGACGTTTACATCCTATGTCTATCCCTGTCTTCGGGTTTCTGGTCAGAGTTGTATTTGGGCACGATGCATATGCTTTGTATTTTGTACCTGGGCCATTTGAACAATACAACATCATAACAACCAATTGCGGGGCTTATGTTTTATTACTTGCTTTTACACAACGAGAATACCGTCACATGGCTATATTACTATCGTGTGTAGAAATAAAGAATACTTATCACAAACATATGACGATTCCTTCTTCTATTCCGTTTAGTTAGTGTTTGGAGAAGTACACAACTATGACCTTTCAAACATCTCATTTTATCCAAGTTGCTTGACTAGCAGGTGTTTTAAACTTTGCCATGTTTTGGAAAAAGAATCTACCCGCACATGCGCAGAATTGCGCTAAGGAGAACTGTAAATTCCTACAGTAGAATTCAAATGAATAAAAGATTATGTGTTACGAATATCATAACACCTTATATGATAAAAGATTATGTGTTACGAATACAATAACACCTCATATGATAAAAGATTATGTGTTAGGAATACAATAACACCTCATATGAGTATAATATTTATTTGACGTCAATTGCTCAAATGACGGATCACATTTAGCTCTCCGCCGTTTCATACTCTCGCTTGAATTGTTCTGTATGAATAGCCGTCAAGTGCGTCCGTATTTTAAAGAACCCCCAGCAAGCATACGGCAGGATCAAGTGAAAATATCAACACACACCTAACCAAGCAACAAACATGCTTTGCCTTTCTGTAGGTGGTTCTACCGGCGAAAAACGCTGTGATCATTATTACGAGTTTACGTTAACGGCCAAACCAACCTGCTCTGTATTGTGTCAACCGATGGATAATGACAACTAATCACAAACGTATTTAAATGTGGTTTGGGGGAAGAGTTGATCAGTTTCGCTTGGTTTTGTGTTCTAAGAACAGTAAATTGGGTTTCATGGCAATTCTGTTCATGCGTAGTATACACCTCCCTTTTTACTCTAAACGGGTGAGCGTCATATTAAGTGATTTATGTTCTTCTTTGTTTCATTATTTGTTTTTCTTTCGTTTCTTTTTTTTTTGGGGGGGGGGGGGTGTTTTATTTTGTTTTGTTTTGTTTTGTTTTTGTTTGGTTTTTTTTTTTTTGCTTCTGTTGTGTGTTTTATTTTAGAGGTATTTAGTTTCTTTGGCAGCAGATTTGGTAAATCGTGACAAGCAATCAAATAACGTTCCATTTCCCTGTCACATAACTTTTGACACACTTGCAAATTCCAAGAATTTGTGCTATAATTTAGATTTAAGCATGATATACCTATTACAACTGTTGCCAGCATTTCTCAATGCGGAAACAATGACGAAGCTAATCAAACGTATGTGGACATTACCCATAATATTGAAACATGTAAATGTCACTGAGGGCAAATAATGTGAAAGGCAAATATAAATTGTTTCTGCAATTTTGTCTCATGGAGGCAGGACAGAACGTGATTTTTTGTGTCGCCTGAACTATTTGTTTAATGTCACGGGTTAACATAAAGATTATTTACTGATCTTGTTTTCAATTCATTAAAGTACTGATGACGAGATCATACTTTAACTGTTTGACCATTGGGTTCAAAATTCGACCCACTTGTTTTGTTTGATGATTTTTTCCGCATAAATGCAGTTATGTATTTCGGTGCAAAGGAATATATATCGAATACTTAGATTGTCTGAGAGCCAAAAAGCTGCTTCCCTGACCTTTATCTTTTGACTTTATGTAGTTTATTACTTTACCTTATCAGAGTGATGAATCCTTCGCTGTGTCGCAAGGAATGCGCTTCTTGCTGATTACCGTACCAAAGAGATCAGCAATGCCCGCTACTCAGTGTCCCGTTTTTGTATTTATATGTTTATTTTATCTTATTTTCATTTTTTTCCCCATTTTTGCCTTCATAGGGAGTCCGTAGTTCAGTGAACGGTATCATTATTGGTATCATGAAATCCTTGAATTTCAATGGCAATTTAGCAAACAATAAAACGTTTGAGAAAAAATGTAGACAAGGTGAAAAATTGTAACATTTTGGTTATTTAAGTGGAGAATAACGGGCTGCGAATCGATACCTGCAAACATGCATGGTTTAAGCTATGAAAGAAAGAAAGAAAGAAAGAAAGAAAGAGAGAGAGAAAGAAAGAAAGAAAGAAAGAAAGAAAGAAAGAAAGAAAGAAAGAAAGAAAGAAAAAATAGGAAGGAAATAAATAAATAAACAAAGAAAGATAGAAAGGAAGAACGTCTTCTTTCTTTCTTTCTTTCTTTCTTTCTTTCTTTCTTTCTTTCTTTCTTTCTTTCTTTCTTTCTTTCTTTCTTTCTTTCTTTCTTTCTTTCTTTCTTCTTCTTCTTCTTTCTTTCTTTCTTTCTTTCTCTCTTTCTTTCCAGGCAAATTTGTCCGACATTTCATTTCAAAAGTATTTTATATAGAAACTCCAAACGTGGGACAAGTATACTTCTCTAGACTAGATGAAGTCTCGCCTTTTTATAATGAAAGGTCATGCTGTTCAAAATTATGTAAATGAGGGTAAATTAAAGTTATCAATCTTTAATATCTTATATACTATAGTACATGTGGTTCTGAGTGTATAGAAGTTCGATCATAGCAAGGCAAAGGTCATCTCAAATGTTAAGGTCATGTCAAGGTCAAAGGTCATGTCAAAGTCAAAGGCCAATTTTAGGTAAAAATGTCATTTAAAAGGTCAATGTTCACTTCAGGTTAAGGTCGTCTCAAGGTCCAAGGTCATTTCAAGTTCAAAGGCCACTTTCGATGGGGGCTTTCCTCTAGTCATAACTTGGCAAAGTTTTATCCAATTTTGATTATGTTGGCCTCAAATTGTAGCTATTGTAACACGCATATTTTGAAACTTACATGTGACCCCTAAAGGTCAAAGGTCAACATCGTCAGGACCTTTGAAAGTTTCACCCAGCCATAACTCGGCCAATTTCCATCCAATTTTAATCATGTTGGACTTGAATTGTGGGTATTGTAACACTGTACATTTTTTGCAATTTACATATGACCTGTAAAGGTCAAGGTCATTTGGACTTTGAAATTTTCATCCAGCCATACGCTAAATGCAAGGTGAAGTACCAAAGGAAAAAAAGTTGTACCATTTAATATTTACAACTTTTGAAGGCACACAGATTCGCTTTGAAGCAAATTTTTTTTCTATTTTTCTTGTTCTTTTTCCATTTCTTTTATTATTGTTTGGTGGTGCAGCAAGTTGGCAATGGCTCGAAAACCGTTGACCTGGTAGGACAGGGTCACATGTACAGGTGAAAGAAGGCTAACAGTAGAAATAACTTCACATTTAATAAACACGCCCACACAACAAACGTATTTATGTTTTCCGCCCGACTTCACATTACCTTCAATGAAATATTGTCGTATTTGCTGTGTATAAGGTATTGCTTAATTCATTTGATATTAAGTTGTTTAGTTAATACCACTTGTGGTCTGATATTATTAATTAACCTAGAATTGATCAATTAGCTCATGCATAGTGAATGATTTGGTACGTCAGTGTTGCAAATTGATTATCTATAAACAAGTAAATTTCTTTTTACTGGACCCGAATAAAACACAGCTTAGCTGGCTTGGTTTCGCGGAATAAATATATTCAGTCGTCGTCGTCGTCGTGGTCGTCGTCATCATCATCATTATTATCATCATCATGGCCAACGCCGATACTTCTCTCCAGACAATGAACCACTTTCGTTTAGTGAAGAGCCGATGCACATTCTCGCCACCAGATGGCAGCACATCTCTTTCGTCGTGTTTGGAAATTGGTATTAAAGAAGATATTGGAATACAGAATCCGCATCTACCATGTTTGGTTTTAACAGTCTACTTCACAGTTTCAATCGTTACTTACACGTTTATATTAATAACCTGATACACCCTCTCTCAATTTTGAGCCACATGTGTGTGGGTTATAGGTGGATGACAAATGTCAGTTAAAACCAGAACTTGCCACGTACGAGTCAATATGGCTCTGCTTTCTTAGGTACGCACCCTGTTAGCCTGGTGTCTTAAAGTCACTGCATGGATGTTTACACAATTAAATCCCACTTGATTAGGTAATATGCGAAGGTTTGTGTGTGTGTTTTTAATTTTTTTTTTTTTTTTTAATTTATTATTTTTTTTTTTTGTAATAGGAAAAACTGAATTTGCCACCATGGGAAATGAGAAAAATAATTTCACGATGAAATATGTCTTTTTCGGAGAGAGTGCGCAATGATGTATTCCAAGGCACTCTCCGCAAACTAATTCAGTGCTTATTTTATTCAGATGAACACAGCTACTTTCTCCCACGTTTTTGAAATTTTCTTGTGTACGTGAGTGAACCGGCTGGTCACATTTCTAGCGATGAGCATACTCTGTCAACCGAAGCTAACCGAACCACTTGCTGTCGTTAAACCACATAACCTGATAACTTATAAACATGTACTTCTGTCACTTACAAATGGCTGGTTTTGTGGTTGATGTGGTTGCCCATTTATTACAAGATAGGCCATGTAAAACCTATTGTTATAGCGGGGTTCCAGCATTATTGTAACTGAAGTTCACCAAGTGTACAGCTTTCTATGAGGAAATAAATGATAAAGCCTAAGTTAAGGAAATTGAGTGAACATTTCAGAGCCCATGCTATCATTATTAATTTAACTGATAAAGTACACTGTAATTGTCCAAACCAGGAAAGCGGTTAACTCTCACTTCAATTACTTAGATCAAATAATGAATATGACTAATATATGCACCCCCATAGCAGTAAGTAATTACATGATGCATTATCAACAATAAGAAAGATGAAAAAACATTTTCATTTCCTCATATAGTGCTGATATAATATGATGCAAATATACATGTGAGTCACGTAAACGAATTAAAAAACATAATAAAATCCCCCCCCCCCCAATAAAAAACCGACACTGTCACACACACAAATATGAGATCCATTATGTCTAATTACTTGAAAAATAATCGGTATTTTGAAACATGTTTTCATTTAAAAAAAACCAAAGATATTCTCTTTTTTTACACTTTTCTATTCATTATTTTACTGCGAGTGGGATTAACAAAGGGCACGGCCCTTTTTTACTAATCTGACCGTTTGTGTTCTTCATATGAAATAACCTGTACACTTACATCAAAACAAAATTGGTCTCAAGATGGCAGCAGTTGCTTGCTTTCGACAAATGGCAGGCGTTCCAGTTGTTTTGGTAAACCATCATGCGGGTTTCATCCCCTGATAATCTGAGCCCATTGAGCAGGAATCCATAAACAGTATCCTTTGCTCATCCACAAAATATAAATCAAAGGTAGTCGACGGCACGACACAATAATAATAATAATAATAATAATAATAATAATAATAATAATAATAATAATAATAATAATAATAATAATAATAATAATGATAATGATAATAATGATGATGATGATGATGATGATGATGATGATGATGATATTTTATCGAACCCCGTGAAAACGAGGAAAATAAAAAGTATACATCGAAATAAAGATACAGAACTGAACATGAACAAAGTAATACACAAATTATGGCAAAATGACACACAATAACGTAAATAAAAGTTCATAACCATAAGCACGTAAATCATACAGAAAAATCTTATCTTGACACATAAATACAAATTATAAACACATGAATCCGACATTAAAGAAAACATAGTAATAATAACTTAAAAGACAGATATGATTGATTGGGCCATTTTTCTTGAGATACCAAAAGGTTTGTTGTACTCTGGTCGTCCAAGAAGAAAGCGAACAGAATCTACTATTCCCGACTGTGGTTGAGTGCGGGAAGGTTTCGGGAGAATGATGTGCTTGACGGCGCTGAAACTAGTTTTTAAGAGTGAAGAGTCGATGTTGGCAATGCGATCTACTAAGATCATCAATATCTGTACGGAATTGTCGGGAATAGGATGAAACACACAGCCTGTCATAATCTTTACAGCTTTCATGTCACGCGTGACAATAGAACTAGAGTCAAACTGACCACGCACTGTCTACAATACAGTAGAATTTGTTGTAATCATCCATTTTTTTGCTTTCACACACTAATCGCGTGAAAAATACAAAAATAAGGGATGATTGAAAAGAATGTGACAAGATGGAGAAATAGCGGCAAGATAAGAGATGATTTTTATATAATACACAAGTTAAAGAATGTGTAGGGTAGAACAAAATAACCATTGTTTTGGGTACGAGAAACAGCAATAGAACAGATTTATTTACCAGAAGAAATAATGTTGTTGTTTTTTCTATTATGATAACATGATGAAGAACGATTGTGTGGAATACGGCAGACACAAAGATAAAGAATGGGTAGGATACAACAAAACAACCATTGCTTTCGGTAAAGGGCACAGTGATTGTACAGGTTACTAGAAAAATACAGTTAATGTCTGTGATGATAACATGATGAAGAATGATAGAGTAGAATACGACAAGATAAATGATGATTGCTTTGGATACAACGCCCTGGGTGATTGTATAGGATATGACAAGGTAGATGACGGTTGTATATGATGAAACAGGCCATAGGATGATTGCATAGGTAACAGACAGATCAACATGTGTTCCTTTGAATAGAAGATAAAGAGTGATTGTGTAGAATACGAAAAGATAGAGGTTTGTTGTGTAGCGTACGAAGAAAACAGAATGACTTTAAAATAAGTAGCTACATAATGACTACACATGGCCACCTGACCGACACGCGATCAAGTACAATGCAGGATAATAGAAAAGATGTCAAATAAACCAACTACTTTTACTTTATGAGCAAACAAAACGCCCCCCGCAAAAAAAAAAAAAAAAAAAATGCTGTTTGCTGTATTTTTGTAAAAAAAAAAAAAAGAAAGAAATAGTAAAGTTCTTTTATTGCATAATATATACCCAAATGTGGAAGCCCAAGAACTGTTTGGATATTTTCAAGTCGACATTCTAAGAGAAATAGTCCCATTCCGTACCACCGACAAAAAAAAAAAAAAGTATAATTCTGAATCATTATAACAAATTATTTTTTTAAAAATCGCAATTTAGAAAAAGTCTAAGGCTGTATTAGCCTTCATATAAATCAAGTCATTAGCAGGGGGGCAGCGCCACACTACTGTAGTCCTACAAATTTTTGCCCTCGATTTAAATTAGCGCTATTCGAGCTACCACTCAAAGGGCGAAATTAAAATGCTCAAAATAAGTGCATTGCATTTCATTTCATTGTATGACATGGGAGTGCGCGAAAATTAAAATGCACGAAAATTCTGTAATTTTGATAAAAATGAGTTTGCGCGAAATTAAACACACGCGAATGTATCTAGAACTACAGTATTGCATTAAGTGACATTATGAAAATAAATGTTAATGGGGTATCCATGTTGTTAACTAAAGCGAAATATTGGATAATTTGTTCACCATTGTGCCTTTGTCCTTTTCATCCCTTGAATAATTCAAAATAGCTGCATTTCGCTATTGGTTGCATTGCAATTTTCACACGAAAATCGCCTCAAACTGTTCTTTCATACGCTTGTTCTAGTGAAATACGGTCACCGTGACATGGATTTCTGGAAATCAGACATGTTGTCACTTTTCGATTTTTCACCGTGCCTCGAACACTTGCAATGAAAGCCATATATGGAAACCTTGGCACCCTCACCACATTTTTTTCCACTGCAACGTATGGGTTTGGAGTTGAACATCAAGGTCATGTGACCACTTAAAAAAAAAAAAATTGTGATTTTTGAAATTTTATACGCGCGGAACCTCAGACACAGAAAAGCCCGCTAGGTTGTCCTTGCACTTCGGAGGGTGATGTATGCTAAGAAAGAAAGAAAGAAAGAAAGAAAGAAAGAAAGAAAGAAAGAAAGAAAGAAAGAAAGAAAGAAAGAAAGAAAGAAAGAAAGAAAGAAAGAAGGAAGGAAGGAAGGAAGGAAGGAAGGAAGGAAGGAAGGAAGGAAGGAAGGAAGGAAGGAAGGAAGGAAGGAGGAAGGAAGGAAGGAAGGAAGGAAGGAAGGAAGGAAGAAGGAAGGAAGGAAGGAAGGAAGGAAGGAAGGAAGGAAGGAAGGAAGGAAGGAAGGAAGAAGGAAGGAAGGAAAGAAAGAAAGAAAGAAAGAAAGAAAGAAAGAAAGAAAGAAAGAAAGAAAGAAAGAAAGAAAGAAAGAAAATGTACAGGTTAAATCTCAGAGACGGCTGGGGCCTAGACTTGCACAAGTCCCTGGTGCATGTCCTTATTTTCCCATTGGGCAGTCCCACCCAGAAGTGCGATACATTTTCCCTGCACAAAGTTAACTGTATAATATTGTGCCAACTACACGGTGTTATTAAGTAGGTCTTTAATTTGTTAGGCCTTTTTTAAAAATTGGTCGACACTGCCGCCGTGCCGGTTTCGACAGTAGCAGCTATTGAGTCCTGGTCAGTTCTTATCCCATTATCATTGCGAAAAGGCTTTGTGGAAAGTGGTCTTCGATGAATGCATGGCTAATCACTGGCCACTCAAGCGAGAGTAAGCTGACTATCTCCCTTCGGCTGCCGAAAAAATTGGACCCTCTGCTCTATTGTACGTACAGACTGATACAGCGGTAGTATGTTATCATTCTGACCAATTAACAGCGTTAGATTTTGTTTCTTGCTTCAATAAATTGTCCATAATCGTCACTTGTGTTCACACAAATGTCACCCATCTTTCAAGCCAGACTTCGCAACACGAGGTAGCGAGTACACCTGAACGCAACAGCGTAGAAAAACATTTTGATCTAACAGCGAACACCGTGTGATCGATTCTGAGCCCCTGTCTGACCTAGAATATTCCGGAGAATGGTCTTTGATAGTTTCCAACTAAAATAACGACGCATCTATTTGAAATAGAAGCAGTTTGAAGGGGTTCCCTCTAAAATACTTTAGTTTCAGCCAATGGGGAGCTTGTTGTTAAAATAAGCAAGGTTCTGGGCATTTCTGACGATATAAACAACATGGCGCGTAGACGAAAAAAAGATCGAGATCAAAACGCTGAAATCACCCTATTTTTGCCCAGTTTTGCAAAGTTACGTCATTCACATTGTCAAAAAACAACAGCCCGATCACTGATTTAAATCATCGTTAAGGGAAATATTCATTTTAACGCAAAATTGAAATAGCCATTGGCAAGAACTGACGTTTCTCTACAATGAAATAAGCGTGCTTGCATGTAAATAAACAACGGTCAGCACAGGGAATTGGAGACTGCCTTGTATCGATGTTTGACTGCTAATGAATAATTCACAAGGCAAGCTTCACAAGTCTCACTGGATGTCTTCCGCCTGACGTGGTGCACTGTAATGAATCCTTCATTACACAGTAGCTCAACTAACAGCGTTTGAACAGGGGTGCGTTATGACCGCTTGGTAGTCTGTGTGATTAGAATCACAGTGCAGACTACCCGGCGCTAATCATCTGGAGTCAATGTTATCTGGTTAAAGACACGTTCCATGCCAATTAGCTAGGTTTAAGGACCTACCTGTATTGTAACAGGATAAGGGGACGACGTGTGTTTACTTAAAATTTTATTTTGCAAAGAATTTGATTTTTTTCTTTTCTTTTCTTTTCTTTTATTTTCTTTTCTTTTCTTTTTTTAATGCCAATAAAACTTAACGGAATCCTCAATAGGATAACATCTATTCTAAATAGCTATTCTTGGCGACGAGGTGAGGTATTGAATCAGTCCAATGATATGAACTTTATAGAGTTAAGTCTCACATAGTATTCGTGTGAAGGTTCCTTCTTACATGTTGTTATTAGACGTTTCCGTTTGAAATATATATATTATATGTATATATATATATATATATATATATATATATATATATATATATATATACATATATATATATATATATATATATATATATATATATATATATATATATATATATATATATGATGCGAATTATAAGTTGAACTTTCCTGTACATGGTGATAAGTTGATCTGACCTCGAGAAATAATGCCGTCTGATGGACACCGATATATATATATATATATATATACATGTATTGAGTGTAATGTATTCCTGAATGTTACACGTGTCCATACATTCTCACGATGAAAGGGTTACAGCTATATTTTAGCAAATCGTAAACTTCATAATATAAATGATAATAATAATAATAATAATAATAATAATAATAATAATAATAATAATAATAATAATAATAATAATAATAATCATGATGATGATGATGATGATGATAATGATGATAATAATAATAATAATGTCGTTGATGTTCGCAAGATGTTAATAAGTGTTAACGTATTATATTTCGATAGTATTAATTTTGTAAAGTTGTCTCTGGAAAAAAATAGTTATAGGCAACTTCGGCTTTTTTAATCATTGGTAGTTGGTAGATTTTACATAATTGGGCGTTGGCAAGGGCCCCTGAGTTCTGCCACAAGTACTTTGAACTGTGTGTTTATGTTCAACGTAGGTCTTTTAGGTCTAAATAAACTGTAGAAATAAAAAAATCAAGCGAAAGAGCCTGAGTGCTTTATATATATATATATATATATATATATATATATATATATATATATATATATATATATATATATATATATATATATATATATTGATGAATTGTGTTGTGTGAACAGTACATTCACAGCCCAAAACAAGGCATTCAGGTTTCTATAAGTTCTGGGGTGCTTAATTTCGCGAGGTATTTAATTTCGTGTCTATAACGCACTCGCGAATTTTAATACCTCCCGAAATTAAATACGCTTACAGTACCTCAAAATAGCCGGTAATATTATGGGACTCTTTCACGCTTAGGAAAGCGTAAAGAACTGACACGTCCTTTACGCTTTCCTTAAGCGTAAACGACGTATAAGTTTAAAAGGAACCTGTAATTTCTGCGCAAGTGTGTGTGTGTCAAATGATAGTAACGCCCCCGTATCATATTTTTTTAAAAACGCACTTATCTATTTCTCTCAGCGAAAATCACAGGGTCACATGGACTTACAAAAGAGAATAGACCTCGTATGTGAATACTGCTTGGGCTAAGGGTGTGTTTCATACCTAAATTTGCCTCTGTGGATGTGTCCTTTGACATCGTCATGGAAAATGCAGCCTAAATATCCTACTCTGTGACATTTACTATAAGCAAACCTGGTGTGCAGATATTTCCTTGGAATATGAGTGTGCCACAAGTCTGTTCTCTGGTGGTGATGCGTGGGGGGGGGGGGTATGTATTGCTATGCAATGCTTTATCTTGCCATTCACCTACATGAAGGACACAAAACTCATGTTACAACCCTGTGTTCGTTTGACCTAGCATCCATCATATGAGCTGGTATCATGACCTTTGAAATAAAATCAAGGCCAATTTTCTCGAAGACTGCAGTTCGTGAAAACAAAGTAATTGCTCGATAGTTATGTCCTAAATGGAATGATTTTTAACTTGTCAACTGATGACAGAAATTCATGAACAAAGAACGACGGTCAATGGACAACAAAGTACCTTATAAGCACAGCTGTCTGTCATCTGAGCTAAGAAACCAAAGTAGATGTAAACTTGTTCTGCAAAATGCTAATTATTGCTTAGGTGCACAGTTTGCCAGTTAGGTGTTTCAAGTCGCGTTTGCTTTTCGTACAAATATGCCTTATACCATTTGATTCATTCAAACCACAAGATTTATTGTTTAAAAATCCGTCTAAAAAACACTGAGGGCCATGAAAATATTGGATACTTACCCTAATTTCGTTAACGACAAACAATTGGCTTTATTGGGAAAGCATAGCGAGGCTGTTGCAATTACACAGTAAGACATCAGTGCGTTCAGTTTCCAAACGTAAGTATTGTTAATCTTTAAACTGCGAGAAGTTAATATGATTAAAAGTTTCGTTGTTAGAACACTACTTGAAACTTTTATTTGGCCAGCACCAAACACCCTCAACCCACGTCAAGGATTTCAGGTATTTTTAATTTGACAATTTTCCTGCCGATAATGCACCACGCTATGTGACATCTTGGAACAAAATGGCAGCTTTCGGTCTATGAAAGTGCACTACATGGGACCTGCCACATGCATGTTCGCTACATCGGGCTGGACAGTCCCACATGCTACCACTTACTTTGTGTAATGGAACATAATAATAGTGTTTAGTATCGTATCTATAAATGTGATGGGATAAGAAATATGGTATACACAAGCCGCTCTTATAACTGTTCAAATAAATGGGTGAAAGATAACAATGTTTGGTGCATGCATGATACACCATTGTTATATGAAGCACAATACAAAAAGCTGCTGAGTTTGGACTGAAAAAAAGGCCTGGGAAGACTCTTGATGGACAGGCAGAAGAAGAGATGGAAATATGGGCGGGAGAACAATCTGCAAACGTGAGACACAATAATAAACCAGCCAAGTGGAGCATATGAGTCACCAGGCTCGCCGAGTGCTTGCACGAAGCCAGTCGGTGTGACGAGTATACTCCACGCCGCTGGTGTTACTTTTATCCAGAAACTGGGTCCCGGTTAAACCATAGCAGTACCACAGGAGTCAGGCTATCACAACCTTTGTCTTTGGAACTAGGTGGATACAGTCAATTTCAACCTCCATTTTGTATTCTCAATTTTTTTTTTTTTTTTTGATTGTTCACTTCAGCTAGATGATAAAATGTATGACCTACTGTGCCCTCACTGCATGCATTGCATTTGTGATAATGTTAGAGAAAAGTTTGGTTTAAGCATGTTTTGCTCTCCAAAAAGAAATTGGCACGCACGCTCGTAGTCTATATTGTGTTTTACAGGTACGACAAAACAAAACAAAAATCTAAACACTATTACAGATACCAAATGTACAGAACCACAAAGGAAGATAAAGTAGATGGTGGATCGAAGGATGCATAGGCAAAAACATGATTTTATCCCAGCATTACGAAGTTACAAATCTGACAGTATTCACACACACACACACACACACACACACACACACACACACACACACACATATATATATATATATATATATATATGTATGTATATACTAATCAAGGGCACAGAACCACAAATGCAAATAAATTGGATGGTCGGGTCAAAAGATGCATCGGCATACATTTAATTTAATTTTGGCAACACAAGGTTACAATGTTTGACAGTATTCATACATTTTTTCGTCAAGGGCTCATTAGGTATTTATATCATTTCGAGGCCTCTGTTCTTCCAATACTTCTGCCAAAACATGCGATAGGTTAGCTACTAATGTTCTGCCATCATTTACTAATTTTTACGTCGTACTTGCTTGAATTGTTAATGGATGAATAACCTAGATGTTTGTCAAAACAAGGACATATAGAAGAAATCGAACTTATCCAGAATAGAATTGCGTATACCCAATACATGCACTTATCAAAGTTAACGTGATCTAAATAGTATAGAATACCCTGTTTTATTTATAGAGTATTGTTTTATTCATATCAGCTTGCTCACATGGCAAAATAAGTTCTTGCCCCAAGCATTTGGCCAATATCTCAAAATGTATTGGCCACATTCATTTATATTTCAACCCAGCAAAGTTAAATGCAGCAAAAAAAGCAGATATACACGCATTACGGGAATAGCAACTACGTAATGAGGAGATAAATCCACGTTACTGTGAAACTAAAAGTGTTGCTAAGAGAAACATATATTCAGCTTATCTGCAATGGTTTCTTGTTCTTTCCTGTGACTGCTCGCCCTTTTAAGTATTGATACTGCTGCCGGTTTCCTGCGAAAATTACTCCACCAAATCATGAATTACAGACACGGTTTAATAGATGAGTAAGAACAGTAAAGAATTTATGTTCAAAAATGTCTTCGCAGTCGAAAATAGTGTATCTGCACTGGAGGATCATTGAAAGAAAACAACACTTACTTTGGTATGAGGTACATCATCTCCCTATACTAAGAAGTAATTGTGTATTTGGTACGCAATACTTTAGCAAATAAATGGCCTGGCTATGTTGATGAGAAAAACGGTAAACATAGAAAAGCCCTTTTCATACAGGAGCCTTACTCAATCTGACAGATGAATATGAGTGTGCTGATTGGTAGTGCAGTACAGGCCAACTGTCCTCACAAGCAGGTGTCTGCCAAGCGCTATCGACTTTCATAGTCTATTAGTGAACTTTGGTGGACTTTAGATTACTAGTTTATAGGTTGTAGCCCATTTTGCTAATCATCCTCATATTGTAATTAAACGATTTATCCTGAAATTTTACTTAAACCTTTGAAATTTTACTGGTATTTTACCACGAACAAATTCTTTTGATATTTATATATAAATATTTATATACTGAGAAAAACGAAAACAAACTATGCGTATGTATTTTATCCCTAACGATATCAGAAGTCAAACTGAAGATGCGTGTAAACTCATGTCATAAACGGGTTCTAGTGAAAGTGTGTAAGGTACAAAAAAAAAAAAAAAAAAAAAGCAAAAAAACAAAAAAACAAAAAACAAACCCCCCCCCCCCAAAAAAGAGCTCTGGTCTTCGGGTGTCTTGGTCTTGTATAAAATGAAGTGGACGTAATTTGTAAATGCTGATAAAATAGGCATGAAGCAGGACGTGCAGAGGTTTATAATAAAATTTTAGTGTTTGTAAAATATATATATATCTTTTAAGTTCAATACCTTTCCAAGATTGAGAAAAGGTTCAGAATGAGCATTAAACTTACAATGATTTATTATTCTAACATTTTTTTTGTTCTAAAGTTTTTTCTAATCATTCTAATCTTTTACCCCAAGCAAGAAGACAGTAATTTGTCTGTGGAATAATTAACGAATTGTAAACAATTTAGAGAGAGCCGGAGGTAAAAAAGCTTTTAATTTGTTCATAATGCCAATGGTCTGGAAAAAGTTTTGATGTCATTTTTTGATTTGGTTACTCCAGCTTAAATGGATATCGACAGTGAGGTCAGAAAAGTAAACTCATATACGCATTCAATCATTACATTATCAATATGAAGCGTAGGAATTGTAACATATCTGTCTGGATGACAGAAGACCATGAATTTATTTTTTTTAACGTTAAGAGACAACTTATTGACCTTTCACCATCTAATAATCTTACTTAGCTCACGGTTAATGAGTTGAGATGCAAAATCATTTAATCCTGGGAAACTGATAGGGCGCAAAGCAGTGAATAAAGATGTATCATCATTTAATCCTTAGAAATTGATAGGGCGCAAAGCAGTGAATAAAGATGTATCATCTGCATATATAATGAATGTAAACAGAGAAGAGGACGATATATTTCATTAATATCAATTAAGAAGAGTAAGGGTCCCAAGATCGATCCTTGATGAACTGTCGCTGAAATATATAGACACTCAGATTTAATGTTATTAAATACAACAAACTGATTTTTCTTTGTTAAATAGCTATTAAAGAGGTCTAGAGCAATGTCACTAATACCGTAATAACTTCACTTATACAGTAAAATATCATGATCCAAAGCATCGAAAGCCTTGGGAAGACCCATAAATCGGAATCTCACTTGATATCCATACAAAAAGTCATTGTATCGATAAGTTCCAAAGCCGCAAGTTCAGTGGAATGGTTTTCACTAAAACCACCCCGACTGCTTTGGAATACGTCATGACGTTTAAAATATTCATAAATCTGATTATATATAGCTGTTTCACAGATTTTGGATATTGCAGGTAGAACAGAAATTAGTCTATACTTTTCTATCAGAGACTCTTTGTCCTTTCCCTTTTTAAAGACTGATTTATAACACGTGTTAATGCCCTGGATATTTCAGTTGTAATAATCTTGAATAAGTTCATTGTTAGGCTAACATTACCTGAGCTATTCTTCGATTTGGAAGATTTAATGATATTGATGATAATCTCCTGAGTGACGAAGTTAAATACAAATCTATGTTGAGGTGGATGTGTAATATAATCCTTAAAAGAACAATCTGCCTTTGGAATTATTTGGGATGCCAGATTTGATCCAATGTTAGTAAAATATGCATTAAAACTTTTTGCTATTAATGACGTATCAGTAACAGTTTCATTATTTATTTTAAAATAGTGCAGGAAACTGTTCCCTCCTTTTAAGTCTGTTTAAAATAACATTTATAGTTAGCCAAGTCTTCTTTATGTCATTTTTATATCTATTGAAGCAAGAATTGAAAAGGCCTGCATGCAACTCTCGTGGAAGTACATGTCACTCTCGATTTTATTTTGCTGTACATTCTTGAGGACAGTAACTTTTGAATGTGATTGGCACGATTCATGTAAATTGTTGAAAAGAATAGACCGCTAAAAATTATTTTTATGGTGTATTTTGGAAAGGATTTACATTTGCAAACAATTTAGGAAACGGTAAACCACGATTCAGACGGTTCGTCGCTGTAAGATGCTCCCGCATATTATGATCTGTTATCACCAGTTATATGGATCTTTAAAACACCGGCATATAGGTGCACATGTGGAATTCATTTCACGACAGCCCCTCCCGGATGTCTATTGGGGTATTCCACTGATGACAGTTTCGAATTTAGAGCAAAGTCAAGTGACAAATGCCTGAATTTGTCATTATGTTGAACATATTATATGTATATTATATATGATTTTTGTAATATTACGCTTTCTTTGCCTGCTGGCGGCAAAATGGTGACTGAAATTTGACCATATATATATATATACACACACACACATATATATATATATATATATATATATATATATATATATATATATATATATATATATATATATATATATTTACATACATGCATGCACGTACGCCTGCAGCCGGTGGGCCTGCAATTATAGGCGCGTTAAGCAATGAAATTGCACACAAACGAAAGTTTAAAACAAATTAAGAGCTGATGCTAATAGAATTTTGTCATTTGCCCAGAATCGTATCATGCATAAAATACGGAATCAACAACTGCATGTATTGCTTCTCCTGGGTTACCAAAGCGTATAATATACAGGCCTGGCACACGCGTACTTGCCATGACTGTCAGGGGCATGCTTACAAAAGAGTGGCCTTTTGATATTAAGCACTCGCGGACAACCCTCCCACCCCCCACCCCCCAAAAAAAATGGACAAGGGTGGCGTTGAGGAAGCTTATAACTCACAGGGCACACGATCACGGTTCCCGAGTGATTTAAGTTGGCTGGCAGCATTTTGCGTAACGAAGTAATTTTGGGGAAATCAGAATTACCCTTGTCAGACTTTATGCAGATATGCATTTATAATGAGCTTAGGCATATCAGTTGTATAACAATGGGTGAACAGATTTGGACCAGAAAGTGCGGTTCTTTTCTTTATTTTCTCTCTCTCTCTCTCTCTCTCTCTCTCTCTCTCTCTCTCTCTCTTTCTCTCTCTCTCTCTCTCTCTCTCTCTTTGTCTGTCTGTCTCTGTCTCTCTCTCTGTCTCTCTTTCTCTGTCTCTTTATATGTGTGTGTGTGTCAAGCAAATAGTTATATGTTTCCGATTACAAATCCGTTTGTAATTTTACTTTACAATTCTCTCAACAAAAGAGTCTGGAAAAAAGTAAAGGCAAGATTCCGTGCATACCCGTCTGGCAGCACTTGTGATCGCTCATGATTTTTCTGGGATGTGTTACAACTGGTTGTAAATATTCCAAGAAACATCAACATTCAATCTAACATCTAACACTGCAAGTATAGGAGAGAGCCTGGTGTGTTATGAGACCATAACACATTAGCCTTATATGTTATGGGACCATAGCACATGTGTCCCGCCCACATTCCTATAAGTCACGTCCACCTGGGTTTCAGGAACTTTAGACTTGAACATGCTGGGTAAATCAGTTTCTGGACGTTTCTACTAATGTCATGTATTACATTTCTAAATTTGGTGTAATTAACGAGAAAAATTACGAGGGAAATGTATATGTAAGCAATGAGGGTCGTTTTGTTTGTGTTATGGCATAATGACGCGGGTAATTGAAGCTCGCATCGGGCGAAGCGCACTTGCGTGCGCCACGTCCATGATGCCAGTTTCAATGACGCGCGTCATTATATCATAAAACTCACAAAATCGACCCTTATTTTTTAATTACACTTTTTCGTCATTGGTAACTCTTTCTTTCTTTTTTTCTTTCCTTCTTTCTTTCTTTCTTTCTTTCTTTCTTTCTTTCTTTCTTTCTTTCTTTCTTTCTTTCTTTCTTTCTTTCTTTCTTTCTTTCTTTCTTTCTTCCTTCCTTCCAGAGCGTATCTTGTCACAAGAAAGATGCAACAGACATCGAGTCACTTGAAAAAGAAAGCGTCAGTTCTTGTTAGCATAGAGTCAGACAGGGTAGTTGTACAGGTAACCGAACTTCGTATGCGTGTTTTATGATATCTCTGTATTTTGTTGTGATGATGTATTATATGGATTGTTATCCTGAAATTAAAAACCTTAGAATTTCCCTATGAGCAATTTATGACAACCTGCCGAATAGCTCTGTTAGAATTTTCAAGGCTCAATCGCGCAGGATTACAACGAAAGGCGAGTTCAGTTCTTATAGTTACCAATTGGCCGACAGGCTCACCAACCTGTATAAGGGCCTCCTGTACATTAACGACAGTATGACATAAAACAGAAAAAAATTGGAACATCAGTACACGGATAGGTAACATACGGGACCAACAATAAGAAAGGAAGAAAAGGAGGGGAACGATGATGATATGTGTGCATCATTGAAATACTAGTACTCATACCTTTTACGGACTTAAAACCAATTTATATTTTGAATCTTCCAGACAGTCTAAGATACTTGTGAACAGCCTTGAATATCTCGTTTTGTCTTGCGAGAATTTTGCTCCTTTCGATTCAAAATAGAATGATTTTCAGGTTAAAAGAACCAAATGTCGTTATTTTACATCGTAGTTCGTTTCTTAGTATAACATATTTGTTCCTAAATAGTACAGTTCGTTGCATTCGTCTAGATCTGCTTAGTTCCCTTTTAGATTTGTCCAAAGGTCCAATGGTCCAAGCTGTTCGGGATATTGAGTTCCACCCACGAGTCGCTGATGGGAAGAAAGAGTTGTAAACGTGGCGTCAATAATTATAATTTGTTTGGTCCGTTCTGAAACAGTTATTGGTTATAGTCCTGAGAGATACACAATGAGGCTTATCCATATATAATTATGAATAGAAGTATTAATTATTGTTTCCTTATGGCTAATGAGCTAAGTTTGCCAAGCCTGTCTCTAAGCAGATTTGTTGTAGATTCGTATGGGCAAGTGCCCCTGTCACACCGCGGGCTGCCGCCGGCTTAACAGTTCTGTCCTTGTCCAGTTTCGTGCACCCATCCCAGCCCACAATGTCGTACTCCAGGCAAGGAAGTACAAATGTAAATAGAGAGATTCAAGAGATTCTCTGTTTAACAAACTGCATGCACTTCAAAACACCAACCAGTTTATTATTATTATTATTATTATTATTATTATTATTATTATTATTATTATTATTATTATTATTATTATTATTATTATTATTATTATTATTATTATTATTATTATCAATCTGCAATAAGATGATTCAGGTGTACTGAGCATGAAAGATAAGAAGAAATCCAAAGCCCAAGATGTTTGTGAACCTATACATTTTCAAGAGTCTTATTATTCAATGTCAAGTTGGGATGAATTTCAGGAAGATCTTCCTTACTTAATATCAACGATTTAGTCTTATTAGGATTGAACGAAATGAGTCATTGATTTGACCAACCACAGACGTGAGTATTTGTCTACTAGCAAGGGCATGAACGAAGGGTCTATCGACTTAATTAGTCAGATGTGCATGTAAGGAAAAGTGCACTCACAACTGGTCGATGTGTGAAACTAAGGAGATGTACCAAAGTGTCTGAATGCACTTCTATAAATTTTCTTGGTATGTGTTATCAAACTTCATCAATATTTGCTTTGCCAAAGTTATCTGGAATCCGTATATTATGTTTACTGTGACAATTTGACAGGTATGTAATTTTTGTGATGTGTACATATGTAATGCTAAAGTGAAATAGTTTCATTTTTTCATGCTGATTGATAACCAATCCCGACAAAATGTGAATTAGAAATATATTGATTATACAATGTATAGCAAGCTTCAAACCATCAAGTTATCCATCACGTCACTTTGATTTTAGCAACACCAGTACCAAAGTTCACACTTATAAGGTAAGCTACTGTTGCCGAAATAAGCAAAACGCAGACTTAACCTGATATCACACAGGGTTAGATCAATACTTAGTGAAGAGCTTCCGTTGGTGTACATTTAGTGCAAGTGCACATTGAGAACACTGAATAGAGCTGGTGCAGCTAAGTCATTCGAAACCAAGATAAAGAAGAAGACGACTATTTGGTACACTGGTCCCTTCATGGCCATCTTGATATGGGAAAGTTTCATGCAGATAAATCATTGTTAGATCATCCAGGTTTGATTCAAAATATCTACTGTCCGCCAAGTATGCTTGTCGGACAGAAAATGGCATTTGGTAGAGGCAAGAAAATTATAATCAAAGCTATTAACGAATATGCCCCCAAAATGGAAAAGAAGGATAAAATAAAATAAAGACCATCTAAGTTCTCGTGCATCATGTTGAACGATACAGGCCTCCTATTTTCTCACCCTTTTGGATATATTGACACAATTTAAAGGATACTCACTAAACTTATGTAATTCACATTTTTGTAACGAATTTGAGGCCTTTTGTGCTGTATTTTACAATTGACAAAGGAACTTGGAAGAACTTAAGTATGTTTCTGAATAAATATTATGTCAGTATCAAATTTGGTTGTGTTGTGTCCATGTCGGAACCTTGTTTGGTGTTTAAATTCAAATGTTGTCATGTTACGCAATTCTAACGTAAATTTAGTAGTCTGACTTAAAAATTTTAATTGTCCTGTGATTGTTTCAATGATGTCTGTGAACCAGGGTCATGTCATTACCTTTTATAGCTGTACATTAAAATTAAGGGCCAAATTAGTTTTAGGCCTATCTTACATGAATATGGGTGTTTTCAAACATGAGACGATTGGGATCCCGTAAAACTGGTTTTACCCGCTGCCAATATGTTGGTAACCTGTTCCAAGTCAGGGACAAGATACCCTGATTCATTTAAACGTATTAGCTGTTAGTCATGGCTACTTCCGACGATATACACTAGCATGTCTTACTATTTCGAAAATGACATTGGAATTGACAACGTTGAGCTGGTATTTGGTTTGGTCTTGTCTCTATCATCGAAAACCGTTGTTCTCTTCTCTTTTCATGGAACTTTTTTCGCAATTTGAACATCCCGCATTTTCTGCATATATTGCAGTGCATTAAGCGTTCCAAATGTAATGGGGCTGATGTTGTTTTTATAATTGTCTGATGAGTATAATTTCGCTATTGTGAAAATCATGTCAGGTTGGCTCAAAGTCCTGGATGTGCAGCTGTTACATGGTTACTTTGAATAAATGGGTAAATTTATACATGTTTAAAGGATTCTCTCTCTCTCTCTCTCTCTCTCTCTCTCTCTCTCTCTCTCTCTCTCTCTCTCTCTCTCTCTCTCTCTCTCTCTCTCTCTTTCTCTGCCTCTCTTTCTCTGTTGTATAAATGATAAGCATGTTAATCTGATTGACAAGTTGGCCTATGTCTGATGGTCAATAAAAAAAGTTAAAACTCTTACATGGAATACAGCTGCACTTAGTTATCTCTCTCTTTCTCTCTCTCTCTCTCTCTCTCTCTCTCTCTCTCTCTCTCTCTCTCTCTCTCTCTCTCTCTCCATTACACCTAACTCTTTCTCTGATATGAATGTGGTAGACTTTATAATAATAAGGATTGTTATAAACGTTGACCTTCTGAACTTTATAGAACCATGAATTTGATGTATATTATGCTTAGCTGACTTGCAGATGCCTTACGATGGCATACTACATTTTCTGAATTTGTTTCCTTAATAAATGACTTATTAGATGACTTGTGGGATTCTATGCTTTCATGAACATTTACATTTCCTTTCAAAAATATTTCTGGAAACCATAGTTGAAATTTGACTGCTATGCGTACAATTTTTGGCTATTGCAATTCGACTACTGTTCTTGCAGTTTTTGACTGCTGTTTTGCGTTTGAGACCTGATGTCGCTTGTTTCTGACTGATTGTTTAACATTTGAACCAACGTACTTGCAAATTCTGACACTGCATTGAATTTTGACCACTATATTTGCACATGCGTCTACTTTACAACAACATCATGCCTTTAGCCATATGTCGAAAACACATCAAATGGTATAATCATGTTGTTTGGATTCATCTTAATGGTGATTTTAGGACTAGGGGGCTTTTTTGGTGGATTGATGGTGGTGTTAGTGTCACGTTGTGGACTTGTATGGATGATGATACTTGTTGAGACGCTGGTTGCAGCTAGTACATTTTAAATGCTGCATTTCATTGAAATTGTAAACAAATTTGAAACCTGTGCTTGCAAAATATCTGCTGTGCTGCAGATTTTCCCTTTACATGAATTGTACGGTCCTATATGCACTTGAATCATGCGCCTGTTGAAGCCAATTTACTGAAATAGGCCTATAGTTTGAAACAAAAAAATGCATTCTTGTCATTTTGAAACTGGGCGTGGCTTTTTACCCAATGGACCGTTGCATGTGTATTTTGGACTTTTTGGGTACATACGAACTATAAATTTCCGTGATTCAGCTAAACATATCAAAGAACATTGCCTTTGGTCCGAATCGACTTGGATTTGTTTTATTAGGACCACTGTTTGGATATGGTAATAACATTATCTGATTTCGATATTTCCATGTTAAGCAAATGGATAAATGAATAATGCATCGTTAGTAACAGAATAAGAAAACATCAAACACCCATCTGATCCTGTTCTGGCAAATCTAGAAATTGTGCAACGCCTGATAGATATGCATGAGAAACATTTTTTCTGCACCTGTTGGTAAAGCAAGCAATAATATTATTGTCAAATGCAAACAGATTCATTATAAGGTCTCATAGACATACGTATGGACAAATGAGTAAATCATTGCATATTATTTTGAATGAACATCAACAGTTTTGTTCTTATCTTTGCCTATTTTTTATGTACATGCCCATTTACCCAACATTTACCTTCCGAACTGCATGTAAATCCTTACAGGTTATGATTCATAGCAGGTTCTAAATTTTGCAACACTAAAGGATTGTCACATTTTATTGTGCAAAGGCTTGAAAAAAGTGCAGGAAACTCAGATTTGGTTTCATTACTGTGGTGAGATAGAAACAGTTTCTGGCAATAACAGCTTTGGGATTTTATTAAAATCGAAGATTCTGTTGGAAAATCGTACTGATCATCATTACACTTTCCAGCAAATTTCTTCTAGGGAATTCTCAACTTAATGTTCAATGATTTCTCATTCTGATTTGAAAGAATGTATAAAGTTTCTCACATACAACACATAGGGTCATTTTTTCAAAGAATGACAATATCTTATAAAGGTTTATATTAAAGGATTCTAAATAAATAAGACTGTTTTTGATGACTGATACAAAGACAACATTAGTATATATTCCGGGGTTAGTACAGTTATGAACTATAGATACATGCAAGGTGAATCATTGTCCTTGCCTAATTGTTAAACTAACACAGTGATAATGAAATGGTTTGGTTTTATGTTGTTTTCGTGTATTTCGTCTACAAAGCAAAATTTATGATAAAAGTGTAAAAAATGGGTTCGTTTCATTCTAACAATTTTATCACAAAAACTTTGCATACTTTTTGGATATGGCTAGTTGAAAAAATATAGATTTGTGAAATCGAAGTAATCCGACTTGCTCGTGTTTTCCTTGGTTAAGGTAAAGTTTTTAACTTTCCTGAGCCACATTTCATGAATTAAACAAGATATAAAAATACAATTTTTTTAAATAATATTGTTAAGAAGCCAACTAACCCTTTTTTCAGGTTTGCATTTGTCTTTTGGAAGAAAAATAAACGTAATGACATAGAGCCCGGCCATTTTTCTTATAACTGCGTTTGTTCAACGGGACAAGTACTGATCTTTGCACGAAACTGTAGTTCATGACCACACAAGCACCAAAAATATGGTTAGCTCTCACTGCATCAAGTAGTACCGTAGAAGGCAGTACAATTGGTTCTCCTCAAAAATGGTCCCATATATTTAGAGTCCTGGAGTTATGATATGAAGGATTGCAAGGCTGCATACGAATGTAATCATTCTGGTGAGTTATTGAACTTTTTGATTGATAACATATATGCATATTTAGGATTTTCCGTCTTAAGACTGACAATATGTATATTTATGGATATCGAATGTGCACCACTTTGACAAATTTATATCTGTGTTGTAAGTACAAGTTTCTTGTAAAGCTGTTAAGACAGAGGATATTTTATGATAAATGTTTTGTGGTCACATTTAGATATATTGATTACCTTTTAGTTATCAATAATAAACGTTTTTAAGAATATATTCTACGAATCTATCCTGATGATTTGCAATTAAAACTGACTACAAAAAATAACATGGACTGTTCATTTGGAGACATACTGATAATGGTGATTTGAATGGTAAATTAAATGAGAAACATGGTTCTGAATTTAACACACTCAACTACCCTCATATCGATAGTAATATTCCACCCGGACCTGCTTATGGTTTCTATGTGCCAAGTTAATTGTATTAGCTAGAATCGCACTGCTTTTGTCAACTTTGACTGCAAGTATAGACTGCTATGTCAAATAATTGTGAAACACAGATGGTATTGAGAAATTGAAATTACAACGATAGTTTTTGACCTGTCTGGGTAATATATACATATAAACTACTTAAAACTTATAACTCTCCACTTATTTACTTATATATAATTAAATAATGAACAAATATTTTGGAATTTCAGTATCATATATTTTATCTTCATACTCTTGGTACAGATCCGGGTAACAGGCTGCCCACTCCATCACCTCAACACCCTCATGAGCAAGGAAGCCCAGGACATCACGGGACACATGTGGTCTGGCGTTGTCTTGCATCAGCACGAACTCGTCCCCGATGGCACCAGCATACTGGATCTGAATCCGATAGAGCATGTCTGGAGTCAGCTGAAGAAGAAGGTATACCCTCAGTTGAACGCTGCTTCAACTATTGATGATCTGCGCCGTTTAGTTCAGCAGGAATGGGACAATTTGCCTCAGGCTTACCTTCGTAAGCTTGTATATAGCATGAGGAGAAGGTGCCAGCAGTGCCATAGCAACCGAGGTGGTTACACAGAATATTGACTTTACCATGGGTCAACAAGCATACTGTGATGCGTTGATGATCAAATCATTCAGACAAGTCTTCTGGTTTCATTGAATCTAATGTTGCGAACTTCAAATTTTGCCTTTCACTGAACACCAGTCATGTGCAGTGAAGCATGGACTCCTTAAGATGGTCATTTTTCTGTTAACGCTGCATCAAGATGAAGAAAAAATGTATGATACTGAAAGTCCAAAATAATCATTCATTATTTAACTATATACAAGTAAATAAGTGGAGAGTTTTGAGTAGTTTATATATATGACGTAGTATACATGTAAACCTACTAGGTGCAACTGGCATTTTATACTATGCGTGTATGAACAAAATACTTCTTAAAGTTGATGTTTGCTAGCAACAAATCGATCTGAACTACTTTTGTTGGTTCCGTTCTCGAATCAGGAGAGAAAAGTGTCTGTCATATTGCAATTCGTGTTCGTCGACTGAAATATAACCTATCATAAAGCTTTTGATATCTCTTCTTTAAAATTCTCGAATTATACCTGGCTTGTTTGCTGACGGATCAGTTTTTATTATGAACAGTCATTTTCTAATTTTTGCCAGAAGCTTCTCTGTTTGCCTATTTTTTTCATGATAGTCATCACCTCTACGCTGTCAATAAGACATCTTATCCTCTTAAGATGTTCAATAAGTAGAGTACTACTTGATGGCTATTTGAGTCTTGCTGTCATATGTAGTGATGTCCATGTTGATTGACGGTTTTCAACTTCGAATGTTTTGGGACAGTTATATCGATACCTAATGGTCTTACTGCTATTGATGTTTGTTCACCCAGGTTATTGCACCTTTCTTCAATATTTTCTGCGTATAGAAAAGGATATCAATGTGTCACTCACAGAGCACTCCTTGATAGTAGTGTACTTCCTTTCTGCAAGCTACTCGTGACCAGTTGAAATCTTTCGATGGTATAATGCCATCTCAGAAAAGATCCGTCTACAGATAATTAATACTGTATTATCTGTGAATTCACCCCGATGTGTCGAACCTCAGCTTTCACATTGAACTTCATTCAAGCCAATTGGATGGGCGTTAAAAGCCACTAGAATGAAAGCCGACGCCAGATGGGCACATTCTGAAAGAACCTTCATTCGCACCAAATGTAAGAAGATGATATGTTACATTACGGTTTCAATTCCAGTCTACTGCCTCATTAAGATACGAAATGGCATGCTGAGAGTCCCCATTCCGGATTCCAAAATTGACTCTGCTCCTGAAGGACGAGATAGAAACAAAATCAGAAGCAAAATTGGGGGGGGGGGGGGTTACTTGAAATGTACAAGGAGCGAAGTCTTAGGGAATATTTTCAGAGGTCGTGTCAAATTAACACTAAGAAAACCTATGCTTTATTTCTTCATACACAATCTGAAACACGATTCCGTCAATCCTAAACGTTCATCCACATAGCTGCAGATAAAACAACCTACATGTTAGTTCATGACATTAAACCTTAACCAGTTTGCTCAATGCTCTGAGATTGAGATCTTCTGGTATATATATTGATAGCCCGTAGGGTGCTTTACTGTTGGTAGTGCATTGTGGCATGTACAGTCATACACCAGTGATAAGCAGCATGGTGTCCAAGCGTCGTTATGTTTTGTCTACACTGTAGTAGCATCGTTTCTCCACAAGAGAGGCTCACAAAAGCATTACTTTCTCTCTAAATGGCATTCCGTGGAACAATAACTGGTATGACTCTGTACAAAACCATTATCGCATTAACACGTACAGCAAATTTAAACCAGCATTCGATTGACTGATTTCCTTCTGTATCTTGCACCTTATTTCAGGGTTCCTGGCCAATATGACAATTCCTTTTTTCATTTCAAACAGCATATTTATTCACAAATTTGTTCATAACCAGAGCCCCCACAAATCTTGGTAAATTTATTTTTGATTACGTTCGACCTCATATTGGACACAATTTTCGAAAAATTCCAACAGTCACCATCCATACTTTTTTACCAAAAAAAAAGTAAAAGCAAACTTGATTTGGTTTCTTTCTTTTTTCTTTTTGTTATTGTTGTTGTTGTTGTCGTCGTCGTCGTTTTTGTATTTTTTGAGGGTTGTGGTGGTGGTGATCGATACATGTATATTATATACGTCCCGTGTATTGTACTCTATGCTGAACATGTGGAATTACTCAGCATGATTTGACACTACATGTATAATCAGTTACACATTGAATGGCTTTTTGAACATTATTTCTGTTCATATCTATTTCAGTGTGCATTTTCTCCCTTGCATATACATGTACTTTCTGAGTGCATTTTTCTTCATTTACCCACTTACCTTAACAAACTTCTAAACTACTCAATGGAGGCCCGTGAGTTCAGGCCAGTCACCTATATCCTATGGTATTATTTACCAGATTTATCACAAGAATGCATCAACCTATCATCTTCATCCGTCATTACATAGTAAGATTAATCTAGCTACAAACCCTGATACGACTAGCAGAAAAATGTTTAAAGCAACGGGATAACAAAAAGTGACCCAAGCATAAAGCTCCAGAGCACAGATACTATTAACAGTTTAAATTACCAAGGTATTTTTTCTTCTGTTCCGCATATCATCATGTGATATAGCCGCGAAACGGACAAGGCATACGTATAACATGATTTTTTCCCTGTTCCTGAAATGAGCTATTATACCAACATAGCATTGCATTCAACACCAGGACCAACTTCCTCACTCCATTTGCGACATACACGATTTTATTGGGTCCTGTAAAAAGAGCATCATTAACATACTGATATGTGGTCAAAGTTAAAACCAGCCTCAGCTTTGAGCCACGATGTGTCAACCGGAATAACCAAACATTGAGGCCAGTTTATGCTGTCCTTACGATACATATTCCGCTGGAATATTATATATATATATATATATATATATATATATATATATATATATATATATATATATATATAAGAATAGGGTCATGACTGAAGACGCAGCCTATATTTGCAAAAAATATTAATGCGTATTATGTATGGTGATATAAGTACTCATTTTTCTCACGGACAGTCCTCATTCAAACTCAGGGAAGGCTATTACTCCCTTTTTACTCAGGACAACTTGCTTACGTGTTTACCTCAGGTATATTCCTGTTCAGCTGAACAAAAAAATCACTCAACTGTTTTGGCGATGATGCCATAGGAACACAAGTGAAAATAGAGACGGAAAATTAAAAAACCCGTTAAATGAATTAAAGTCAGCAAACTTATCAGTTACCTGTTCTTATAGGATTGGTGGAGATCAGTAATCCATCTGTAGTCCACCCATGGTCTATCCGTCTCTTCACTTTTCACATTCTCGACTTCTCCACTGCGACAGGCCAAATTCTTAATTTCCTCAGATGTTGGTGACATGACATTTCTCTACTCTTTTACATTTGTTTGTTTGTTTGTTTGTTTGTTTGTTTTTTTTTTGGGGGGGGGTATATCGATGTATGACTTCTTCTCTAGAACTGTCTCTTAGGTTCTCACATGGTGGAGCTTGCAGAAGGGTCAAACACAGCTTTTTACATGATAATATTCCCCATGTTTTAGTTGTAAAGATTTCTCCTTTTTTCAGTTTAACAACGTATCAGATAATGTGCAAATCCTCAATGATAACAATACAGTTCAAAGGGGAATGAAATGGTAAGTCACCATTTACTTCTGAAAAACCGTCATACGAGATTCCCTTCAAACAGTGTGGGGATGTACCATGGGTGTTTTTTTCCCGGTTTGTTAACATGGTCACGCATCCGTGATGTTTGGAGTCTGTATGACTGTATTTTTTTTTTTTTTTTTTTTTTTTTTTTTTTTTTTGTACAATCTTACCAAAAAAAAAAAAAAATTCTTCCCAACAGAACGTAGCTGGCTTCTCTGAAATTGCGTAGGTTCACTTCAAGAGACATTTGTACCTTCCAAAGGGGCATGTTAATGTTAGCAAAGCTGATGATGGAGGTAAACAAAGAAAGCCTTCACGTTGTTCTGAAATTCTCAGGGCCACTTGGGGCAGGCTAGGTTTAATTGTGGTTAACAGATGGCGCTGTTTTTTTATTTATCTATTTTATTTATTTCTATTTATGTTTTTTACTTTTTTTATTGCGTAAATTAATGTGCGGTCTTAGTTTTCCTGACTGTTTCTCGAAAACTGAAAAATGCATCAAATATTGGGAATGTGCATACACTGGATGTCCACTCATATAATTCACTACATAGTGGTGCTGTTATTTTGTGACTCTTAACATCTTATTAAAATTCGGTTAATTCCGTAAATGGCTATGTTTATATCATCAACAGTGAAGGAGATCTTAAACAGAGGTGACCATACGTTTAGTTTACAGAATGACTTCAGTCGATGCACGTAATGTCAGCTGAGCACAAGACTGTAACGGTCCTTTTGCTCACATTTTGTGACACTAACGAAAACTTGATTCTTAGTAGTAGTAGTAGTAGTAGTAGTAGTTGTTATAGTAGTAAGAATAACTACAAAACCAACAACAATATAACAATAATAGCAATTATGATAATGATGTTAATGGTAATGGTGATAATAATAATGTTGATGATAATGATGTTAATGGTAATGGTGATAAAAATAATGCTGATGATAATAATAATAATAATAATAATAATAATAATAATAATAATAATAATAATAATAATAATAATAATAATAATAATAATAATAATAATAATAATAATAACAATAATTTAACTTGGTAATTAGGGGAACCCGAGGTACACAATTGAAAAAAGCGGCGAGTTCTTACCAAATGTTTATGACGAGATATCAAACATTTAAATTGTTGGCAGGGTACAGATTGGCCTCCTTGGCATTTTATTCATTTTCTCTCTTGTTGGAACAATGAAATGTGTATATTTAAGCTCTCACATTTTCCCCGTGATAATATAATTGTGTTGAACTGCTGGCCAAAAAACACATTAGCATGGGGGCCGGGCGTCAATACTTGCATTGTAGCTTGCTTTGGATGATTAGAGCTACTCCCCTATCCTTTCAAAAAACTAAAACAAAAACTCAACAGTCCTGGGGATTCGAACCTGAACAGCTCTGAGCACGGGTGCTTGGACATGTTGAATTATCCTTTACTGCATTACATCTGTTTAAGCTGAAAGACCTTCACCTTTGTTCTGAGTAAACTACTGATGTTTGCAAAGGACTTTCATTTTGTTTGTAGGATTGTCACACAAGAAGAAGTTAAGTAGGAACAAATGGTAATCTTTTACTATCGTGTACAAACAGCAATCTTATGACGCAGAGACTATCAGTAATCATTAACGCTCATGTCAAAATGAACCCCGAGCATCCATATATAACTTGATGAAGAATAAGAGGCTAGAATCCCTTCCCATTTGTATTTTTTTTCACTATAACCATCAATGTGCTGATCTATTGCCTGTGTGGTTTGTCTATCACACCACAGCACAAAACTGAAGAATGTGCCACGGCCATGTGGCAATGAAGAGTCCTTACATAAGACGTTCATGCGTCTTCAAATAAAATAAGATTTTATTATGGTTTTTAGAGTAAGTGCTGTGAAGCGAATTAGCGACAGTTCCTTACAAATTATATGCTTCAGTTCTGCCCTTTGATATAGGCTGCACGTCCACTGGCAGTCCGTGTTTGACAAACTACTATGTAGATGTATACAAAGTTATCAATTTGTGGTTTGCTATCCTGATGAAGCATGAGGTACGGCATGAGTCAAAGTGACCACTTAACTGCTCAAAAGCTTAGAGAGACATGTTTGGGTTACCTGTGCCTGATTATGTCAGCAATGATGACGGGGGCTGCGAGTCTCCTGATTCAGTAGTAGTCCCCATACGAAATACACACACTACACGTCACTAAGAGTATGCATCAATGCTTGATAGCGGTGCGCGTGTGAGAAGACCTTGGGGAAGAAAAGCGTCAGCTTATCAAGTCTATACACTGTATGAAGAAGCTCTCTCTCTCTCTCTCTCTCTCTCTCTCTCTCTCTCTCTCTCTCTCTCTCTCTCTCTCTCTCTCTCTCTCTCTCTCTCTCTCTCTCTCATTCTCTCTCTTTATTTTTATACGACTGACAAGTCAAAATGTTCAGGAAATGGAACAGAAAAATTATTTGGTAGATTTACGCATTAAAATGGAGGAAACTTTTTTCAGGATTAGCGTAACATTAAACTTTTTCAGAGATTCTGTATCTTATTTGCTATTGTGCCTAAATCAATCTATAACAAAATATCAATATTATATCGCAAATCACTGAATGAGAGAAAACATTTTCGCAGGAAGCCACAGATCAACATTTTATTCCAGAATGGCATAACTTGCGCCAGTAGGCCCATTAAATGTAATTGAATTGGTTTCTTTGCTTTACTACTGTTCCGGATACGTAAATCTTTGTTACAATGTACATGCATTATTTAATTACAATGCCGTGTGCATCCCAAAGTGATCTGAGCAAATCACGCTTGTCTTTATACGAAGAGAACACTGATTACGGATTCAGGAAAATAAACCCCCACTCATTATACCTGGATGGTAAGCATGGCACATATCTACCATTGCAGATCAACATAATAATGTTTAATATTCCTGAACTTCGTTACATAAAGACACATCATGAAATAGAAATTAATACAACCTTTTCTATTGTGACAGGGAGCAGTTCTGAAAATGATAAGCGTGATTTGCTCTGAAAATGGATGGGCGAGTGATTATTTAGTGTAATTTCCCATGTGTGAAAAGTGGTGCATTCTGTCCCACGGTTACTGTGAAACATTGATAGAAAATGACACATATGCTTTTATCTGGAACTGTTACATTTAACATCTAGTGACCTCAAAACTTCACATCAAGATAAGTCAGATAATATTGGTTCATATGTGGAATTGGTCAATTTAAAAGCAGCTTTATCAATAAACATATATAGGAAATGCCGCATGTGCGTTTACTTAAAATATCACAGTTTAAATTGAGTGCCTTTCAAGGCTACAGAGTCAGTTGTCGTTAAGCTTAAAATTGCAATCTAGCTGGGAGAAAAATTAACGGACACGAAGGAAACGGAAAGAACATGGTGCTGCGTATTGTATTTTATAAGAATTAGCCCATTCACATATTGACAGCTGCAGCCAAGTACGGTGGTTTTTCCTTACAAAGTATGCAATTTGGCTGGTGTATTGTTCTTGTGTGCCGTTGATTGGTTAGGAATGGTCTCACGAGTGACAGAAGAGTATCTTACATACGCAATTACTTCTGCCCCTTGTGAATCCGTTCATTAACATACATACATCATGGATGAGACAAGACACTGTGAACACAATTGTTTATATCTTTTCAATAATATGTAAGAAAGAAGAATATGATGCAAATCTGAAACTAATCAAACAAAAAATGAACAGCATCTGATAAGTGATCATGAACATCAATGGATAATTCCATATCATAGGTTTCGATATATACTGTACTGAACGACGGCAGCAACGAAAAAAAATAGGAAAGCTGCACATTACGACTAATGAAAATTTACCATCCTATGGCTCATTGGGGCGTCCTTTTAATACAGAAAACACAACTATATTCAAAGTGAGGTGTATATATATATATATATATATATATATATATATATATTATATTATATATATATATAATATATATATATACATATATATACATATATATATATACATATATATATATATATATATATATATATATATATATATATATATATATATATATATATATATATATATATATATATATATATATATATAACATTATGCGTGTACATACCAGGTTGTGAAGTAAAAATGTCCAAAAAGGGATGCGATGTGCTCATGTTTTTTCCTAAAGTATATCTATTCCTCCTCATAAAGACTATCCCTTCATCATGTCCTTCATTACAACTACGCTATTTGATATACTTAGGTCTGGGCGAGCTAAATCTTCGCCCTTTGCTTACTCTGTTTTGAGACGATCACCGCCATTACATGGCAAGTTAGGTTTAGCTATGTCATTTCTTAGTAGGGGTTGCTATGACTAAGATGTAGACCAGTATGGCTTGTGGGTAAAAGCCAATAATTAGATTTGCGCAAATTGTACACAAATAACTTGGTTGGTATAAACTTAGTTTTATTGTCCATGATGTGTACACTTCAGCTACAAATATCCAGCTAAAAGCCGTCCTGCAGGATGGTTTCTGCTCCCATTTCTCTTTGCTTGTCTTCGCTGCAAGTGTCTGATTTGACCTTAAATTCCAATAACAGCCGATAACTCAACCTATTTGTTATTATATAATCGATGCCATAACATTTTACATTAAGGGTTCTGATTAGCTTTATCCATTAACGTTTCTTGTCAAATTTAAATAAAAATGTGTTACTCACATTAACCATGAAAAACAAAGTGACTAAGAGTGTGTGCACTGCTGCCTTCAATGAGTGTGGTACCTGGGTAGAGGAAAGAGAAGCAAGGGTGAGGGGGGGGGGGTATACATATCATGCAATAGCAATATGGGAGTAGAATAACCCTCTAGAAGCCCCTCTTGCAAAACAAGGAAAAGTACAAGGAAGACAAAAAAAGATAGTAGACACACAACAGTACAAAACTTCAGAGGAACGAACATATAGAAAGGTGACAGCACACATACTCGGCATATTGTCAGCATACATGAGCAGTAGCGTGTGTTTCCTGTTGCCAACTTGTCAAGATGATATATAATACCTACTAAGGGAAACGATTCTTGTATAAACTCCATAACGACCTCTAAAATTTCGATTTTTATAGTATATTGACACTATTCTGGTCTATGAGTAGTGTTCTAACAGTAAAGCAAGTATAAACAATAAGAAAACTGTTTTTTTGTAAGTCATTTCCTTGAGCTGCATACAATAAGCGTTCTAGTAAAATAATTGAAAAATATCTTATAGCATACTTATCATGAATTTGGATGTTAATGAAAATCTATCTCACAAAGTTGCTTTTAGTACGATATAATTTGTTGGAGTAAAACCTTGTAAAAAATAGACAATTTTACACGTTGCAGTCTTCCTTTTTGGGCTAACTAGACTTTTTGGCGTGCGAGATTCCCAAACGTCTATGTGTGGCATCGTCTGCCCCACATAGTTTCTTGGTTAGATTGAATAATTATACGGCTTTGCTAAGTGTGGTCTGGGTATTCCATGGTCAGAGTAGGCAAAGCAAAGGTGCCCGATAGAGCTATCTTGACATATTAGTGTTCTTTTCTCTTCCACTTCCTTTTAAAATATTCGATGGAAGCTCAACATGCAGGTATAATGGCAAAGCCAAAGACGTGGAATCACAGTATAACAGGGAATGCATTACAAGTTTTACTTGCAAGTTTTGATAAGATTCGTATATGTTTTCAGTTTTCAAATGATTTGCAAAAGTAGAACTGCAAACACAAAATAGTAAGTTTTGATGCCTAATGACGCGAAATGTATCTCGATTACAGAACATTACAAAAAATGGCGATGCTGCCCCAATCTTTACGTTCACCAGTGTAAAGGCAAACGTTTAGCGCATCTATACGTATTGCAGTAATATTTCTTATGCTTCTCTATTACATAATTTATGTGTTTCTCTATGTAGGATATTAAAGCTGGACTGGGATGTCTTTGCCTCCTGTGATGCTACGCTGAAGCATGACAGCAGGCCCCGATTCTTAAAAATACTTAACATAATGGTTTTTAGTTTATCTCTATCGTGAAAAGTTTGTATATGGTATCTTACTGCTTTAGCACTAAAAACAGAAAGCCTTTATAGATGTATTTGTCAAAGTGGAGACCGGAATACGTTTGCTTGTAAACGTAGCACAATCATGAGATCACTTGGCTTAAGGTGGAAGATTTGCAGCCAGTACGTGGTGAGACTGGTAAATTTGGATCAATATTACCCATTTATTGCAGTAAACCTATATATTTTCTGATAACTACAGATCCATCGATTTGCAGCCATATTTCTTTTTTTCTTTTTTGATTTCGTTTTAGGATTCCCAAGGTAATGAAATTTAATAGGATTCTTTCTGACTTGTTCACCTTTTTCTGCAGAATTCACATGAAATCGGAGAAATTATATATATATATATATATATATATATATATATATATATATATATATATATATATATATATATATATATATGTCCATGATCGAATTCGATGGTCAGACCTGAAAAAGCAGAAATATGAAGTTATAAAATTATAATTTTTTCCTTACATGTTTTTTATTATAATCTGATAGGGCAATTCCTTTCTTTGTGAGGTCAGATGCAAATTGCCTAGGTCGAGCAAAAAACAGTTCCGAAAAAATTGCATTGAAAGGTAATGTTACCAATGCTAATGAATCTATGCTTGTAATCTGATCAATACTCACTTCTTCTGCCCTGTGCTCTTATTATATTGTACAATAAACTTGTAGATTTACATCCGATGTTATAATGGAAATAAAGATATTTTTGTGGCTTGGCACTATAATTTAATTAACTTGCGAACATCAAGCGTAATCACACTTAGCTTGTTTTGGTGTGGATTCACATGCGGCTTTCCATATATGGGGCGCATTAAGTGGATTGTACTCATAGAGAATTTCAAAGTAGTTAGCACAATGGTAGTGATTAGTCTGCACTGGCCAATACTTCTCTCCATGGGTAATCGATACCTGTCCCCTATGAGTGACCCTTCTCAATGGCACACCTGGTTGCCAGGGGTCATGGACTAATGACTGTGCAAGCAATACCATGGCTTATTGTCCTGCCCATGCAAACAAACCCCATGTGGTTAGCACTGTTAAAACTCTTCAGTGTAAACAAAAGATTTGAGCTCAATTTTCTCATACAAATTTTATGTTCACACATCTGAGTTTTTGGGAGCACGTAGTTTAATTAGCAAGCTATCCAAAAATATTAAAAAGTGATTAGCAGTTATCCAAGGTGTTGGCTACAGATCTTCCATTTTAACCTTAGGCACGTATCGCCCTATGCATTGTTGCACTTATTGTTCAGTCCTCATGGTCCAATGAAGCATGCGGTAGTACACCTGCTAACGTTAGAAACACTGCATGATTATTGATTATACCGCTGAGATACTTGTGACATCGATTAAGGGTTATGAAATATCATTATAGGATTAATTACTATTTCTAAGGGATAGTAGCCCAACAGGGAACAAGCAACAGGATACACAATGTCGCGTCACGGGGCATCGAGTTGGTGTGTATCTGTATACCATCTTGTTTACACATGATAGCAAAGGAGCACAAGAAAATGCTGAGGGTCACAGGGTAAACAATTTCTCGAATTCACTTGAATAGAGGCTTGAAACATCTCATTAATTACAGTTTCCTTTGAAATACTGATTATAAATATTTGAAGCAGAAAGGCAGCTCCACGCATATGGCAGGAGGTATGTGGCTCTTAGAATCTTCGTCCCAGTTTTTGTCTGCAAGCATCAGAGCACTGTATTAGTATACGTGCTGCTTGGTTACACTCTTAAAAATATATTTGAGGCAGACTGGTAAAATTTTTTACTGCAATGTGTTTTTATAAGCCATTGCCTTTGTGACCTAATTTGTTTGGACACTTGCTATCGTCAAAAGCTTGATTACTGTTTTCCCTGTTTTTTAATATATATTTTAGGCTGTATTATGAAACAAGTAACATGATATGAACATCTTTAAGTTGAAACCAATAAAATGTAGTAATATTCTGCATATAACTTGGAATTCACACTCTGATTTCTTCTAGCTCTGATATCCCCGAGCTTCTTCGTCACTTCTGTATTCTCCATGACAAAAGCTGAAGACGCTTCAGTTCGTGTCTCAATCAGGAAACGTTTATCATGGAGTGTCCAGTGTCCCAGGCCAATGGTTGCAAGGGAGGAAGAAAGAAGCAAAGATGGAACATGGTGACTACGTACTGCAAAATGAAGAAATTGCGTCTTGATGACACAAAATATGGAGACGACTGTAGGTGCAGTTTTATAAATTAGCATAAATTTACTATTGAACACCTGGATGCACAATGCAGGCTTATATACCTTACTCATTAGGAATGTGCCCGAACTAAATATGTGGATGAATAAATATACGGATGGATAAATGAAACTATTGATAATCGATCCAGCCGAACGTTTTGAACTTAATACCCTTTCAGGTAAACATGTTGACTGTTGCCAACACGCACCCGCAAGCAGGATGTAGATGGGCATATTGTTTTGCGCATCAACATTTAGACACTAAGCGAGATTGTATATCTGATGTAGAAAGCATTGCATTACATGTCATTTTGTTCCCCACGTGTGCTCAAATTATGTATTAAAGTTAGCCAGTATGTGTAATTAATTGTAGTGATGTGTACTTAATGAAAAATGGTTTTGAAATGAATACCTTTTCCATCTGACCATATTGAAACCTATCCACCATGCACATATTTGATATTAATGTTACATGGTATTACTTGTTCGAAACCGCCAGCCATTTAATAAGTGCACATATCATATTGCTGTTATGATGAAACAACTTTATCAGGTATGCAAAACCCATTGTTCTGTTTAATTGTCATTTTATAACACCAATATCGTACGCAGTGTGGCTGGACTTCCTGAATTACTGATAGACCTTTGCGCATGCCACAACTATAACATATACTCTGAAGCAGTAGAGTAGCATACCTTTGTAAATTTTAATGTACCAGGTGAATTATTTCGTTCCTTACAAGCACATGAGGTCAGAAACATATGATTCCAACATAATTAAAATATTCCGTGCAAGTCAGCAAAGTGGAAGTGCACCAACATCTACAATCAATGAAACATCTGTGTATTATCATTTAGATCCAAGTGTATTTATCTGTGACTTTCCCATCATTCTATGTTAATCATTGAACATATTGATTGGCGAATTCTGTGTCAGAATCAAAAGTCAGTGGAATAAATGTATATTTTTGTTGTTTTTGGGTTCAGTTCAATCACAACATCAGGGCTGAAAATAGGCAACTACGTGTGTTTCTATTAAGCATTCAAATTTTGTATTCTGATTTGAGCTGTGTGTTATGTGTATATGCTCTTTATTTACTGATGTTGTCTACTACGGAGTTCCGTTAGTTACTGCTTAGCAGTAAATCAAAGTTCCACTTGGCCGCCAGCAGAATTCAATAGCATTCAGCCAAGGGCAGTGGGTACACTGCAAGCTTCTGCTGGACACTACTGAGGTCCACATGCCACCATCGGGAACAGCTGTGGCCCACCGAAATGCAGCATGACCTCCGACACCACCTAGAAGTGACTTGTGGTATAAAAAAAGGTTTCAGATACCAACAGCATTGAGCATACAACCCTCCTGTTACTGTCCTCTTGGTATTGGTACGTAGTGGCATGCTCTGTGGCCAGTGGCAATTTAGAAACAGAAGGGCGACTCATTTTTCCCGCGAATCCTTTCCAACCAGGCACTCGGATAGAATAAAGCCTATATGTGTTAACAATTGGCTTTCATGGAGTCCAGTATCATAAGTGAACTATTACTTGTGTTATATATCATTTTTTTAAAGTGACCATATTTCTTCGTGTATAAAGCATAATAATACATCCACTCATTTCTTTCTGTTCATTCTGTATCAGTCCATGGGCTGTATCCAAGAATGGATTATATTGGAATCCATTCACATTGACATAAACAGTTGTATAAATGATGGCACTTTGAAGAAAATATCTGCTTTCACAATATATGACTGGATTGATTTTTATATTTTTAATTTGAAAACATACTCTTTCAGTTGGAAAAATTTAGTTTCACTAGCGTATCCGGCGGGTTTCCTGGTTGCCCGGAAACCCCCTGGTGGTGGTAAATCAAACAATGAGCCTTTATTAACAGTGTTATGATTTTAAAATTCATAATAAAAAATACTGTCAGATGAATGTGATTGTCTATATAAAGGATGAGCTCAGAGTAATTTGGGGAAAAATTTCAAATTTTGAAATATTCATATATCAGCTGCAATTTGTAATAATTCTTCGTTTAAGCCATCCATATTTCATCGGTGTTCATTCCAAAAGTAGAATTTTGCACGACTTTTCCCATCCATGTCTGCGTATTTTGGTCAGGCTTCGCAATTTGACGTGTCATGCCACTAAGCCCCGCCCCTAGAAGTCGATACTTACAGTGGTTTACTTACTGCGACACTCCGCATTGATCTACCGTAAATCCCCGTAGTTAATGCACACATTTAGCGCCAAATTTATTTTCATAATGTTATAGTGTGCGTTTTTTACAGGCACAGAGGTCTAGAGCATTTTTTCAGCGTCATGTTTACCGGTGTCGAATCGTCATTGTTTGCGGTGAATGGGCAGTTGGGCGATAATGATGCGTTCATCGAAACAGTCCTCAAAACACTGAGGACTACCATATTTTGTCTCAAAATGCATAGAAATACATCCTTTCCTCATACTCTTTTGGAACAAACCATAGCTTATAAACACCTTTACTACGATCGTTTCGTTGTGTTTAAACTTCAAAGTTGGATGTGTATAAGTGACCGAGCCGCTATCTTAGGGCTGCTTCAAAATTTTCCCGAAGAGTGTGAAAAGCCCCGAGATTGGATGAAAGACGAAAGTAGTGTGTTCAATGAGGGCAGGACCTTGCATTGCAGGCGACACAATTTGTTATTCTCGTTTTTTAGAACAACGGAAAAAATGCTGTAACCATTCGGTGATTATAGACCTATAAAGATATAGCATTGTCACTGATGGTTAAATCGATGAGTTAACAATAAATGAAAAAGAAATTCTTTAACACTGCTCTATTTGAAAAAAGAATTCACGTGCGTGGTAAACAACACTCAAGCGTTACGAATGCTCTCTCTAACATATTGTTTAAGAGCCAGTCAGCTGTGTGGCACAAAGGCTAGGACGGTGTACGTTAGAAGCATGGGTTGCGCGTTCGAATCAGCATGCGTTAGAATGCACAGGGATATTTTGATTTCTTTTTGGCTTTCATTATTTATTTATTGATTTATTCATTTGTTTATTTTCTTTATTAATTAATTTATTTATTTACTATAATATTTTATTTATTTATTTCCTACCATCACACAAGAAATCTATTATGATACTGGAGAGAACGTACCTTCAACAAAATGACGGTCATCCTTATTATATCTTTTAGATCCTTTTGCTGTATTTTATTTTCTCAAAAAAATGGGTGTGCAATAAATCATTATTATTATTATCATCATATATTCAGCATTATTTTTTATTATTATTATCATCATCACCATTGGTAGTAGTAGTAGTATAAGCATTGATATTAGACTTGCATCGCATATTCTCTTTAAATCATAATAAACTTACAGTGTTGAAAAACGGATGTGTATGTTGTTATCAATATTAACTGAATTTTCATTGTAAATACACCATCTTCTTGGCTCTACGGTACAGCAGCGATGATAGCACCACGTCCAATTGTCTGCCAACTGACCGAAAGTGTCAAGACCCTATGTGTCATAATGGTTACAGTTGATCGCTTACATTCGAAACGCGACGGGCTCGAATCCATGTGTCTCACTTCATTATAATATAATATACTTTAATAATACAAGTCTTATTGAGCAGCTCAACGATGTAATATGAAGAAAGAAAGAAAGAAAGAAAGAAAGAAAGAAAGAAAGAAAAAAAGAAAGAAAGAAAGAAAGAAAGAAAGAAAGAAAGAAAGAAAGAAAGAAAGAAAGAAAGAAAAATAGAAAGAAACTGTCCACACCCAAGCTGTGACTCATAGCAGAAACAACAGATGTCTGCTGTAAAGACGGGTTCAAAGCCTTTGAACATAACAAGACGGTCAATTTTGGAAATAAAATATGTATACATGTGCCATGACGTGTTCATACTTGTAGCTTTGAGCTTATATTGAAACGTTATCTGTCTTATTGGAATATGTAGTATTGTACACAGTATGCTTTTATTTATTTTACGATCAACTTGATATGACCGTGCCCCGCATTTATATTTCTGTTACCCCCCATTGATAAAACGTATTGAAGTACATAAATAAACTTAACATAATATACACATAGAATAAAATGTCAGATATAAGAGGAATGAAAAAGTGGGAAATTTGTGAAATATGGGGCTGCAATACCTTTTTTATTGTGATAAATGCAGCTTTGCATTTTAGTGACTGGAGAGGTTATAGTGCCCCATCTGGTGTAAACGATCTTATCCTTAAATATCCAGATATGAATAGAGTGTCTGACGCTAGTTAATGCCTAAATCGGATCCTACAAGTCAAAATTCTCACTGAAAGTCTAGTTATGATGTGCTTCAAATATTGCAATTGACTGTAACAACTGTTCTCAAAAACAAGGTAGCTTTGAGTTGAACCAGATTTAATTTTTCTTCATAATAACTGCTAAGACAACACATTTTAAATATTTTTTTTTTCAAAATAATTTACTTGTTGATTACAAAATCAAATCTTGCACACGTTTTGATCTTTGCATATTAATCACTGCAACAACATTAATTTATTTTGACACATTCTAAAAAAACAACACAAAAACAAAAAAAAACCCCAACTTAATTTAATGATTAAAAAAATTGTTATTTTTTAGTAACTTTAGTAGTTTTTATGTGGAAAAATTTTCCATGGTTTAACCTAAAGCTACCTAGTCCTTGTGCGGTGTTGGTATCGTTAAATCGAATATTTTGAGCATCTCATCCTGAAATTACAGCAGATATTTGGACTTGTCGGGTCCAATTCACGTGTTCACTAACGCTGTCAGACACGCTGTGCAAGCCGCCACATTCCTAGCAACTAAGGTTTGCAAATTTTGTGATACACATATTAACCATACCTGGCTCTTAAGAGTCTTTCTGTGTTGAATTCAAGACTGGGTAAGTAACTTGCTTGCCTCGGTGCAATAATAATGATAATAAGAGACCATGTCATTATAAGGGATGAGTTTCACTGAACACTTAACATTATTTTGAACATGCTTTTGAAAAGGGATTGAGAAATATAACTTCTGGTAATTCTGCCCCCAAGCATCACATTTAACGATGTAATTGAATGCAATATGAAGTTAAGTTTTGTTTAACATACAGCTGCAATACGGAATAAACATTGAAGGCCTGTCATTCGCAAAAAAATTGTGAGTGGCAATCGATAACAACATTTTTAATTGTACTAAATCAAAAATTGGGGAACCGTCATTCAATACAAAGAAACAAAATAAATAAATGAACGGACGAACGAACGAACGAACAAACATATAAATAAATAAATGAATAAATAAATAAATAAATAAATGAATAAATAAACAAACAAACAAACAAACAAACAAACAAACAAACAAACAAACAAATAAATAAATAAATAAATAAATAAATAAATAATAAAACGAGTTTATAGATCTGCCATGACACGCTACATTTTGTATAATTAGTAAACAATAACAGATAAACAAAATTAGTTCAACTGTGACGAGGGATTAAAAAACCCAAGTTAGACTTGTGGTTCCCCCAAATTAAATATGCAAAATTATATTTGCACGTTAAGTTTCTCGATGTTAAAATTTTGGCTTAAGTTAAAATCAACTGTCCATATATATATATATTACCCTGACATTCAAAAAAAAATAAATATAGGCCCTATAATGGAAATAAGGACAACCACTAGATTCGAACTCACTACCTTCTGTTTCAAAGATACACGCTCTGCCACTACGCTGCCTGTAGTTCTACAAGTTTATGCATATTATGTGGCTTGTATAAATATGCTCAAAACTAGCATTGCTCGTTTCCTTTTTCTGTTTTCTCGCCCTGCCATGCAATTCACTGAAATTTCGTTCTTAGGCAACCTGACTTATAAATGTGTGTCACTGGTGAAATATAAATAGCTGTACATGTCATAAGTGCTCAAGCTTAGGTATGAGCGAAATTATGGATAGGCGACTCCAGTATTCGATAAACATTCAAGCAGGTACATGGGCATAAAAGTGGCCGGGCAGTATACTACGATCGAGATCGGAATATAAATTGCATCATAATAAACATTAAGTTTACTGTACGTTTTTTTAACAATAATCAAGCAGGAATATGCTTTTGGTAAGTGTAGACATGAGCGAAGTGCAAAAGTACGTTCTTCTTGTTTCCTGCAGTGGGTGAAAATGAATGGTCCCAAATGCGTTGACGTTTCTCGTTTCGTTTCGCTCTATTTCGCAATATGCATCCTTTCTCGCTCTTTTTCGTGAAAAATTTGAAGCAGCCCTCTTTGCACACCAGATGACGATACCGTATACCGTATGACCGACACATCGAAATTCACAAGAATTTTACGCAAACGCTTGTGTTTGACAACTTTAATTGTTGTTTCTTTTTTTAGCATAAATTAATGGATTTACAGCAGTCAACAGATATGAATGAAAGTGGATGCATTGGAGATGCGTGTGGTGTGACTGTTAAAGTACCAAAGACGATCTCTACTCGCTAAGCACTGTTCTTTTTTGCAGGCGTTTCCATTGAACAAGTTTGTTGTAGACTGTAATAAAGATTTGTTATTTTTGGGGAAAATATTTACTATTTTATTGAGACTGATTGACTAAAGGGCCACTTTTTCAAATGCGTGGTTTTGGGGCCGATGTATGGTCGGTGTTTTGCGCACGCGCGGCCGTTGTACTGATTATGGTGGCACAAAAGTGCCAACTAAAATATTTTTCTCTCTCCATAAAAATGTGAAGGCGAAAACAAGAAAATAAGAAAACAGAACAGCGAAAACAAGAAAACACGAAGGCGAAAACACTAAAATTTAAAACACGAAGGTGAAAATGCGAAAACACAACCGCGAAAATACGACAGAAATTATGTCGTGTTTTCGCACTTGCATTTTCGTGTTTGCGTTTTCTCGTTTTCTTGTTTTACTGTTTTTTTCCTTGGTCGAAAATAAGAAAACACGACAGCTAAAACACTAAAATTCAAAACGCGAAGGCGAAAATGCGAAAACACAACCGCGAAAACACGACAGAAATTATGTCGTGTTTCTGCACTCGCATTGTCGTGTTTTCGCATTAGCGTTTTCTTGTTTTCTTATTTTCGCAATATCGTGCTTTCGCTTGTTTCACTTCCGTTTAACACCTCCCCGTATGTTAGCTAACGGAATTAATCTACTGAATACTTTAACTTTTTTTGGTTTATACTTGTATCTTACAAATGAATTCAAAGGAAATGTGTGGACGCACCATGAAATAACCCCGCTTGATTGGTGCCCCTGTTGTAACGGGATAGTTTTCCAAATTCATTGTTCTTGTTGTTATTATCATATCTCGTCGTTGTTGTTGTTGTTGTTGTTATTATTATCTTTATTACTACTATTATTATTACTATATATTGCACTGCTTTGCGGACGGTCATGATACCAAGATCGAGCGAACAGGTAAAACTGGTTTTCGAAAGCACATTTTTATACATGTTGTATTAATGATAATATTTACGGTAAATATTAGACTTTGATCCTTGAACTAAACTCTGTACACAAGCCAACAAGCATATAAGTAAACAAACAAATAAACTTAAAGCCAGTCATGTCTGAGCAAATTGATGCTGAGTCATGGAAATCCTGGTGACAAAATTATCAGCGCCAAGGACCAAGAGGACAAGTCCTTCACAGGTAGTGTTTGTGTGGAAAAATAATCGAATAATCGTTCGGTGAAAAAATGGGTCTTTAATACAGTGTTTTGACATAAAAGTTTTAATATCCCCCCAACATGTCATGTCATACGAAAAAACAAACAAAACAAACAAAACAAAAAAACAAAAACAAAAAACAACAACAACAAAAACAAAAAAAAACAAAAACAAAAACAAAAAAAAAACAACAACAAAAAAAAAAAAAAAAACAACCCCCCCAAAGACATTCGCTATTTGTTGCTGGAACAAGGTATGCATCATGCACCGAAACGTGTCCACGGATTTCACTGGCATAAGTCCCAGAACTCCGGTTCGGTGGTTGATCACTAAAAAAGATTGCTATATAATAGTTTTCAGTGTAATACATAATTGAGCTCTTTATGGCAGATTTTTTTCTTTTCTACACGATAAAGTCCACCAAGCATGTTTTGAGCTACATTTCTGCATGTGATTAAAGTGCATGCTCTTATATGCATCTATCATCGAGCAAAATATTAAATCAATTATTGGTATCATATCAACGAAGGTTGTAAAGCATTTACGATTTATATATGTTTAAGGAATTTAAGGAACGGAATTAAGCATAATTGAGGTGGCTGTGCATGATCAAACTTGCTTCCATATCGGACATCGCTTTTTAAATTCTACTGATGAAGCATTTAATTTACCAACTGAGTATCTTTTATCTGATTTTGCTTTATCGGAATTTTTTGGGGGGTTGAAACCCTAGCAGGAGACCACAATATTAAAAGATATGTCACTCCAAAGAATGCACATGGAGATCTACACGGAAACCCACCCACATTCAACTGCCAAACTACAGCTTACATACAGAATTCGAAATTTTCCGAACCAAAACTACATGAATTGAGTTCTTTTCCTAAGTATGATTAATCAACGATCCCATAGTAGTCAACAAACAAACAATGCTTACGGATTACAGAGGTGTCAAACTGGAAAATCCGCAAATAAGTGCCTGTGATCCCTTCAAAGAGAGCTTGACCTTTGAACTCATTTTTCAAACAATCGTTTTCATAACAACATCCCGAATTATTTCGTTTTCATCTTCCATAGTTTTGCTTGAAAAATATTTAGTTAACTAAAAAGGCAGGTCTCAGATATTTTGTGTTAGGCCTGGTTCTTTCACAGTACTTGAGAACAATTGAAATCCTTTGATGTATGAATCGAGTGTCATCACTTCTACTTCAGACCGCTACAGCTCATTAACGGCACAAAACAGGGAAAAAACAAAACACGCTGTTGAGGATAGGTGTTAGAACATTATTTTGTCAAAGAATTTTTGTATGTAGTACCATAACTGAAAAAGTTGAATCAACATTATTGAAAGAAAAAAAATGATATCTTTGCATAATTGCTGCATAAACATATAAACAAAGTACGTAATTGACAATAATGTCATTTGATTTCGCGACAAATTTACTTTTCAGAAATGCAAACTTTAAGGGGGTAAACATGAGCTATTATTTGTTTATTTGAGATTGTGTAGATGTACCTAACCCTGAGCTTATCCTTAAAAAGGAAAAAGAAATCAAACCAAATTTACCCCTAAGGGGTGCTCTATGAGAGTAGGCCCATCCTTCTTAAAGAAGCAATGGTGTGAACACAGTCTAGCTGTAAGCGTTCTTACGGTAGGGGCCAAAGCCTGCTGTTCGTGATTGTTTTGTGTGAGGCTCAAAATGGAGGAGCCCGCTAAGAAGAAACGAAAGGAGACATCGGCGTGATTTCAAAGAAAATGGCAAAAGTGGTGCCGTGGCTCATGGTACACGTAAAACAACTTTCAATACTAGACTTAACATGGAAATGTTCAAAACTAAAGAAGGCTGTTAAAATAAAATACACAAACAATATTATATAGCACTGCCCACATTTACAATAACAAAAACTTGACTTTGTAATTTTTGTAAGCATATATAAATTCAAAAAAGCACGGTTTTCGACCGTGATGGACTCTTTCCTCTACAGATGTTGTCTATTTGCAAATTAAATCACGTGCTAATACTTGACATTTTTCCTCCAAATATCCTGATGAAATGATGGCTTCAAATTCTGATTCCTCGTCCTAAAAAGAGCTTTCATTCAAATTTCGGAATTCGTCTGCGTCAAAAGCTTTAATACGGTAGGGGGCAAAGCCTGGAGTTCGTGATTGTTTTCAATTACGTACTTTGTTATATATGTTTATGCAGCAATTATGCAAAGATATCTGCATTGCACTGAGCTGTTCTGCAGGTCAACAGCTTTGTTTTTCCACTTTAGACTGACATACGCTAAGAAATGCTCCTGACCTGCAGTAGAAGAAAATTTTCTTGGACGACCTCTTGTTTCACTTCAAACTTTCTGTTGTATGTATGCCTGTAATTTCAAAATTTTCCGCGGGGGGAGGGCATGCGCCCGGATCCCTCTGGCACAACTTTGCAGCCTTCGACCGCCCGCATATACATTCACTTTTTTTTTAAACCCCTTGGCTGAAATCTTGGATACGCCCCTGAGTTTGAATCCATTCAATGATACTTTTGTTTCCTACTTGACATATTCCATTTGCCTAAAATCCACTGGCAAAAAAGCTTAAACAAACACTTCCTTACACTAGTAGCTTAGCCATCAGCCTAGTATTTACCTACTCGACTTTGTAATAGGACTTGAAGTGTTGCGTTGCACATAACATTTTTGTAGCACAGGTCAATGAAGTGACTGAACTGCATGATTACTTAATAATTAACACGACACGACAGAATACCGTTGCATTCTCTCTATATGAAGCAATCAGACATATTCATCACACCGATTAGAACAACAAATGCTTTTCTAGGTTGAGACAAGAGGTCACACCTTGTAGCTGATCAATATGGCATATAAGCATAGATAGCAAATTACACGATAGCACCCAGCAGAGGCATATACAATCTGACGGATCATAACTTCATGTTCATTTTACCGGATTCCAACGAGGTAACAAACATGAGAGTGGTGGTTTGAGTCGGAGGGAGTTGAGCTACATCCAATGATTCCCTAACTTTGACGGTATAGAGATGAATTGTTTCAAATTTCACCCACACAACTACACATTTTATCCATCGTACGGGTGTTTTTGTCGGACACAAGTTTTGTATTAATTTGGCAATTTTCCAGTATTTTATAAGCAACTAAAACATTTCTTTACAATTAATCGATTAAAAAATGTATTAAATAGCTAAAAGGAAGGTAAATACCAATATGCAGGGATCATTTTCTGCGGTTACGCATAAATACATAAATGCAGCCTAGTTTAATTATGTGATCATCATTTTAAACATGTACAGTTATGTAATTCTGTGCACGACAAAAGTCGGACGGCAGTGTCTGATCACCCCCCTCCCCCCCCCAAAAAAAGTATAAGAAAAAATTCTTAGATAAAACCTTTTTGCTTTCAAAACACGGTTTTTTTGAAGCGGGTCGATCAACCTGCTTTTGATTGATTGCCATAAAATTGATTGGTAAGCAGAATATTCAGTCCGAGAAACCAGCGTTGAACGATTTGAGGCAGAGTATCCCCCACATTGTTGGTCGTAATGACAATACTGCTCTACAACTGCGGTGAGGCTTGTTTGTTTTTCTTTAAAGATAAGTCAATCGATATCTTTAGTGTTTATTGGCTTAAAAAGAACTTATTTTCCCAAGTGGCGGCACAGGCAGCCATATTTGCAAGCTTGCCTGTGTGGGTTCCTACTCCATAGTGCTAACTTGAAAGGCGACTCTTAAACGAATTAGCAAATAAACGATTAGCGATCACCTCGACCCAGCAACATAGTTTGCAAATGGCGCTGCAGGAAGACAAGTTGCAGTGTCATAACTTTATTCCTTGAGAGTGCTAAAGATGCTCTCTCATTTCTGATCTTGGATCAAGTAATAACATTTTCTATTTTTTTTTTTAATTCAGCAGACATTGCACATTAAAATGTGACAAACTGCTTCAAATGCAAGTGTGTATGTGTTTTCAATGTATTTAAATTGATACAACAGGTGTATGAAAATGTAATCATATTCATGACTTTCCTTACATCCGTATTACATCGTTATCAAGGGAGTAATTTATACAATACGGACTTCCTATTATATTCAGACCCGGTCTGTAGCTTTGCGAATCACACATCAACGTATTCAATCATTTCAAAAATATATCGTGGTGTTGTGTGTTGCCGTGTGCGTTTCGTTTATTTGTTTCTATATATGTGTGTGTGTGTGTGTGTGTGTGTGTGTGTATTTTGTTTTGTTTGTTTGTTTGTTTGTTTGTTTTTTTTTTGTCGTTTTGGTTTTTTTTTGGTTTTTGTTTGCTTTCTATGTGGGTTTCTTTTTTGTTTTGTTTTGGTTTCAATAAATAAATATTTATAATATATCGTGGTGTTGTGTGTTGCTGTGTGCGTTTTGTTTATTTTCTTTTGTGTGTGTGTGTGTGTGTGTGTGTGTGTTGGTTTTTTTGTTGTTGTTTTGTTTTTTGTGGTTTTTGTTTGCTTATTTGCTTTTTTATGTTGTTTTTTTTTGTTTTGTTTTGGTGTCAACAAATAAATTTTTAAGTGGTGGCAGGTGACAAGGTGTTGATGGGGCGCCATGAACAGGAGAGGCCCACCCCACCCACCTCACTCCAACCGCAGTTGCACACATAGTCCTAAAAAAACTCCCAGCCATGGCCAAGATACAGGTCTCCATACTGACTCTGCCACAGTCAGAGGGATGACTGACTGAGAGCCAACAGAAAGCATCTATCTCCTCCCCCCGTCCCCCGCCCCTACCAGCTGTACCGTCACACCCTGTCGCCCCTGTGTCTTCCTGTAATATAAAATTTTGTAAATTATTACAATGGGAAATAAGAATATTTACATATCCATTATACTTTTTGCACCATTATTACATAGTTACCTTCATAATAAATTCAGATAATGCATAAATTAACAACCGTCTGTTGTATTAGACCAAGTCTATATCTTTACATATCACCAACTTTAATTATTTCAAACAAATTCCGCTTTGCTATTTATTTTTGCTTTTTTTTTAAATCCCAGTAATGGATTGTGGTTATTATAGTTACTACAACGTTCAATTACTTCAAACCAAAACTTCAATTTTGGGAAAAAAATTATGTCTTTTGAGTGGAAACTGCATTCCCACAAGAATGGTTCTGTATTAGAGTTGTGCTATTCAGGGTATTTCCACTTTACTTCTACATCAGATCATTATCTCTTTATCCAGGCACATTTTATGGCAGCAAATTGTGCAACCTTATGCATAAAGCCTTAAACACCTTTTCTTGTTGGGGTTATCATATGCATTTTATTTTATCTGGTTTATCAATCCAAAAGCACCCTTTTTACCTATTTTAAACCATTTCAGGTGGGGGGGGGGTTATAAAACTGACGCTAAAACAATAATTGTGACAAAGCTAAATTTAATTTTTAAAGATTTTGATATTAAAGATAAATTTCTTTTGTCCCAAGTATTGAAAATGTCTTGTATTTTTTATTTTTAGGCACATAATTAATTGACTGAATTTTATCTCTATCTGATGAGATTTTAATCCCAGGTTAAATGACATGATGATTTGCCCAAAACAGATTTTTTAAGTTTTGGACAAAATGGTATTAGTATTCCATAAACTTTAAAATATCAGAGCTATAGTTTGCCTTGATTTACCTCGAGTCCCGAAACTTCCTCAAATTCTTTTAAAATCAAAAACAGTCTATTTATATTATTTTCACAAGCTAAAAGGATCAAGGATGTTTCATCCACATGCTGAGAGATCTTGTATTCGTGCGACGCAATATAAATAGCGTTTATGTCTTTATCCCTGCGAATAAACCGTCCTGATATTTCTACACACAGAACATACATGTACGGGCAAAGTGTGTATCCTTGTCTCAGGGCGCGAGTTACTGTAAAAGATTCAGATGTGCAACCGTTATTTGTAATACAACATTTTAATACCAGTATACAAAACTTAACACCACCTGTGAAATGATGTGCCGAAATTGAAATAATGTGGACATTTTTCTGTCTATTTTATTTGCAGCAATCAAAAGTTTCTTCAAAGTCAATTAAGATCAACAGGGCAGGTATATTTTCTTTTTCTGTATGTTCAATTATATTCAATATTCTATTTATCTTAACACCAATATATCCATCTTTTAGAAACCAGCGTGCTCTTCATGGATGACGTTCAGGAGGACTTATTTTCATTCGGACAGATATGTATTTTGCGGTGAATTTGTAGTCTTGGTTGCGAAGCAAGATATGGCGCCAACTTTTCAGTTCGGATATTTTTTTTTGGGGGGGGGGGTGAAGAAGTGTGATAATACTATGTCTTTGCGTTTCAGGTCAGAGTCCTTTTCTATATGCTGAGTTTAGTGCCCCTTAAAGATACTGTTTAAAATCAACTCAAAATACTTCATAAACTTCAGCTGGAAATTCATCTGATCCAGGGGATTTATTGCTAGAGACGCTTCAAATAGTTTCCAGCAACTCTGTTTCAGTTATTTCACCTTCACATCTTTTTCGCTGGTCTTTGGATAATTTAGAAATTATTTCAGTTTCATTTTCTTGGAAAACGTTTATAGCTGTTTCCTAAACAGGAACAGTAATATCGAGTTACTGTAGAATATTGTTCTCCCCCTGTAATATCTGCTTGAGTTCTATTATCATGCCATTTTTTACTCTAATTTTTGTAATATTTTTGTTTCTATAGGTTGGCTTTTCCCACATTAAAAAAATATTTTGAGGGCTTCTCCCCTTTATCATACCATGTCACTTTGGTTTTTTTTTTTTTTTTTTTGCTTCTTTCGCATTGTGCTCCATCGCCTTTTCTAAATTTACTTTAATGTCTTTAATTTCTTTTTCAATATTTTCCTTTTCTCTGTCTCTCTGTCTCTGTCTCTGTCTGTCTGTCTGTCTGTCTGTCTGTCTCTCTCTCTCTCTCTGTCTCTCTCTCTATGTATCTCTCCCTCTCTCTCTTTGAGTATAATGTCCTGTTCCACCCTTTTTAACTGTTTCTCTCTCCAAATATTTTGATCTCCTTTTTCTGTCTCGCTTATATTGTGTTGAAAATGCATTGATTTCATTCGTCTTATTTTTTTTTACCATTTCCCACTTCATGATTGCGTCTTCAGTACATGTATATGATTCTGCCACTTACTTTATGGTGTCTTGTATCAAGTGACCATTTTCTAATTTATTCAGTAGGGACGGGTTAATTTCCAGAAACCTGGGCCTTTTGGTTCATAATTTAACTACAGTTGAAGAGTTCAACTACAGATAAATACTACTGTGCCGTTATATACCGCATGGGCGGATCTTTCCCCATTTAGTTTCTTAAACATCAAGAGATCGTAGCGGAAAGAAAAAAGAGACGGTGTAATAGTTACAAAACCTGCTAAGTGGAAATGTCATTGATTTTTCAGCAATTTTGGATAAAACTTAGAAGTACAGACAAAAATAAGTAAAATAGCAAATCTGTGTCATATTATTATTATGGAAAGCATTCATTGTCTGCGATATTATTAGTTATGATTTTCTCTTTGTTAATACGAAAAACAAAATGTAACAGCATGACACAAAACTGAGGTTATGTGCCTATACATGTAGAGTCATTCTTATTCCATTTTATGGTATGCGGTTACTGGATTACGGTCCTACACGGTCACTTGTGCTACCTAATTCATGAGCATATATACAGTGAGATATAGCACTGGATACAATAACGGCATGCTATACAGCATTATTCCCACTTTTTAAGTCCCGGCAGAAAGATTTATCTCCCCTGGAAGCCAGTGCTGTCCAATTATTGGAAAATAAGGATGGCACGCATCACGAGGACCATGCTGTTGTAGCAAACGCAACATTTAGCGTTTAAATTAAGTATCGTGCATCCAATTTAATTAAACAGAGGGAAGATAACTACCATTTTCATCCTTCAAATATACAAAATAAGATACCCGTACTGCGCTTTGCTTGGGGAAAAGTATGCTTTAGTTTTCATTTGAAGGGAGTGCTGCATTCGTGGTATACAGGAAACGACGTTCCATTATTTATGTACCCCTAGTCCGGGTATGAGTTAGAGGTGAGCGCGAAATGTGGAAGTGTAGCGGCACTCAGGGGAGTGATAAAAGAGACGTAGATCGCCTATGTGAAGGACGTGTACCTGTCTGTAGTCAGGATATGTGCAACTCACATTAATTGCTGGGGAAGAAAAAAAGGATGCAAACTAAGTATGTGTCATGTTATGAATATGCAATAGTTTGGTCCAATGGAAATGGAGACCGAGAAATATTGGCCAGATACAATGCAACTTATTTAGAAAAAAATCATTTTCGGTATCAGTGTGCACCATCATATCTTGTTACAGATGACGAAGCATGCCTTTCCGTTGTAAATATATATTTTGTGTGTGAGGCTGGTCAGCTCTGATGCAGAAATAACGGCCCACTTTAATGACTAGACCTGATCGTATGGTGTTGCTTTACAATATTGGACAACATTCAGCAATTAAGATGTGATGTTGTGTTGATAAATACATCAGCATGTAAAATGGGCACCCCAATTGTTACCAGCTAAATTGATATGTAGCAAAAGCGGGTTTAGCCAAGATGGATCAGACATAGTCTTTTAAAGTATTCAAAATTAGGTACCCTAACTCTTTTCTGAATTCAGTTCTTCAAGTATAAATCAGTTGCTCTAACCTGAAATGGCAATAGTTCAAAGTTCTCTTTTCAGCAATAACAGTGGCTACTATTTCCAAAGCCAGTAGCAACATGGTAAACCAAACAACCTGGATTGGCATATTGTACCTATTGGTGTTAACTTGGTATGGAGCCCATCAAAGTAAGTTTGCTTTGGGAATTCCCTTTAAAAATTTTGCTGTGTTGTTTATCGTTTTGCAACGTTGCACCACTTTGTTACCAACAATGTGAAAAAAACTGTTTAACAACACAACCTCTGCCTGCACGACCATCAAATTATCTAATAAATGAAGGTCTTTAAGAAGCAGATATAAGATATATTAGTTTGGCAACAGTTATATTTTGACACGAAAAGATGAGTGGGGAGTCCGCTTATTGACTGCATGTGGCTACAGCAGGCCCAAACATACGATTCCCTTATTTTGTATCTTGACCCAAAGCGCAGGACCTGCCACCTGAGCCTTAGTTTCATCCGTAAATTTGACATGGGAGCCCGACCTTCCAGATTTGTGCTTGTACCAATTTAGGAATTCCGGCTAAGGGAATCAGCAAATTGCTCTTTGTTTTAGTTTTTTTTTCTAGCTCGAGTATGTCTTATTTATTTATTTATTTATTTATTTATTTATTTATTTATTTATTTATTTATTTATTTATTTTTATTTTTTTATTTATTTATTTATTTATTCATTCATTCATTCATTCATTCATTTATTTATTTATTTACTTACGTACTTACTTACTTACTCACTTACTTACTTACATACATACTTACTTACTTGTCTTTTTGTCTGTCTGTCTATCTATCTGTCTATCTATCAATAAATCGGTTTGCAGAATAGTAGTTGTAAGGTTTATGAGCTGGTGGAAGAATATGCTTAGACAGTACGTTGTTGAAATTCCCTTCTGATTGGGTAATCTTTATGGGTTTCTTTGTGCAAAAAAAAATAATTTAAATACGACGCCGATGCCGGTATACTTTGGTCTCTCTAATCATTATCCACAGGCAATATTTGCGGATAAGCTTTTCATCGCATTTACTTTTGTCAAGGGTAATAAACACCATGTGTCAGAAATGCACTGCTATGGCACCATTTATTTAAGAAAGATGCAAAAAATGAGAGAGCTTGAGTTTTACATTTTATTCCCTTTGTTTTCCGAGTACATACAAGCACAGGTCGTTTTGTAAGCTGTGGAATGCATCTAGATGCATCACATTGTTTGCCACTGACCTAATCCTAGACCTATGTTTTGATTTTGTTATAAATTACAATTTCTATTCCACATCTCCTATTTCGAAAGTCAACACGCAAATCAGATAAAACTTATTGTTTGTCAGGCTTTTCAAACTACCAATTGTACCGCTATCTAGCTAACAAACCCATGATTTGTTTTCTGACACAGTCATATGCGTCCCTTGGCCCAATTTATACATAACTCATTGGAATCACGAGAGGAATTCATAAAGGCATAGTGCCTCATTTACATTTTTGGGGGTAATATATTTTTTGTTTGTTTGTTTGTTTTTTTTTTTTTTTTTTTTGGTTTTTTTTTTTTTCGTTTTTTGTTTTATTTTTTTTGTTTTGTTTTGTTTTTTTTTTTTTGCTTTTTTTTTGTTTCTGTTTTTATTCTTTTTAAATACATATTTGCAAGTAAAATAAGTTTAAACCAGTCACAGAAAAGAACACACGAAGCAATATAGGAGACAAACATAACTCTTGGTTTTCTTAATGTTACGAATTTCACACTGTAAGGCTGTGTATCATTAACTGTTTCCACGTGCAGATCAAAAGACTATGGAGCCTTGGAATCCACGATCTTATTACCAATTTGCACAAGGTAGATGTGCTAAGAAATGAGATAACGGTACTAGATTGGTATTTGATTTTCATTTTTTTGGGGGGGGGGGGTTGGCCGTGCTTTTAATTAGCAGCGTGTCTATAATTGCAGAGACCATGAGACAGTGAAGGAATGTTCCAGGTCAACTTTTTTTCCCGATATGCTTGGACGAATGGTGCTCAACGCGCACGGAAAGAATCTCTTGGTTCATTTAAAATTTGGCAATAAAAGAATTAGGATTTTTCTTGGTTTTACAGATCCTGTAGAGGAAGGAACAGTGCGTCTGTTGTCAAACAGACCAGGAATTTGGAAATTCGCTAAAAAATATCAGCAGGTGTAGTAGAAATATTTCTCAATGGCACATGGGGTAGAATATCCATTGATGGCTTTACAGAAGAAACAGCGGTGGTAATTTGCAGACAGTTGGGATTTGACCTCGGATCAAAGCTTATGCCAAATGGAAAATATTATGGCTGGTTGTCAAACATCCGATGTAGTGGGAACGAGATGAATATCTTGCAGTGCAACTACAGCAATTGGTACCACACCAGTAATCCTATGGGCAGAAATGTTGAAAGGTTGCAAGCCGCTGTTTCTTGTTTGAAGTACAGGCCAGGTATGAATTGCAGGTGTGATTTGCATCCGGAATATTTTAGTAAAAACTCAACAATCAGAATTTAGGTATAAATTATACTTACAAAAACCTATTTTCATAATTTTTGAGACAAACCTCAAGTAGAGAAAAATCCGTATTCCTTCATTATTATTTCTTAAAAGATACAAACAAGCGAGATCACTGTTTTTCTTCAAAATGTATGCCTTTAGAATATTACAATCAATTTGGAGTAGGGCATCGATGGAAATTGCTTTTTTAAAGCAGAACTTTCTGTAACCTCAGAAAGACTATAGCAGAAGCATTCAATAGTTTAGAAACACAGGATCCATATTCACAAATTTCAAACCCAACAATGACAGCCATAAGATTCCACAGTTACCAAAGGGTCAAAAGTAATTCCATTACCAATGTGAAGAAACAAATTTCATTCCTGGCTTCAGACAGGCAGTCACCCATAAAAGGCAACTGGTGGTTTTAAACCGGTCCTCTCAAAATTTGTAATTATCCTCATTAACTTCCGACTATAATGTTTCTAAACTGTATGGGCCTACCCACTTAAAACCTAAGGTTCATCACTTCTGCCGAAAATAAAAATAAAAATAAAAAGAGACCTGGTAGGCCTATCACTTTTCGATTCTCCTGAATAGTCAGTCAGCTGAATTCACAGCAAGAGAAGAAAGTAGGCCTATTTGTTTTGGTTATATATATTAATCTGGAACATTATAAACATACTCAACCTCCATGTTGACTACGAGTCGGAAATAACATGAGGAAGGCTGAAATGAAGCGTTTTAAAGAAGTCAGCCCAAACCTCAACACATCAAATCAGCTGTAGTTGTATCAAGCATGTGCAGAACATATGCAATGGTACATCTGTGAAATTCTAATTTCACGAATGTGCATTACTTAAAAATAAAAAAATGCTCTAAGTATATATTCAAGCACGCAGCTGTGTCATTGATGCGTAATTAAAGCCTTATAATAACAACTTAACGAAATTTACTTTTTCAATTTTTACCAACAGGATCGAGATTAAAGCGTATATCGCGGAACGTGGGACACCACTATCAGCGGGTCAGTGACAGCCATATTAAAATGTGTAGACGTGAAGAAAGTGAGGAAGTTTGAAAGAGCAATTTTGGTCAAGTTAAAGCTTTACTGTGTCTGGAATATGCCTAGGTACAATTGCAAGATACCAGGATGCAGCGCTGATACGCGCAAATTGTCGAGTCTTGACAAATATCCATTGATGTGTGGGGTTACGTTCCACAGTTTCATAGTTAGGCCTCCACTGTGGTCACGATAGCGTGCCATAGTGTGCCCTGCTTAGTAACAACAGAACAGCGTAACTGTGAATTCAGTCGTGCGCGTGATCGTCACGATAAGATGACAAAAGGGAGAACTAAGATTCCGTTAGGCTCCTACGGCTGCTTTGCCCTGTGGTTGTAAGGTGGCAAGTTGGAAAACAGAGGTGTGCTCTAGTAAGTGCGAGAAAGGACTCTGCTAGGTTTTTTGGCTGCAGTCAGGGGACACATGCTAGCCGCAGTGAGTAATAATCTGAATCAAACATATTGTTAGAATACGTTGCTCCGTGTCACATTTAGGTCTCCTAAATGGCTGGTCAGTTATCTTCATTTTGTCCATCTTTTTGCAAACTGCAAATTTGTGTGTAGTGGTTTTGTACAAGGAAAACTCTAGACAAAAATTAGATTATGGCTGATAGTTATGGTTTTGTATTTGACATTATTTGACAAGTCGATACTCTCTGTAGCTACTGTATACCAGTGACAAACGCAATGATAATACTAATAGCCCCTGATCCAAAAGGACAAATGACTACTCCCTTTACAACATAACATGTGGGTACTGATATCTCGAGCCAGAAAGAATACCCAAATCATAAGCTGAAGACTGAGAGCACAACCCAAACTGGCCAACACCCTCGGAAAGAGGAAATCAGGAAGCCAGCTCCTGTGATGCAGTGCTACCCTATTTCAATCATAACGAAATCTTATTTCCAGAAATACTAAGTAATACACATAAGTCAAGGTTTACAACCTATAAATACTCACAACATCCCAACAAAATACCACACTGAACCTGGTACACAAAAAACCGCTAAGTTAAAGCTGCCCCCCCCCCCCAAGTTTTCAAGGCATTCATATTAAGCACCGATTCCAGTATAAAATACTTATTTCAAACAAAAACATAAATTATATAGTCCATTTTTGCAGGACATGGAACTAAGATTGGCACTAAGAATTCGCTCAAGAAACAAAGGCATCACATGTCACCAGAGGAGTTTGGCTAATTCAAACAAATTGAACAAAGGTCCTTTTCATTTCATGTGATCACAAGTGTCCAGTGACATGTGCCCATGTGTGACAGTAGGGTCGTTTTGGTGTTACAAAAGTGTCTTTGCATGACCCGACCGTGACCAGCTGTTGTAAAAAGGACCACATCTTATTGTTTTACAACACTCTGTGTAAACCTGAATAACATCTGAATATAACCCATCTGAGGGTACCATTGTTGCAGCACCATTGAATAATGCATATATAGAAACCAAATGCGCAAGGCTAATAATGCCCCGTCACCTAAATTAATTCCTTATTTAGGATCATCCTTAGCTCTTGTCAAGACACACACACACAAAAGATACTCTGCGGACATACAGCACAGTGTTATATCTGCCACGCAGCTTTGCACAAGTGGTTTAGAACCCCTATAAGGCTATTGAAGCCACACAGAGACATTTGCCTGCTATATTCAACTTATTCCTGGAAACCTTAGTCTGCTTCCAAACTGTGTCAATGGTAAGTTCCAAAGAGGTCATCGGGTCCACTGCAGTTATTTGAGTTTTTTTTTTTTCTTTATTAGCAACTGGTAATCCCAATAAATAAACAACATCAGAAACGTTCGTTGGTTCTCATTGGCTGCAAACACATACCATTACGTTAATGCACAGCTAATGTAAAGGTAATACGAAGCAGGGAGAAAAAATGGGACACTCTTTAATTCCCGGGTGGGCTCAGCAGCTGTAATGTCATTCTACTATTATCATTTGATAATCAGCTTTTCTTTCATCTCTATGAGCAGGGCCTGTTGGCCAGAGTACCATTGGGTCGGTTGTTACCCACTTGTCGAGATGACAAGATATAATGAATACTGGCAACTGCCATGCATATAATCAAGTAGTCACCTGTTAGTAACAGCACCAGCATTGCCAATCTAGGCAAGCATACCAGGTATGAAAGGCTTGCCTTTGTAAAACATTCTCGAATACCCAGTTAAAAGCAAAATCATGTTACCACAAAAGCAAAACCTGTGTTGTTCATAGTAAAAATGTGTCATCTCTGAAAGTCAAGGCAAATTGAATAACTATGGTTTGCTAAGTCACTAGCGTTTTTGCTATACGTGGTCCAATGTTCAAATGTGTCCGATAAAATGTAAAAAAATATTGACCAAATTTAAATGTACTCCCCTTGATAGATAGTTTGACTGAGGTGAACAAAATAGGCACAGTTTCAGCAGAGTATGCTGTGTACATTATATACTTGCTGTCAAATTGTTTCTTCAATATTTGAAAGAAGGCACATGTTAACTTAAAGTAATGTGAATTCACCTTCATGATGTTCAGTTATACGGAAAGCCTATGCAGAGGCGTAGTTTTTAATAGTTACACTGTGTCCAAAATGTACAGTTAATGAAATAGAGACATTAAAACAGGATTTTGTCGTATATTCATAGCCAACTGACACTTCAGAGTTCAGGATGTAGAATGTAGTAATAATCTTTTATCCAACAAACGTATTCAATCATAAGTTTTGTAACACTAGAAAGATGGGTGATGTATTTATTCAACCTATTTCTGCTACCTTCTGTAGTGATGACTGATTCAGGAACACAAACACTTTCTGTTAATTTGGTTGCTTGTTTCTTTGTTTGGAAGATGAATCTGTGTTCTCTGTAACCACGTTCAATTGGAGACACCCAGTTTTCCAAACAAACGTGGGCAAGATGAGCGGCAAGGGAGTGGCCTAGGTATATATAATGTATAAACATAATCTGGCCAAAAGAGGCTTTATTTTCAAGCCGCTATACTGATTCTGGTCTAGTTAACCCTCCAGTTTCGTTTGTATTACCCTTTTTCTCGTCTTTCCGTTTCTCTTCCTTTGTTTCTTTTTTTTCTTTCCTCCTCTCCTCTCCTTACTTTTCTTTCATGCTTGCTTGGTTGCCTTGACTCCTCTGCCATCAACTTCGCTTAACTTTATTTAGACTTGCACTTGTGTATCCGACCCCATTCATTTTGAAAGGCATAATCCCTTGTTTACTAATTTGCATTAAATCAACGTCCTGCTTGAAATACTCAGTTATGATGCTTTCTTGGCACTAAAGCAAAGCCAAAATGTGAAACTGGGTGATCTTCTAACAATCGGTAGTGGTATGAAACGAAGTAGCTTCAATGCAGCTGCCTTAGCGATTGCCTGTGTATGAGCTGGCTAAACATAAAATAGACTATACTTTAATCCAATGTACTGCTGGATACATTAACGGTATGGTTCCGGAGACACAAGTCTCCGGAACAATATTGCTGATATGCAAGGTTTTACGTTTATAGCCATATTTACTTACTAATCTAAAAAGTGCTGAGGTATTCGATCTGAACTTACTACCGGGTCTGAAGTGTATGCACCGGAGGTTGTCTCAATGGACTTCTACTCTGTTTGAGGGAATTCATTTGGCAATGTTAAGATTATTTCATCATACATACATACATACATACATACATACATACATACATACATGCATGCATACATACATACATACATACATACATATATACCTGCATAAATACAAATATACATAAGTACATACACACATACATACATACATACATACATACATACATACATTATTTACAATCCCTATTTCAGCAGGTCATTCATAAATAGTCTGATAGTGTTAAGCTGTACTGTGACATTCCACTGCAGCGTAGGATTGTAGTTTTCGAATGAATATTTTTCCTTTAATTGTGAGACTGTGTTGGACCTTGCTGTCGTCCATGCAAATCAAAAGAGTCCCTTCAAAGTTATTCGAGCTTTGAATCAAACATTAAAATAGAAACATTCAATGTATTTTGTCGCGGATGCTTGCAGTACTTGAGATTTTGTACATTTATTAGTGGAATCACCACAATTGTATCTCATAGAATCTTGTTATTTTTCGAAGATACTTATCCTTATCTGACCATGAGATGTACCATATTCAAAACAATTGCCAAATACATTCTGAAATGGTAACTATATACTGCAGAGATGCCCACATCCAAATGCCATTCCAGGAACATTTAAGTGAGAACATCAGGGACAGAGCATATTTAACAAAGAATATATAAGAAAATACTCAGTTTCAATGCGTTACAAACACCGTAAATTTGTTAATATTTCAGATAATTTCAGGGACTGTCCCAGATGATGATGATGAACAGTTGGCACCTCTCATACTTACATTCATTGCTAAATATATATAATTTTTTTCAAAAAATTCAGTGTAACTTTAGACTCACTGAATTTGCGAAGGGTTTATGATCGAATGGAGCGAAAATATACAATTTGTTGGCCTATGAAGTTCCAATTGGTGTAATCTGTTTGCACAAAACCCATAGCTGTATCACAGATGAATGAAATCTGAGCAATAAATGGGACGCCAATATATCTTCTTATTGTCCGTGGGACAACAAATGAACAGCTCTTTTATCCTGTAATGAAATTAAATGACCTGTAAGGCTCTCTGTTTGTTAGCCAAATCGCAGTTTCATTATTCTTAAAACTGAGATCGACAATGAAGAGTTTACTTTAATCTTCATAAACCCACAGAAGAGAGAGGTAAAACATCGTACCGATTAGTTAGACTTTTTAGAAGAATTTGAATTAAAATATATCTGAAACATACAAAATTGCCATATGTATCTGTATAGTCCTTGCTGAATATCACCTTTGATCCAGTGCCGATTGGCATTTTGGCTAGTTTATAGATTTGCCGGACCACTGGTCTCATCTTGCAAAATTAAATCCGAAATTGAAACACAGAGACTACAGCTTTATAAGCGTGCAGTTGAATGACTTTCCGTTTAATAAAAAAGGTCCTAGGTTTTAAAAGTTTAGCCGTGGTCCATCTAAAGATGAAATTTAAGTTGTTGTAATTAAAAATTGAATTAAAGAACAAACTGATTAATATACACAGCGTATGAGAACAGAAATTTGAAATAGGATGTCATCGGGTGTGAACGTCGAGAATTTAGACTTTTATCCCAAAACGAAAATCACATAAAATTAAGGAGAACGACAAACGTGGAAACTGTACTGTATAATGTGGATTCATCACTCAATGCAGCAATGAAAAATACAATTGATCACACTTAAGACCAATTAAACAATATTGACAATCGAAAAGTAGAGAGTATCATAATGCGATTACATGCAAGATGCGCAAACAGAGCACACAATGTACAAAGTGTTTTATATCACCGAAATTAAAAATTGAAATTATTCACAAAATGGATGAAACAGATTGAATAATTAGATGATAATGTGCAAGAAGATAAAACATTAATATGAAAACTTTTACTGTTCATCTCTAAAGACCTCTATTTGGTGGATTATTTACTATAATTTCACGTGTTAGAATTTTACATTTTAGGCTTCTGGACAGATATCGAATAGGTAGGTAGCTTTAAAGAGCTTTAATCGTGCTTTTGACGAAGGCTGATGCTCTCTCTACATCAAAGATGAAAAGCATTTTCATTCTTACCCTCATAAAAGGTAATTTAATTTCTATATTGAGGCCCACTTAGATTGCTAAGATCATAAACTGATTGCCAAGGGGAAGACATCAAGATCTCAACGATTCCTGCCAAAGTAGATCACAATGCAAACGGAAGTTTCTGATACATTGCGGAAAAAATACGGCCAATTTCAGACTTTTTTGGGGTAGACAAGTGTTGCACAAGAATCCAAGTTTATGTTGATCGGTTTTTAAAAGGCATGCAATGCTTTTGAATGACACCTTGTAGATGAAGCTCTACAGGTATAAAATATTGGTGACCTTTCTTTATTCATTAATTTCTTTTTATTATTTTTTTTTCTGAGTGGGTGAAAGTCACGTGTACAGATGTAAATATTTGTGTCATTATGAATGGTATGGATATACTTCATAGTTCCCTTTACACCGAGTGTTTGCCAAGACTCTCCTGTATCTTCTTTTTTGTCTGTATTAGCTGTAGAACTCTTAGCTATTCGAATCAGGATAAATTCAAATGTAAAATGTAGTACTACAAGTTCAAAAACAATACTAAGTCAATTTTCAGACAACACTACTTGTTTCCTATTGATGAAGAAACTGTGAATGGTGTGTCGCTTTTTTTTTTTTTTTTTTTTCTTTTGGCAACATGTGAAGGGAGACGGCATGGTAACATCCCTGACAAATTGAGTCGTGGAGATTTGTCACCTTTAAATGTGGAGGCCTTACCAATGAACAAGACCTGCTCTTCAAGAATTTTGACGTTAAGTTTCAGATCATACAACTAACTTTCATTTTTGGAAAATGCGAGACCTACCTCTGAGTAGCAAAATACTAGTATTGTTAATCTAAGGCATATCCTGATTTATCCAGACTGCGTCTACAGTACTGTTTAATTCTGAAATGATTATACAGGTTCATAAAGAAATTATTTATCAAGAGGAGCATTACTTCAAAGATAAGGACAGGTTTCATACACCAGATAACATGTATTGGCGGATTATAAGTTTGCACGTTTGGGCAAATTTAAATCAATACTTACTTCTTGGCTAAAGTCCAATTTGAATTAAAACACAAGCTAAACAGAACCATGAAACATGTTTTTTTGCTACACGTAAAAATCGATCCCTTACAGCAAAGCCGTTGGTTTGTTGATTCCATTTGGACGAGAATTGGTTTTAATCTCAAACAATAAAAACGTTGAATGAATTCAGTTATATTCAGCCATAATCTGCACTATCCAACATATGCGGGGATACTGTGGTTTAAGAACACATATTGCTGGAGGCGAACCCCATGTTTTTACAGAAAGTGATTTATTACCGGCATAAAATTCATCAATGGTATAGTCGATGAAAATGGAGAATTTGTTACTCTTGAGCAGATGAAAGTTTAATATAGTTGTCAGTCAAATTTCTTTGAACACTTACAGATACGTTTTGCAAAGCATTGTAATTAGAAGGCAATTGTCGAGGTAATATATCTCTCAGGAATACTATGTAGGGATTTCGTATTGACAATAAATTTAAAGAGGTTTGGTTTAAAAATATTTTTATTACACGATTAGAGAAAAGGGCCATGCCCCATATGAACTCTTCTCGCAATAACAAAAATTAAAAATAAAGGATTTCAGTGTACAATTTTTATAGTATATTAGCAGATGCTATATCAGTTCGACTTACTTGTTTCAGAAACGTCACTGAAACTTTGATGGAAATTTCCTTCTGGACTTAATAATTTGCTGTATCATTTGAAAACTTTTGTACAACCTAAATTACAGGCTTTCACTTTAAACTTCACATCGTATATTTGTTAACAAATATTAGTTAAAAAAATGGGTATTGCTACTGATAATATGTTGTTAAGTGTGTGGTGTACATATTCACCCAATTATTCATAAATTTTGGAACTGGCCTTCGTGAAATACATTTTGAAACAAGCTCCACACATTTTTGAAATAGTTATATGCGTGACCTTATTGCAATCCAGGAGGACGAGTTTATGTTCTTATGTTCTTTACATTAAAATTCAGACAAATTTGCGATGAATATATATATATATATATATATATATATATATATATATATATATATATATATATATATATATATATATATATATATATATATATATATATATCAATAAGTTATCTGCACCTAAACACATTCATGTGATTAACAGTACACGGCAGAAGTGTCATCTAGATGCTAAGCTCTCCAGAATGTTGTTAAATACCAACTGTTATCGATCCTCTCATGTGTATAGTACTGTATGTATTATGAAACTGCATCGAGCAAGGTGATGATATATATTATATATTTAAATACGACGATTTCAAAGTGTACTGTCCACTGTATATATTGCATGAAATGTCTGATTATAAGAATAACTCACACTACAATTTACGTTTGAGAAAAAACTCAATAAAATGTGGAAACAACTTTAGTATTGAATATCATGACACTTATTCTTGGTAGGAACACAAGATCGGCACGCAGCAGTTCGACTTGACAATGGCTTTCAAGTAGGCAATGTGTCTTCTGGAGTTGTCCAAATATTTCTGAACGGTCACTGGCATCATATATGCTCACATTCTGGGACCAAATCCACGGCACTGGTTATATGTAAACAGCTTGGATATAGAGATGGTTACCCTTTTTCTGTAAACACTATTTCAGACAAAGCCGGACACATACTTGCAACAAAGGTATCTAATGTGTGACTTGTGATACCAATTTTTATATTTACCATTTGTCAGTGAAAATATTGATGCACGTTGTATGCTGCGCCTTGCAAATACACCAAAGCCACTTGTCTATTTTAGATTTGCTTAGAAATAGATGTGTTGAATGATTTTAAAATGAACACCATTGAGGTATAAATGGCAAACTGATTCACAATTTTTTCCTATTGCTTCCTTATCTGCCAAAATCAGAATAAATTTAATTCTCTTTTAGGAAAACCTTCAAAGATCTGCCTGTCCAAACATCCCCTAATGATCAGTAAGGGTATATACTTGCAGAGTTATTTTGGGATTGTAGTGGATATACATATGTACATGTAGCCTTACCTTTGAATGGCTGCACATGCATGGTTTCAGACAACTGACCCTCATATCAGCTGTGATATTTACTTAGCTATAGCACCAAGATGGACACTTAACTTGAGTTTTGAGCCATTTCCATGTGTTTGAGGTTTCGTACTGATGGACCTAAGCATTTTGAGCATTTTCAACTGTTTTCTGAGCTTTTGTATCAAGAACACATTTGGCTATATTTCATACCTGCATGGGCTCTTTGCTGAATTGACCACAGATGCCCCATTGTGTTATCTGAATGGACATACGTAAGGACCACTTTAGTGCGGCAGCACGAGTTACGACATGCGGGCAAGCATATTGGCATAGATGGAATTTGACCGTACTATTGGGATGTGCATTTACCAGAGACCTGGCCAAAATGGGCAAAAAAGAGAAAACTCAAGGCAGGTGCATGAAAACTGGACGCCAAATCTCTGATTCAGGTATCGAGCAATCGATTTTGGAAGCTATCGGAACAATTGTACCAAACAAAGTTAGGGCATCAAAACAAAGACGACTGAAGTAAGAGATGAGCTGAAATTTGTACAGGTTAAGGTGCTTGCTCTCCCTTAGGGTACATATAACAAAGTGGTGAAAAACAAAATGCAACTGTGTCGCTGCTTTGTATACGAGCCCATGGATGCATACATTTTTACTTCTATCAATATGTGTAGTTCCATTGCATGTGACAAAAAGTATTCTAAGATTAATTTGGTAAAATGTGAGGGGCGAGGGGCATTTGCTCTAGGCGTTTGATTTACACTTCGAGAGAGGATCACAACGAAACGCTTGTCATAAAGCCTTGAAATTAATGGTCATGTAGAGCGTCTCTAATCAACATTCATAACTTTTTCCATTTCGGAGGCCAAAACGTAGCATTTAAAATTGGAATGTCGCCAAGCCATATATATATGTATATAAATAAATAAATATATATATATATATATATATATATATATATATATATATATATATATATATATATATATATACATACATACATACATATATATATAGAATCTGACCCTACTATCTATATATAAATATATATATATATATATATATATGTATATATATATATATATATATACATATTATAATATTATCTACGTTATACTCTTGTCTTGGTATAGCCGTTAATTTAACATTATCATATCAATGCAGTTTGGAGCGAGGCTGTCCAAAATTAAATAGTCTTGTATATTTCTTTTTCTGAAATATCCCCTACCAAAAATAACCAAGGGGATAAGCTGACTTAAATTGCTCAAAAATGACATCTGCTCAGCCAAGAAGGATGACTAGTGCTAATCCCTCAATTTAGTTTAAACTTTTTTGTTTAAACTGGTTAACCCAGTAGTACATAAAGTACTAAATTACAGGCTCTCCAGACAGATAGACACACAATAATATATGCAATACACACAGGACAATACAATCAATAATTACCAGCCCATATGTACCAAAATAAAAAAGGTTTAAGCAAAATTTATATTCAATCAGAACACAAAACGCCTGGTATCAGTTATAACATTATGGACGGTGTTGAAGAGTTCACTATTAAGGCTGGCAGAGAGATCCTCATTTCCATATACAAGAGTATGTCACTGGCTAGATGCACAATCAAGCTAGGGTTTACTCCAGGAGCCATGATAAAACAAGCCGTTCTTAATAGAGCTCTTCTGAGTATAAGATAGAGAGGACATTCTAGAAAGTAATGAAGTGTGCTCTGGTGGGAATATGAACATTTGCACGCTGGAAAAGGAATAATATTGAATCTATGAAAGTGTGAATTTTATTTAGATACACCCAATCTTAACCGTGTGTGGATGATGTTAGGAAATCTCTTGCCATATGCGTAATGAGCCGGTACAGGATCTGCAGACAATAACGCACTTTTTAAACCAGCTTTAAATTGAGAAAGTGTAGCAGACTGCTTATGTCGTCTGGAAGGTCATACCATAGTTTAATAGAGGACGGTACGAAGAAACTTCCAAAACGAGCAGTGTGGTGCTTGAATTGTCTAAGGCTGCGGCGATTTCTTAACTGGATAGTAATCTGGCCATCATTGGTTAAGATCAAGTCCAAAAGATAAGCAGGAGTGAGACCATTGGCCATTTTATAAAACAGTACTAATTCATAATTATGCCTTCTATAGGCTAGCGTTGGCCAGCCTAATTCCTTCAGTAAAAGATGACTCAGCGTGACCTTTAAAGCTCCAAGACATATAGGGGCTGCTTCGTGCTGAACAGACTCAAGGTCATTCGAGAGAGTCTGAGAGCAATTGTCAAAAATTATACATCCGTACTCTAAGATAAGCTTGACCATAGTTTAATATAGTTGAGTTAGTAAATCCTTTAAATCGAACTATGTCATAACTTTGACCCAGACACTTACAGACAATATAATGGTTATAAGCAATCACCTGTGAAATAATCCACTGACCTGTTAAAAAAAAGGTAAAAAAACACACAAAAAAACCCATCCAGTTGGACTTTGACTGTGAATGGCTGCCTAAACATCACCATTAGTGACCATATCTAACAGTCAATTATTTGATTCATTCCATAAAGCTTGTACTGACAGAGGGAAATTTTTCATCTTTACGTTTTGCATTGAAGTACGTGAAACTATTTTGCATGGATCAAGATTAGCATTTCATCATCCCAAAAGTAACAAAAGCTCAAAAGCTCAATTTCTCTGATTTGAAGGTCTCAGGGAATCTCCTACTTCTTAAAATCAATACGCAAGATGTTCAAGATATCAATACACAAGATGTTAGTTAACGAATAGATATAATCACAAGTGATTTTGCGGCATCGGTTGCGGAACAATATCCCACGAATCGACTGCTTTGATGCTCAAAACTATCGATGATGATGTCCATGAACATAAGTGGTCCTCGGTCATCAAAGGGGGTCTGTTGGTGAAAGTGTCATACACATCAAGCTTGCCTTCTTTGAATCGGTCAAGAACTACATGGGAATGTCGGATGTTTAATAACCAGTGTGCGAGTACACAAAGACAGTGGCTTAATCGGCCTGTTAACAGTTGAATACACAAGTCACGTCCCAGTGGTCTTCCCTGAAGACCTGCAAGGGTGTGGGTAATTTGCAAAGAAATACTCTAGGAATATGTACATTTCCCCTAAAAACTGCCCACGGAAACCAGGGATATATTTTGTATGAAAAATGCTGAAAAGTTTTTCGGTCACACTTGGTGCTTTACATACTTAAATTATGATACGCCCAGTCAATGGTGGAATACATTCTTTATTCAAATTTATCAAAGTTTGCAGGACTTTCTGTTGTTCTGTATGTTCATTCATACATTTCACGCACATACACTATTTGCGCAGCTATCCATCTGTCACTGTTCGAATAAGAAAACGAATGTGAGTAAAATTACGTGCCTTATGAATATTGACGGTCGGAATCGATGGCTCGACGGAGCAACGAATCTACAACCCACCTGGATAAGGTCTGATTGGACCCGTCATTGAACCCAAACTTCCCCGCTGTGCTTTGTTGCATCAAGAGAGAACTGTTCGAGCAGAAACACAACCTACTCACGGGCAACCCCAAGTGCAAGGGAAGACCTTTGTCCACCACTGCTCTGGTGTGGTGGTTGCCCCTGACACTAGGTGCCTCGTTGTTACTGTCATGATAACTTAGCTCCACCATTGCAAGGATTTGCAGTGTCTGCCATTGAATTGTTTCCATAGCAGAGCAAATTTATTGTTCATACTCGTTATGATAATATCAGGGATGTCCATACCGAGTGCCCCCCCCCCCCCGATCGGCAGTGCTTACGGTGGTGGCTGTCCCTTGACACTAGGTGATCGTTTTTGTTTTTTGTTTTTCTTTTGTTTGATTTTGTTTTCATGATATCTAACCTCCACTGCTGCAGGGACTTGGAGTGCATGCTACTAGTTTGTCTCCACTGGAGGGCCAAAATTTATTAGTTATGTTCTTGCTGTTATAACGCCAGGGGCACTTATACTTGCTGGCGAGCCCCACGGATCAGAGGGTGCGGGCTGCCGCCCGTACGGACTAGCCTCTTTGTTCGGTGGCGTCCACTGTTGTGAAACTCCAGCTTGAATCTGAGATCAAGCTGAGCTTGCATACTACACAGGTCAGTGGCGCCAGACAGTTAGCTGAAGTTCATATTAGTCAATGTCAATTTTAAGCCACAATGACACTCTTTTTTTCCAAAGACTTTGCCTTCTGCCCCATATTTTTTCCTTTATTTTTAGCCGGGTTGTCATAGTTTTACATCTACAACCATTTGTTTCTTTTTTAATGAATTGTAGTAACGATATTTCGCATCAGGTCAGGTAATCTCACCTTGTATGCAGTGCAGGCTAAAGCAAGCCGTTCGGTGATAACGATAATATACTTGATTTCTTATAAAAGGATGGAAAAAATAGCCAATGGCTAACACAAGTCTCTCCTCGCATAATGCTGATTACATCGAGGTGAGTGTTTGTCACATAATACAGTTGGAAAAAGATAAAAAGTGTGTCTGAACTCTTTGGCAATGAAGAAGGTAACATAGAAAAAAACTTGGGATAAAAATAAGGATTAGTACAATACACGGCACGGAATAACAAACCTGAATATAAAGCAACTAATAGCTGCCTTTAAAAAAAATATGATAATGAAGGGGGGGGCGGGAGTTTCCTCAGCAACGAAAGGAATCAAGAAAGACGGGAGGAAGAACTTCGATAATGTGAGTGCTCTTTCGCAGAAAATCAATTCCCTTGTCCCACAACAGATACAATATTTATCTAACAAATCTGATTGTGATGTAGGTAACGCAGGGTACTCTGTTTCTAAAGATGAGGCAATTGTTTAATAATCCAATGTTTACTCTCGTCATTTAATCCACGTTACTGAAAATGTTAGTGGCCTACATTTGCTATCGAAAATATGATATATAGCTCATCCTCCCCCGTTTATGTTTTCGTTTGTATTCATCTGGAATTTTCCAGAATTTCATATCGTATTCATTCCAGTTATAGTATATGTCCTAATAGAAGAGTTCCCGCTCCCAGCACTCGAGTGGTCCTTTTGAAGATCCATATGCATGTCTATTAAACACGCAATTGTATACAATGAATTAAAAAAGTTATTTGTTACAAATATGACATTTAGAACAATAATAAAAAGGACAAGGGGAGCTCGTTATAGGCAACGTTTGCATCCATTTCG
>OZ026628.1:43385423-43432423 GCA_964020975.1 Hermodice carunculata | reverse complement strand
ATACCTATTAAAAGAGAAACGGAACACGGTATTTTAGGGGGGAAGAGAGAGAGAGAGAGAGAGAGAGAGAGAGAGAGAGAGAGAGAGAGAGAGAGAGAGAGAGAGAGAGAGAGAGAGAGAGAGAGAGAGAGAGAGAGAGAGAGAGAGAGAGAGAGAGAGAGAGAGAGAGAGAGAGAGATATTGTACAGTTCAGGTAACAATTGCAAAGTGATGTTATGATCATGACTGACAAAATCTCTTCATGGACTTGCAAGTTATGCTATAATATCCCACATACGGAGTTTCAAGTTAAACGTACAAAGCAAAAAAAAAAAAATAAAGAAAAAAATCGGATATGACTAAATCAATTACTGACGTCTCTAAAGTTCACATATAAATATATGCAAGAAATCAAATGGACTTTGATTTAATAGCTGCAGAAATTAAGATGAATACTTACAACGCACATACAGCGTTTTTTCAACCACATATAATGTTTTGTTGTTCCACAACACTTCACAACGCAGTTTTTTGCCGTCCATTGTTTTTGTCACCCTCTGCCTCCAAAAGCTAGTCAGCTGCCAATGTAAGTTTACAAAGGTATAGTTCACATCACCTCCTGTGCGGTTACTCCCGATGTTCCATGTAACATACGCCGGCGGCCTTGGCGAGAACTTGTGTAGTGTACACGTAGCCACAACAGGTCTCCCTACTACCAAACTGGAGTTCACAATTTGTATGGTTGGTTTTGATGGAATCACTATTAAATTGAAACCACATATAAAGAATGATTAAGTACACAGATAGATGTAAACTACACTTCAAAAAGCAAACGAACGAAACAGCCCCCCCCCCCACACACACACGAAACAAACACAAAGAAAGAAACAAAAATGAACACAAAGATAAAAGGAAGGTGAAAATGCAAACAAAAATCAGACCCCCCCCCAAAAAAATATAAATTAAAAAAGAGAGACAGGAAGAGAAAGGGAGGGAGAGGAGAGAGAGAGAGAGAGAGAGAGAGAGAGAGAGAGAGAGAGAGAGAGAGAGAAACAAAAATACATACAGACAGACAGAGATTGCAGAGTTCAGGTAACAATTGCAAAGTGAAGTAATGATCATGTAACAGCCAGGAAAAGCCTAAGAAAATGTATTCATGGGCATGCAAGTTATGAAACATGTCCCTCTGTATGCTCCTTTTCTATTTACCCTCCGGCCAATGTAATTTTAGACACTTTTTGATACATTATAAACCCTTCCACTCATTCTCAAAATTAAAAAGAGCCAAAAAAGAAAAAAAATGAAAATAAATAAATAAATTAAACAATAAATAAATTTTAAAAAATTGCTTCCACCTTTTTTACAAGAGAATTTAATCAACTGCCCATGGTATGGGCAGTGGTGCTGGTGAGGGAGGGGGTTGGGATAAAATGTGGTTGTTTTACACGTATTTTATTCCGAAAGGGATTGGCAAGCAGACGGACCCAGTGTGTTTAACCCGGTGGGAAAATTAGTGATGATGATGATGATGATGATGAAGATGACGACGACGACGACGACGACAACGAAAAAACTAAAAGCAAAGTGCAGGTGCTGTCTGGTGATGATAAGAAAGTGTGGTTACAAGCGCAGCAAGGCAGTCCATTGACAAAGGCACAAATTAAGAGGGCATCAATATGACGAGCAAGAAGAATGAACTTTGTGATCGTGGGTAATGTTGGTAACCTGAATATTTTTAGATATGCTGATTCGGACTGTCTGGTATGGACTCTCAGACTAAATCCTATTTGTGGATAAATGTCTGAGTTCTCTGTTGGACGTACGGAAGGAACACTGCTAATATATCTCAAAGTAATCCGTCAAAATAGGAGGTATTCCGAATAACTGAGATCCTGTGCTGCCACTTTGGCTGCAACAGGGACTTGACAGGAATGAGGGCAGATTTATGCATCGAGCATGGTCAAATAAGCTTCTGCAGAAAAAGCGTAACAAAAGTCGTCCCATAAGTTTCAAAACAAACAACATGCTGAATACATTAAGAAAACTTCATTTGTTTGTTACAGAAAAGTGTTATTTTCTGGATGGTTAAGTTACACAATTGGTACATGTGCCCTGAAGCATGGTTCCGTTGCCTAGCAACTGAGAAGAACAGAGTTGTTCTGCAGCCAATATTTTTAAATATGAATACCTCCTATTGGCGTCTACCCTTATAAAGGGCTGCTTAGCTGCGCCTCAGTTAACGCCATTGTCGCCTGCTGGGTGCTTTGATTATCCCACTTGTTTCTCATATATTTCAGTGATATACTGCTTCTTTAAATTATAGAGAGAGCTGGAGAGATTCTCCTTTCTGTTCGATATATATATATATATATATTGTTTTTTTATATACTATAGCCAAGAGTTTAATAAGGGGAGAGTCTTACGGGCTCGCTCTACCTATTTTTCTCTGATTGGACCAATGACGGTCTCTGACCAGACGTGGCAGCGCCCCCTGATGGAATCAAGCACCAATTCACAAAAAATTACTTTGTAGCCCGAAATTCAATCATTATTATTCTTGGAAGCATCGCAAGGTGTCTTAGATTTCTAGTGCTTTTCGTTTTCGCGATTTTAATGAATAATAATAATAATAATAATAATAATAATAATAATAATAATAATAATAATAATAATAATAATAATAATAATAATAATAACAACAACAATAATAATAATAATAATAATAATAACAACAACAACAATAATAATGAAATTAATAATAATAATAATAAAAACAATTATAATAATAATTATAACAATGATAATAATTATAACAATAATAAAAATAACAATAATAATAACAATGATAATAATAATAATAATAATAATGATAATAATGATACTGATAATTATAATGATAATGATAATAATGATAATAATAATGATAATGATGATGATGATAATAATAATAACAATAATGATGATGATGATGATGATGATAATTATAGTAATAATAATAATAATAATAATAATAATAATAATAATAATAATAATAATAATAATAATAATAATAATAATAATAATAATAATAATAATAATAATAATAGTTCCGGAGGCGTTAAGTTCAATCGGCCTACGTTTATTAAAGATACAAAAGACATGTTTAATTACAGATGGAAAAAGAACATATCATTCGGTTCAATCACACGAAAGTGAGAACTGTTTGCCACCGTTAAACCTGATTTAGACGGCCATAAACGTTTCTTGCAAAGTTGTTCAAAGCAATGAGATTTAATATCTCATTGCTTTGAACAACTTTGTCGTAAGTCGACCGTTCGATATTACAATGCCTGCCTTTCACAATTACTGAATCTTATGTATTAGCTCAGTGAGTAAGTACGTTGAGAAGTAGGTAAGTAAGAAAATATTACAACAAGCAAGCAGGTATTAAAGTAGGTGAGAGAGATACTACAGTTAAAGTCCATAGCATTCTCTATATTTCAAAAACCTTCTTTGATACATTTTATATTGATACGCAAATGCGGTAATTATCACCCATCTATTTACTCTTTTGTTTGGTAGTTTTTTAGTCGATGATTTATTTATTCATTCATTTATTTATTTATTTATTAATTTTAATTTATTTATTTATTTACTTGTTCATTGATTGATTTGTTCTTTGGTTCATTTATTCATTCGTTCATTTATTGATTCACAAGTGATCAAATCAATAAATAAAAATAGCAAAAAGGTTTCAATTAAAGAGATTGAAATAGCACACAAGTAATGCGTCATCGGTTTGGGCCTATTTGCTAGTAAAAAATGACAGCAGGGCGTCCAGACTGCCACTGGCCCAGTGTAAGGTCATATTACTGTGCATTGTGATTTGGTTTATGTGGAGATTAAACAGTAGCCATAAAGAAGACGTTTCCCATCCTTGTAACAGATATGCACCATTTAACCTCTGAAATAAATATTGGCTTCTAAGACAACTATAGAGAACACATACCATGAACATAAAAATATATAGGGTAGTCCTGTACAGGGTGTTCACTTGGAAGCCAGCTGCACTTATATATTCCCGAGTCAGCCACTTGTGCATCGTGTATTGTTAAGGAACCATCATTCACATTTAATTTCATATCTCTGCCTTTCGGGATCTTGCGGGTTACTATTTTGCCATTTTGTGCCGATAGTAGTAGGGTAGTGCCTTTGTACCAATGGCAAAAGACTTTACTTGGCTGTTTTGATTTTGTCCCATTTCCACATTTAAGGATGATATCGTCTCCTTTTCTTACGACAGTACTTCTTGTTTCATACCCTGAACCGGAAAAGAACAACCAACCAATATTATCTTGCACAATACAAATCAAGACGGAACAACGTAGGGTTTTCTTCAGCTCCAGCAAACAAGTTTTCAGCACTCAACCAAACGAACTTATATTTGATATCCTTATACATTTAAATACCGACAGCAGGTAAACCTTGGAAAACCACTTTCTTGGCACCAAGACCCTGGTACTGAAAAGTCTCTCTTCACGACTATTATTGTTTCTGTATAAATATAAACAGTAAATACTGAAAGCACAGAAAAAGTATCGGAACTGGATCATTTGTTTATATATATATATATATATATATATATATATTTGTGTTTGTGCGTATATTTCCAATGATAAACCATATGTTTTCGAACGCAAACGTAATTCACCCGATTATCATTATGATATTGTTGTTTATGACGATAGAGGGAGTACATATATTAACAACAATGTGGCTGGTTGGGAATGTTTGCTAATTGCTTCGCGTAACAAAAACAAAATAAGAAGTTTGAAAATAGGAGCAAATGGAGAATTATTCTGATTTGGCAAGAAAATATGTAATGAGCCATGCTGTAACCATGTATACATTAACGTTAGAGAGGAGATGTATATTCAACAATATGCGTTAATAATTACTACCATATCCTGACTTGCTGACATAATACCTATCAGGAAAAAAAGACTCACGCACACACTTATAAAGTTACAGGAACAGCCAATAATTATTGCCATTGTTAGCATTAGATAAGTCTTCAGAGTAAATCATAACATTTGTATTTTGATGACAGGTAATTATATACCTCTACGACACGTTTGGCTTAGCCATTGATCAAAACAATCTCTTATCTGGTTTCCTATGCACACAAGCACTCTTTCTTTCTCTGCCCATCTTTTGTAAGTATTAGCCAAAATAGAAATACGTACCAGTCAAAAGTGAAAGCTCTAGTAAAAAAATCACCATCATAACACACAACGATGACATAGCAAACTAACGAAACAACTTCAAACAAACAAAAAATAATAAACACAACAAAACATTACATCAGGATGATCACGTCTTCAATAGATTCGATGGTCTCCAAAGCCAGCCTACGGTGTTTAACACATCGGCATTGCTTCATACTTTATACAGTAACGAAGAGCGACAGGTTTGAGACATGTTGTCACAAAAAACAGGAAATCATCCATTAATAATTCAATTTCCTCGCAATAGGACCAGCTAAATGATAAAATGGGATTGGCTTGCTTCCTGGTGTTCGGCAATTCACATTTTATATTAGATAGGGAAATATAATGCCAAGGCACTTATCACACGCATGACTGAAAACAATATATTTTTGCGACTGTTTTTTGTGTTTTCACCATCCCAGTAATTGGTATTTGATGCCCTAGGGAAACCGTGGAGGATAATAAGTCTAATTGACCAAGAAAATAATAGATTTAACTGACAAAGTCTACAAATTAAAGAAGCATACATTCATGAAAATGCGCACTTAATAAGTACGGGAATTCGCATTTTTCGACGTTTTTGTTGACTTGTTTAATTGTTGATTTAGCATTCAGCACTTGGGCATTCGGTGCATAGATACTGAAAAAGGTGACACATTAGGAGCCATTCAGGGTCTCGCCCATTGCATAAGAACACTTCTAGAGACTCCAAATGCTAATTTGCTGAACAGGTGTAAAAAAAACCCCACACAATTAACACATTTGTTTTACATAGATTGTAGAAGAAGTCAAGCATTGACTTATCGAGTCAGTCTCCATGGCACAGATGTTGGCGTATACTTCCTACCTTGTCTGTGGTGGAGGCAACCGAAGAACTCGAAGAAAACCACCATGCACGGTTAGAGTGGTAGGACCTTTTTACACATACTGCTCAGGACGAGAATTCAACCCGGGTCGCAGAGGTGACAGGCGAGCGTCTTATCGCTGAGTCAACTTTGAGCGCTGTTTATTCTATTTCTTTGCAAATTTTTGGGTGCTATGGGTATTTTATACTACTATCTGTCCGTTTCTCCGATTTTTCTGCAAGTTGGTGGAAGTGTAAATGTAGATAGTATAATTAAGTTGTCCATCAAGTGGTGATGCTCTCAGATGAATGTGTTTATTCAGGAAGGTATATATATATTGTTTCGCTGGGTTTGGGGGTGCAATTGGATCAGTTTTTATGATTATATGTTGGTTTTTTTTCTCGTCTATTCCCCTTCATTTTCTACAACAGATAACGGTGAAAATATATGACCATAGAATGTCAGCGATGACATAGATGTGGACTGGTGTGTACTGCAGGCCTGGTGTACTATTGCCTGGCTTTTCCTGGAAAGTATATTAACTTGCTGGTGGACTATATAAAGTACACAAGTGTGGAGATTTTATAAGATTGTATGGAAGCAACATTTAACACCCATTTATGGTTCCACACATGTCCACTAATCATGTTGGTGACAAATGTGTGTGTGTGTGTGAGTGTGTGTGTCTTTCCAGATTAGACTTTCAGCTGTTCCGTTATATCCGTATTATGCGTGCAGGGCTCCACTATACCCATTTGATTTGAGAGTTTAGCATGGCGATTCGTTCACCATGCTATTTTCGCTATTCCTTGCCTCTTGATGAACAGTATTGTATGATTAAGGCACATCATTGTGTAAAAAGAACATGTGTGGCCGCGTTTCTTTCTAAAACCGTTTTACCTACTTGATAAGTATTCTTATATCTCAATAATCGAAGCCATAAGTCTTGTAGCCGCGGCGACAGTTTAAATGTTACACAACTGCAAATTGAAACCTAGCTCATATGGATAACTATCCTCATTTGCAATATCATGACTGACACTCAAATGTTTCTTTCAGTTTGAAATCCTGAAATGAAAGTTCACGAACTTCTCATGGGATTAAAATAAAAGAAGAAAACACCCAAACACAAGTCAGGCTCAGCTCTTATGCAAGACTGCTATTGTTCCTAATTCAAAATCCCGACTGACAGCTCCTCATCTTTACGTTCCAAAATGTAACTTGACCATAGTAAATCTCTGTGAAGCCTTAAGGATGAGTTCAGTGCTATTTTGAGGATACTTGTAAAGATTCTATCTGTTCTTAATAATACGAATCTGAAAAAGAGTGTCTCAGATTTAAGATAACAAGTGTAGTTTTGGCAGTAGAATGTGTAAAAGTCTTGTCCCTTTGATGTATTGAGTGAGAGTCGTCTAGGCAACTCGAAACATAAGTCACACAAAATGATAGAAGCAATTTAGTGTACATTGGTACCAACGGCTTGCCACAAATTAAATGTCTTTTAAATCAGAAAACCCCAAAACTGAATTCAAGTTTCTTCTGGGTTCTTTGACAAAGGGGACGATACTTGGTACGATTGTTGTATAAACATAGGGCAACAAGCACACAGGACAGTGAAGAAAACGAATCAGTATTCGCTAGTTTTTCCAAAAATGTATTTAGTTTGTGACAGTAGTATGTATATTGAATGGTTTGTGGTAAAATCTTTACAAGCTACCCCAATATAGCACTAAACCAGATGCTCATCCTTCAGACGACTCAATACCAGATTATAGGAAAACTACGTACACATATATTTAGACTTGCACGTAATAAGTAGGAACACAAACATATACTTTTATTAATAAAGATATATTAAAAATAAAATCATAAAACAGAAAAGCTCTATTGTGAATACACATCTCATAATACACTGAGAAAGTTAACCCGCCCACCACATTGGAGAAAAAGCAGCAAAGGCTTTACAGAAGGCAGACAACCACAGGTACTCACATTAAAAGATAAGCTGTCAACAATAGAACAGAGTTTCAGAGTATTGCTATGCGCGTTCCATGTAATTGCCCATACTAGTTTTTGGGAAACATTACCGCCCCCCCCCGCCCCCCACACACCAGGGCTGCCAATGCGAACTGAAAATTTGATAACCTGAGAATAGATCAAAAGACAGATTACACATGACCATTTGATCTAAACAACTTAGCAGAGGTCCATCTTGCATACATTTCATTTATACCGAGTGTTTCCAGGTTTTGACTGACCATTTCAAATGTAACATATCTTCTGTCTATTTCTAATGCAGCGATAGAAGTAACATTTTTGACCTTCTCACTGGACCCAGCCAAAGAGAAAAAAATTGTGGAACTACAGCATATGTCAAATTGTCACTTACTCTGGTATGTGGTATGTCAGTGCCTTTCGTTGTATTTTGAAGCAGACACATGGATATATATCTCGATTGTATACCAACACTTGTATGTATGTACGTCTATGAGTGCGTGCGTGTATGTATGTATGCATGCATGCATGCATGTATGTATGTATGTATGTATGTATGTATGTATGTATGTATGTATGTATGCACATACGAATATATACTGTGCTCAAACTAAATATTCTTGCTTGTTTCTTTCTATGCGCTCAATATTAACGTGTTTGTCTACCAATTTCTCTAATTATACAATGCACGCCTCTATACTACTTTGGTAAAGCAATTAGCTTCGCAGTTATGATAGAAATCAAAATCACAAACCTACAAAAAGTCCAAGTGCCTGAATTAGCAATATTATCCAAGATAAATTCATCGCAGACTTATGGCACAATGCAGCTCTTCTCCATGACAATACGGTAATGTGTCATTTTTCCGTTGCCAGTCTCATCCCGGATAAGCAATAATCATAGGCAGGTCGACAATGTGTGGAGAAAACTGGATCCACAGTGTGGAGGCACCCTGTCAGTAATAGAGGAAACAAAGTGTTCTGGGTTTTTATCATCTTTCAACGCAGTCTGTTCAAATTATAATATAAAGTATATTACCCGCAATGCATGAAGATAACCACGATGTCCACAAACAGGGAAGTGTTGTGATATGGCATTTACCATAAAAAGCAAATAAAGTGCACCATAATTTAATATGCATCCACGTTTTTTATGGCACTATGCCATAGGTCACTTTTAGACACCAGATTAGAAGAAGGAAATTATACATCTTACACTGGATACTTAAACAAATTTAACAATTATGAATAACGGTATAGAACGCATTTTTCTCCGTATTAGAGCGCCTTTAGGGGGTTCTTTTCTTTAAGGCCAGTTGTATAGCAAGCTGCTTTGGCATTTATTCCATGACTATGCATATGTACAAAACTATTTCCCTTATGACTTAATCTTTTTCACACATGTGCAAATATTTTTCACATGTGTAAAATAATAATTTATTCTACATATGAGATATAGTTCTACACGTATATGAAATAATGCATTACTGGTACATATGTGTAAAAGTATTTCACACAGGTGAAACAGATTTATACATATGTGAAATAAAAGTGCTGATGTTTAAATTTTATCTACATGTTTAAAACTACTTTACACATGGAATATTTCAAACACACACACACACACACACACACACACACACACACAGATATATATATATATATATATAATTATATATATACACACCTATGTGAAAAAATGCATTTTATTTCTTGAGAAAGATGTACACAATTTAAGAAAGGCTTTATGATGAAAATTACAGATCCCTAGTCATCAACTGGCATCAGTGAAACTTTGAAACCGTGACAATATTATGAGGGATAGACGCCAATCACAGCAAAGTAGATTGATTTTTTTTAACCATTTCGAGAAGCATTCGTGATGTTCTGCAGTCTTTGCAGTAGAGGTGTCCACCTACATGAGCACGAGACGGCAGGTCAATTCACTTACTATCGCCCATAACCTCTTTATCTTCTGCTGCATTTGCTTAAATTCCAGCAATAATTTTGTTGCAACAAACATAGGACCTTTCGGTAATAATAAAGTGTTTGGTACAAGGTTTTAAAGTTAAATTGTTGATTATGGTGGTCGTGCAAAGCGGTAAAAGCACCCTTTTCTATAGGTCACATGTAGCAAATGACAAAGCAAAGCAGCATTCACTGGAACAAATCTTATATTAGTTCACAAACTAGAATTTTGTTTGTGTAAAATAATTATACAGATACTTGGAAAAAAGTTTCATTACACATAAATGTAAAATATTCTACATATGTGTAAATCTTTTTGCATATGTGAAAATCTTTTTACCTATGAGATATGTGCAGTTTATTTTACATTTGTGAATAGGAATTACACTATGATATGGAGTGCCAGGTGTAACATCTACTATGTGGTTATATTAATCCATTTTGTGGACAAAATCCGTTAAATTTAACAATTTCTTCCATAGAATTATCAAGGATATCAATTTTGTCCACAAAATCCAAACGTTTATCAATAACGTTCACCAAATCCACAAGGTTATAAATTACGTCCCAAAAATCGAGTAATTTTTTTAAATTATGGCCCCAGAAACGAGTAAAGCTACCAATTTTGTCCACAAAATCGTTAAAGCCTGCCAATTTTTATAAAAAATTGCTGTAAATCTATGGATTTTGCCCACGAAATTAACAAAAAAAAAAAAAAACAAAAAAAAAAAAAAAAAAACAAAAACAAAAAAAAAAAAAAAAAAAAAAAAAAAAAAAAAGTAAAACAAGAAAAAATGAAAAACTTAGGATTCTGTGGAAAATTCATATCGATTCTGTCAACCAAATTGTCAATCAATGTTGCAATTTCATCCACGAAATTGCAATATATAATTAAAAGAATTGAACAAATTTTCACCAAATTGTAACTTTTATATGATTCTGTGGACAAAATTGGGGGAAAAAAAACACAAAATCCAGTCAGTTTTACACAATTTAATAAAACCTGTTGTTTCATTATAATGTGCATATTTTTGATTTTCGCTCACAAAACGGCATAAGTTTTTACTTTTGTGTGAAAGTTTGTTCTTTCATCCACTAAATCCAGTGACCTTTCAATTCCGAAATCATTATTAAGAAATTCAAATCATCCTATCTAATTTGTCGACGGAAATGGTATTCAGTTCACAAAATCCTAGAAGATTTATCCAGTTTAGTGCACAAAATTGGAAAGAATGATATTGTGTACCCAGAATTGCAATGAAATTACGAAATCGTGTAAAGCTACAGAATCGTTACAGTGGTCATTTTTATGAGTTCCTACAATAACTTGTGGAGGGCATCAGTCACCGCGTCTTGCATTACATCATGTGCTACCGTAACTGCAGACCTACAGACTAAAACGAGGATGTGGTTGTGGACCACAGAGCCCATGCTGAAACGCCGACCCGAAGCTGTATAGTTTACATGTCACTTTATTCCTTGAGGTATCTGTGAAAACCAGCAATATATCAGGTCTTAAATATGCTTATATATCAAGAATTTCTAAGTTCGGCAACTTCTAGCTTGTTCCTGCAGTCAGGTATCACAGTCACCATTGACTTCAGTGACCCAAGACCAGGGGTTAATGCATTCACACCCCACCGTGGCCCACCTACCATCGTGAAACAGACATTGGCTAGGCCATTAACTGGAGTTAATTTAGCTGTCAGTTTCTGTTCTTAGTGTAGGTATAGTTTTCCGTGACGCAGGCCTAAATCCTGATAGTTTCAAAATTTGCTGGAGAGCCCATTTCTACGTTTGTTAGTTTCTTTCTTGCTTGTCTACAAAGCAGGCCTTCTACCTCCAGCGATATAAAATTCGGATTCCATAAACGTGGAGTCTTCTCCAAAAGGCAAGTCTCGTTCAAGAGTTCTACAACTGTGAAGACAGGAATGTCTGCATTTAGCTCAGGCTGGTGAACTGAGGACATGCACTAAATTTTGTTCCTCGGCCTTGTGCTTTCTCATCAACACGCAAAAATATGTGAAACCACTTGATTTAATTTCTTTCGTCTTTTTTCTCTCTCTCCATATTTTTCCTTCTTTATTCAAAAGGTCAGTGGGCCTACACACTTTACGGCATGTAGAGGATGAGGGATTGGTAATGAAAGACAGCACTTGTTGTAATTCGTTAAGATGTCTGCCTCTCTGCCATATTTAGCCGTCATAAAAGAAAAGCAATGTTAGTGACATAAGACTGTATATACCGAAAAAGTATTGTCTCCATTTTACTATACCACTTTATTCGTACCTTTACACAATGTCGTTTACATTGCTTTTATAATTTCCAAAAAAATTTGCATAATGAAAATGACCATAATACGGTCGTATATAAAACGTTAGGCCTTTAACATTACAATTTTCAGACTCTTTCTTTTTTTCAATACAAAATTTCTTCTCTGGTGTTTAAAGGTTCACAATTTTCTACAAATTGCGCTCAACACTATTTCCACAAATGAAATTTGCCCTGGGGTAATTCCCATAGGACTATGTAATTTTAACCCTATCTTTTACAGACTTGTTTATTACAATGTCGGGAGGTCCCGGTACGTTGGAACAGACACTAAAAACAATAGTATGCCAAAACAGAAATTATCCGTACCTCTACCCTTAAGTTCAATCACAGAAAAATGGGCCAAAAGCTAAAGAAAAAATGAGACACCGAAATATATAGACCTATGTATTAAGATTTTTATTGGTAGGTGTGTAGGCTACTGCAAACAACTTTAGGTGATCGATGCTGTAGTGAACCTACCCTACAGGTGAGGGCATATGAAGCATATGAAGACTTTCAAGTTTCAGTCATTTTCCCCTTCAGAAACTTCCAATGGTACAAATCTTGAAGTAAAGAAAAAAAATACACAGTGTTTTGATGAAATAAAACACACACACACAATCACACAGTGTGTGGGCAGAGGTTTAAATGCCTAGTGAAGAATGACAAAACATAAGTCTGTTAGATCTGACAAATAAATGGACTTTTGAGCAAATTTAGAAACTGCCAGAGTGTAGCCTATAGTTGGAGTAGAAACTGGTTTGATAATCAAAGAAAACTCATGTTGATCACCTCAAGCTTTTACCAGATAGCAACCGGTTGCTGCCTGAACACTGCAGTGATCAATTAAAGTGAATTTAACGCTGAGGGTACGTGTACACATTATGGGACTCTGCATAACCCACAGACACAAGCTAGAATTTGAAGAACTTTGAATATCATCATATATAGGCATATTTAAGGCCTGAAATTTTGCTGGTTTATGAACTATACTCCATAGACTACACTGTCATGTGTACACTATACAGTTCGGGACGGTATGGAAGATGTTGAGGGTCCACAGTTGGGGTCCACGTTTTAGCATTGGCTTCATGGTCCGCATCCACATCCGCATCCGCATCCACATTTAACTATGTACACGTGACAATTCAGCAAGCTATTGTTGACTGTGTGACAGGAAACTATCAGCGTTACATTGCTGACTGACCAAAATTGAATGACTTTCCATATATTAGTTGTCCCTTTCCTCAATTTCTAATAATTAGTCCTTTTTTGTTCTTTCTGCCTGCTTTTAGGCCTATTATCTTTTTTATTCTTTTCAGCGCGCCAAATGGGCAAATTTAAAAAATGGAAGCATTTGCGAAACTTGTTAGTTTCTGATAACATCGTCATGGGTCTCTGGTGGTAAGAAATACTAAGCTGTTACAGTTGGCACGCTAGGGTTCAAAACGTCACATTTTACCGATTCCGTGAACAAAATCGATAGCATTTTTCATTCTATGTGTTTAAGAATTTTATGAACAAAACTGGAGTAGTTTTTGCGATTTCAGGTACGAAATCGAGAAACTTAACGAATCTGTTTACAAAATTGTATCATCTTTAGATTCCCCTGAAAAAACTGTTTTACTTTTAAACCTTTTTTTGCACGTAAAAGCTAAGCTTTTAAGCAATTGTGGATAAAATTAAAATCCTTAACTTCTTCTGTGGACAAAATTGGTAAATTAAGGGATTTTGTGGACAGACCTGATAGACTTACCCTTGTTGTGGAGGGAATTGACACAATTAACAGCTCGTTAGACCCCAATATTTCAATCCTGTGGACAAAATTGAAAAAAGCTTACACTTTTGTGCACGAAATTGATAAAGTATTACGATGCCGAGCACAAAATTCAACAAGCTTGTTGTATTTTGTGAAATACTTTCAGTTTTGTGATCTTTTTGCAGTTTCGTCCACAAAATGGTAAGAGTAGTTTCACTTGTAGTGGGGCTTCGATTTTGTAATTTGGTCTTACACTTTTGTGTATCCTGTTGCGATTCAGTCAACGAAAACATTAAGTATTACGATCTCCTGCACGAAATTGATGATGTTTCATTCGGCACCCTTTACTAGGAAACAGTTTAACAAACATGTGAAATTATGATTTTGATTCACACATGTTAACATTTTGTACATATATAAAATGATAATTGAGTTTTACATATATAAAACGATTTACATATATGTGAAATAGATTTATACATATACAAAATAGTTTCATACATATGTGAAATAAAGATATAATATTACATATGTTTAAAACTATTTAATATATGTCTAAAACTTTTGCACATAAGGATGATACTACTTTCCATTTGCAAAATCATTTTAAGTTATTGTTTACATATGAATTTATTTTTGCATATAAGTCTAATCAATTAAACCTGTGTAAAAATATGTTCACATATGGATAAACATGGAAAATGCTAAAGCGCCTTGCAATGAGTATAAATTAAAGTATCAAAGAGTAAAATCTAAGGTTAACATAATGTTGCATATAGTGGCAGGAAACAGCAGGAGGGGTAATAAAAACATTTTTGACCGATTGAAGATTGATGTACAGCGTTTTTTCTGAGACAAGAGTTAAAAGAAGAGTATGAACTAGTTTGAACTTGCAGCCTGAATGCAGGCGCCATGGAAGTAGCCAATCGTGGCCAGCTTGCACCATGTGCACACATGTGAGGGCCAATGCCCTCACACGTGACCATGCCATTTACAAAAGTACCAAACAGTATTTTGGTGTTTGGTGGCCATAAACTGGCCTATTATCATTGCAATCCATCTATTGCCTACAAAAAGGAAAAAAAAAAAACTTATGCAACCAGAAAATACGTCGCCAGCTACGTTTGCAAACTTCATACAACGACTTGATGAAAAACAGGGAAGGTAACAACTTCTCGGCATGATTTTATTTGCCAAATACAGATTTGTCACCTTGATTGTTGGTGGAGCTGTAGCCTGCTAGCAAGAAACCCCAAAGTGAGATGACTCATGCGAGACACTCCCAGGCACTTCAGCCAGAAGGGCACAGCTGCAAACTCTATGTGAATGGGAAAGGTAAGGGGTTCTAGGGACACAAGTGAAGGTATGCCACTCTCGACCAAAGCACCTAGGCTGACCCCCAGCCTAGGGAAAAGGTTTTTGAGCACACACACACACACACACACACACACACACACACACACACACACACACACACACACACACACACACACACACACACACACACACACACACACACACACACACACACACACACACACACACACACACACACACATACATATATATTGTAATACATGAAATGAAATATAACAAAAGAGAAATTATTGATCGTTTAATTACTTTCACAAAATTGAAACTACATGACTAATTATGTTGTCTAGCCGCAAAGTCTATAAATGTTCATGCGTAGACATGGTTACACGCCCGTCAGTGGAATTAATAAATTAGCCCATTCAGACTGGTAGCATGTTTCAAATGTAGCCAAAAAGCAATTGTAATGACCCTGGAGAGTTAAGGACCGTAGAGCTTGTAATGACCCTGGAGAGTTAAGGACCATAGAGCTTTTAAATGTATCATATAATATAACATGTACAATTGAACAGTTGTAAAAATAATTTAAAAGCATGAAACCAGCATAGTAAAAACTATATTCTACCTATATCAGGTCTGGCAAACGATTGGTTGGATATATCAAGTCGATTTGTCCTTCTTGTTTGCCAGGCACAAGAACTCTAAGGTTGGCCACAGAGGACCAGTGTTTTCTTTTGGATAATCAATAGTTCCATGCTTGCTGCAGAATTCATATCCCTAGCTGTGCCCACGCCTATCCATACCATACCATACCCTTATATTGAGCAATAGCAACAGTTCACAAAGTGAAACGTATGTAGGCAACTGACTGTAACACTGCCCTTTCCACACAGCTTGACCACGAATGCCCTGTTAGTAGAGCAAAAAGAAGTAAAACTTGTATATTGTGGTTATTACCGTGGTACACCTGGGACTAACCGCAAAGACCAGGCTGATAATGTATGGTTATTTTAATGCATTTGGGAATTGCATCTGGTTTCCACCGACCTGTCAGCCTGTCGTAAACTCCCTTAAAAAATCCCAGATAGCTGCACATATGCCGAAGGTGTGACATTTGTGGGTTTTGCTGTCCAGGTGACAGAAATTTAGACCCGCTTTGAGCTTCTGATCGACCTTGCCTTACAAACTGGATAAAGCACTACATTTAGGAACATGTTGCCTGACCATGCCACACAAAGCCATGGTGCATTGTATCAGCAACTTTACTGGGTGGCTACTAGTATAAGTAGCCGGAACGTTTTATAAATGTGGTTGTCCTGTCAACTTATGTTTGAAATTTCTGAAACAGACTTTAATTTCTATTGGAATTGGAGACTTGGTCACGATGGACACATTATCAATCTGTAGAACATTCCTTGCAGCAGACCTATTGGACAGCGCAAATCCACCTACTGGCGCACATATATAAAACACAAAAGACAACATTGCTCTATAGAGCACCTGGTCAAAGGGTTACAAAGCTTACTGCATAGCTTGCAGTATAGGTTAAGTGATGGGCAAGCACATATCACACGAAGGTTTAAGGTGAAAGGCACCTTCTATTATTCTTTTGAATTTCAAAATATTTGGTAGGGTCTGCAAACCCTTGCAATTTGGGGAATGTGCTTTATCTAGAAGGTATGAATTACCCAATACTTTGTGGCGTTATGGCTGTTGGTGTTTTTTTAGAAACCTGTTTCTAACCTAAGTATCTATAAATTCATCAATTATCAGTCACTTATCATGTATTAAGTGTCAAGAGAAGTTAATACTTATGTACATTGTGACATACTTATATGTCAAAACGTATTGTTCTTTGTTCATGGAGGGAATATTTAGTGTTTTTTCTACATCTTGCACTAGAGAATTACCAGAATATTCGGCACTAGGGAGCCCATGTGTGTTAGGGACTTTCCAAGAAACTGAGAAAACGGAAATTATAAGCTCCATTATAGCCATGTGAAATCTCAGAACTAGTCTGTAAGGACAATTTGTACATGGAGAACATATTTCCCCATTACAAGTGAGAGCGGAATTACAACCAACAGGCCATATCTGCTCCAGCCTCTTGATCTACATGCAAGCAATAATGACATTTCTTTTTTGCGTAATGTGAGGTAGATGGTACATCTTAAGAAGGCATGCCCTGGAACACATGCATGCACAGGATAGGGAAAGCACCAATGACTGTACTTCCCTTATCTTCATTTTTGGTCTTTTGTGTGTGGCATGCAACACATCTGAGCATTTTGAAATTTTTTTCTTGGGTAGGCAAAGTTCCATTTGGACTGCATCAAGGGCTCTGTACCCAGAAACACAAAAGTTTGAAATGGACACAGTTTGTTAGTGTGCAATTGGAATATCCAGCACCTCACAAAGAGAGAAACGTCGTCTAAGGGTATTCTTGCATCCCTCCGCCATTGGGTATGTATTCCAAACATCGTTCAGGCAGGGAACACATTTTTCCACCCATCATGTTGACAAAGGTGTATTCATGAGTGGAGTTCATGGCCTCAAGCATTTTAAATGAACTGTATGCTTCCATTTGAAGACAAAGATCGTAATACTATTTTCCCTTGCATGTGAAGCTAAACAAACTGCTATCTTTTGGGTGGACCGGTCGAAAAACATCTTAGTTGTTGATTTTGCTATGAAATAATTAGGGCCCAAAGACCCGAGACAAAGTACAACATCATCTATGCCTTAATACTGTACATTTACCCAGTTGTGGGGAATGCCTCTGTTGACAGACAAAATCTCATCAAAACCTCATCACTCTCTGAATAGAATATGAAGGATGTGAATGAAGTGGCAGTTTTGGTATTTTTCTTATGATGCAAGCCTAAAAGGCTGAAGTGTAAGTCCAAAAAAGGCTTTGAAAGAAAAAGGCCCAGGTATGGGCCCTATGATCAATTTATTTTTTGTATTTTTGACATAATCTCTGCATAAACTCTTGCACTCTTTGGATTTTAATATGTTTGACCAATTCGGTCTCGTTCAAAGCCTACAGACAAAACACAAGAAACACCATACCAGAAAATCAACTTTGTTTTGGGGATACACTCTGAGGTATCCCTATAACTTTCCTAACTTGTTGGGGTAGGAAGTTTCCTTTGAGTTGGTAGGTCGGGAGGAGACAGGACGCCAGCTTTCGTTTGTGTGGTGTGTGTGTGTGTGTGTGTGTGTGTGTGCGTTTTTGAGACATCTCATGATGGGGTGGGAGGTAGAACACTTGAAGCATATGAGTTTGTGGTCACAGGGTCCAAAACATTCCTTTCTAGGGTGAAAGTTATGATATTTTTCTTTTCTTTTCTTTTCTTTTCTTTTCTTTTCTTTTCTTTTCCTCTCTTTTCTTTTTTTTTTCTTTTCTTTTCTTTTCTTTTCTTTTCCAATTTTTATTTTGGGATCAAACTGGCTGATCCCTGGACTGGTCATCATGCTTTTAAACTGAACTCAAAGATATTGAAGAATCCATAGTGACATTTTTCACTTCCTCCCATCTCAGTCCTTCATACTGACAATTGCTACTAAACATTCTGTCATAATACTACCAGCCTCCCGCTTCCTTGGCCACGTTGCAAAAGAAATTGTTGTACATTACATGGAAGATGGGCTCATCAAGAATGATGACAGACATAAAAATATGGAATGCTTTTGTCCACTCCAAAAGAAGCAACTTTTGTTTGGATGGCCTCGATACCAGTTGAGGAACTTGGTCTCCACTATCCAAAGTACAAAGCTTAACCGGTGGGTCTTCTTCTTTTAACAACAAATAATATCCACTTATTTCCCTCTCCAGATCTTTTGGCACAGATGCAGAGACGCTTAGGCATGGATGGGTCATGCTACTGAGCACTGGGTAGATTTTGTAGGAAGGAAAGGAAGGAAGTTGGTGACAACTGAAGCTGCTGGAACTTCACTGATGCCTGTCGTATGCTCTGCTGTTTCAACTGTAATACCTTGGGTATGGATAGAACGACCCTGCAAGATCTGATCAGAAGTATTCACAGCTCAGGAAGTCCAGGTAGAATAGCGGGCTTCCAGCGATGAGGATTCAGGCTGTTCAGTGTTTCTCCTGACATTTGCGGAAGAATGCTTATTTTTGTAAGTTGCATCAAAGGCTAAGTACCTCACTACCAGGTATCAGAATTGATATTCTGTGCATTTAAGCGCAACTGGGAAAGTGTATAATTAAACTTGATGAAATGCCACGGCAGGCTTCCAGGTGTCTGACAAATCCAAGAAGCTCTGGTAGTGCAATTGCTGTGGAATGTTAATGGGGACTAAAAAAATGATTCCCGTATCCATATGATACGGGTGTAGCCTGTCTGAATGGCAAAGGGTGTGGTTTTGCTCTACTGAGACATCGTACACATTTTATGGTTTGAAAGCGTATACACAAATGTTTTAAGAAAGCAAGTATTTATTGTTGTATTTGAAAAATGATTTGCAACAGGTGTTGCATTTATGATTATCATGCTCTGGTGCAATGGATCCTGTAAAACCAGTAAGATGCCACTTACATACACCTGCAAAAAAGTGTGCATGAGTGAAGATCATATGCAACATCCTAAGACTCAAATAACAATTACCAAGCATAGTACATGTAATCCAAAATTGCAACTAGCTGGTAAGGTGCTAAGCCAAGCATACTTTAGCAAAACAGAGGAACCCAAAGTATGCCTCCAGAGCCACGAGAGCATATAGCCAGAACGACTAAGCCAAGCATATTTTAGCAAAACAGAGGAACCCAAGGTATGACTCCAGAGCCACTAGAGCATAGAGCCAGAACGACTGGGGATGGTGGGGTGGGGTTTGTAATGTGCAAATGACTCAAATGAAATATAGATACAATGAGGATTTTTTTCACGATGGATGCAGTTCAAACCATATTCAAACAGACATGAATTATTCAATGTTTGCGAAAGAGAACATTGATAACCCTCCACACGCTGTGAATTCGTGTGCCCAGGCCATATAACAAACTGACAAAGGGCAATAAATGCAAGAAGGAAACGGAGAAAACAAAGGGAATTTGCGACTCGAAACGCTTCAACATACTGGCAGCATTCCTTTTTCAGTAGGGACAAAAAATTGCAATAAAAATTAATTGTATATGGATATGGGTCCCCTATGTGACCCATACGAAACTTACTGCTGTGCAGCCAAAAGTAAGAATGCATATATGAGTACTTCTATCCATGGGAACAATGCATTTAGGGTTCCAAATGTACCACAACCCCTAAGAGGTCCTCATCAGGGAAAGTATTGACCATGCCTATCAAGGAAACCTTAGGAAATATGGCAGTGATCTTACCTATACCCGAGCTGGCCCTTGAAGTAATCCTAGCAAGAACAATAGAATTAGTAAAGAACTGTAAACAGCATTATAAAGTACTATCCAGCACCACTGCATTGGTACGTCTGAACTATGCAAGAGCAAAAAAACCCCAACTTGACTAACATATCGTATGAGCCCTGAAAAATACACATGTAAATAAAGGCAGGTTTGTTAACATCAGGGAAAACAAGGAGGAAGTGCTTCAGCGGCCATAATGACCAACAAGTAAGATAGGGAATCAGGCTAAAATGGGTCGCCAAGATGGCGGCGCCCCAGTATCTTACCTAAAATTCTACTAGTGGGCCAGAATTTTCATAACGGCCCCATGAACAACACTTCAGGTGATATCCACATCTTGGCTGGCATGGACACAATTTTTTTCTTCAAAAAATGTCTGCCGCATCTTTTCCTAGCTTCCAGAGGTGGTAGATATTATGGCCTTTTCATGCAGATCCGGCATGAACAGTTTGGCTTCGAGTAAAGCTTAGAGTTTGTTTCAACAGTCTTCTTCAGTAGCTGCAGTGATAGACCAGGAAGGGAGGTGTGGAAACACATGGAGCATCACCACTTTAGACACGTGATGGAGGATCACGTATTGCTCCGATGTGAAACACATGCGCGAAAATGACATGTCTGTGAAAAGGGAAAAATAGGTGCCTTTTCTACAAAAAACATTTTTCCAGCAAAGTGTTTTCTATATTCCAAAATGTTCTTTCATGTTCTTTGGTAAACCAGACAAGGTTTACCACCCTGTGTCCTTTTCACATGCATGCACTGATCGGGTGGCCGATATATGTGAATGGAAATCAAAATTTATGAGGGATAAGGAATGAAAACGTACTCTTATATTTTATCATTATAACAATTAATCTCCTGCAAAGTATAAATTAGGAAAGATGTCTCCCCGCTTGTATTAATGATTGCTAAATCTTGCCTTGTAATGCGCATTAATATTTGTGTATTATAAACCCAATATGCGATTGGGAAACCTTTACTTACCTTAGTGGGGTTCTCGTAATGTAATACAATAAGCTAGCCACAACACGCTCAAGGCCTTTGTCAACCCATATGTCATATCCGTCTTTCCCATGTTCGCAAAACATAAACATACAATACCGACGTATAGTGCACAATTTGAGCTTTGTCAAAACTTGCAATTGCATCACAGACAGCCATTAATTGTCCTCAACTCGCATAAAATTGTTTAAATCATTTTAATTGACAGTAATTTACATTTATATGACTTGAACCATCCACAACTAATGCTGAACGTCCAATCACGCACATAGTCACACTTGTAATGATTATAGTTTCTGCAGTATGAATTAAGCATAACTGTTTTTTATCCCTGAGAATAAAATGATTTGGGGTTCAGTACAGAAATTATGTTCTGTGGTTTGTGGTGGTCTGCACAAGTTTAGTATGGATAGGTCAGTCACCAAATTTGTATAAGGACGCTAGATGGGACGATTTTATCGTAAAAACGAGACGTATATATATATATACATACATACATATACATACATACATATACATATATATATATATATATATATATATATATATATATATATATATATATATATATATATATATATAATGAAAAAATATACAAGTCACATTCTCAATTGAGCAACGCGTGCAGGTACCAAAGCATACACTTTGGTCTCATATTTTCTTTCTGTCGACTTCAGGCTGCACTGGAATGCCAGAGAGAACCCGACTGGCAACTACTGGCCTTATGTTGCACATACACTGCCCTATAAATCCATGTTAAGATGGTCTGAATTTTTCCAGGCTTTCAGGAAAAAACGGTGAAAAGGTGAAAGTGTAAACTTGTTGAAGAATTCTGGAATCCAATCTGTGCCAAGTTTTGACCCTGTGAAAACCATTCAACAAAGCACTTTGCAGGCAATGCGCCCAATGTGATCCCAGGAAAGCTGTTGACCTACAGCATTCTGTGATATATCTGCACGTGTAAGCATACTGGGACTTGAATGGTGAAATTACAAAGAACAGGAGTCAAATATCTAAATATCTATCTGCAACATCTGGAAGAATTTCAGAGTTACATGTAAATAATGGCAACTGTAGTATGAAACAGTTGGAGTCTGGAATATTCGCAATTTGCATATTGGTGATATACCATCAGTGATATAAGAATCCTGGTTTATGGGTATCTTGCAGATTGGGTCATTTGGTAGGAGTGGTCTGATACTGAAATTTCTTCTGATGCCCAATACCGAATACTTTGCATCCACCCTTTATTGATACTGAGTACCCAATACTCATATTCAAACTACTTGTAAGTAAGTTATTGCCATATACCTTCTGGAATCTTTTGCCAGGGGATGGTCTTTGGAAAGCATATCGGCAATGTCTACCTGAGTACATCTTTTGCTACTCACGCTTTTTGATTGATTGCCTGCCTGTATAGCACTTATTGAGGTCTTATATTCTAAATGCTATTGCCTGCGTCTTACTGACACATTTGGTGACATTAGTAGTATTTGAATGCTGGGCAGTCTGCCCTCTTGAAAATGTGGCTTTGCACAAAAGGCATTGTGCTTTAGATGTGTCAGCAGCGACTGACTTCGAAATATCTCCAAACCAGACTAGAATTACTATAGTCTATCAACCTTGCTCTACGGAAACGGATTTTGTGAATATTACAACAATGGATTATTACTTGCCGACATATCTAATGCATAACCTTTTTTCATCAATATACCCTACTTTTGAGGCATATGTGGTAGCTATATGCACTTTGTATATCTTTTCAGCCGCATTTTGGGGCATTTCTGCGGCCGCAAGCAAAAGTTAGCGCAATCCATATCGTCCGAGAAATGATAAGTGCGCGTGCGCACATGTGATCAACAGATCCTTTTAAACTGCCGGCACCGTCCGTGAGAAGACCGCAAAAACGCTAAAATTGCTGGTTACAGAAATAAATACAAACCACACTGCAAACAAATTTCTTTCAAGAGTTAGGTAAACTGCTCAGATTTGGTTATGTATGAAATACATGGTCATTTTGCCCGCTGTTTACGAAATATTCGAAAAATTCCCTTCCGTAACTCAGGGTTGACAGACTATAGTGCCCATCGTCAGTATATATTATACACCCATGGCAGGAGGGCGGAATGGCAATGCAAAAAATTAATTTTGATACTTTAGTTCACATGTACACTATGACAGGCAAAGGTATTGGACTTTATTGTGCCAGCCAGTTGTGTTCAAAAAAAAAAAAAAAAAACAAAGCACAACAAAGTGGAGATTACAGTAGCCATTAAAAACATTCCTACTTGTTAAATCACTTAATTGTAATTGGAAACAAAAACATACTTCTGCCAAATTTGCAGTTTTTTTGTAGCCTTATCAATTTTGCTATTGACCATGGATCCATGTAAAGTAACATGTTAAACACGTTTATCTATTCACAGAACCACCCAAAATAACATGTTTAAACGTACTGAGTCAAAAAAACTACGCGTATATTGTTTAATTCGTATTTTTTGGACGATGGATAACAACCCAACGAAGTTCGAGCGCTTTTGGCGATCTTTGACCTGTGACGTCACGTCAGGAAGCGTCTTCGCGAAACTTGCCAAGCTTGGCATCAAGCTGTCATGTCAGACAGCGAAGGAAGCGCAAGTGATGTTCCATCAGATGCCTCCTGCAGCCCTGAGTCGGAACAAAGTCAATCAGATGTTGGATCACAATACGAATCCGAAGCAGAGATGGATCCATATGAGTATGATCCAGATGCACCAGCCGACGATCGGGGAGAAGCAGAAGACGTTCAGGAAGAAGAGGATACAAGACGATTGGAAAATACAGATTGGTATGTGCAACTTGAGTTTATCGGCCTGAAAGAAGTTAGTTTGTGGTGGAGCAAGTTTAGTGTTTAGGTAAAAAACAATTTGTTCTTAGTTGTTATCATGCTATTTTTCTTTCTGATTCAGGATTACCATATTTGCCCGCAAAATGCGCTCTATCTTTCGAAAATTCTGTGATTATCGCCCATTTGGAAGAAGGCATGTCTATTATTGTAACGTTAGTGAGTTATGCTGGCCAGTCAACATGATCGGCGTTTATCTGTTTATCAAGGTAGCTGGCAGAATAGGGTAACGTTAAACAGTAAAGAGTTGAAAGTAGTACACCTCAGCTTTATGTGTGAATACAATATTTTTGCCGTCTATGTTTTGAAGTTACCAGTAACGCTAGTGTCAATTATTGACAATAATTACTTTGGACGAAAAGCATACTGAAATTCAGATGCTCGATGATATGATTATAAAAGACTCTTTTCACGTTAATACTTTACTGTGGTTCCTGGAAGGCAACATGACTCAAACTTTAGCGAGAAAGAGAGTGAGAGAGAGGGGGGGGGGGGGAACTTCGAGAGAAAAAGTTTATGTGTAGAAAAGTGTACAAGGTGGATTGAACTTCTAACAATAAACTGAAGGGAGTCACTGTATTTTCTTTGGATGTCATAATGATATTTTTTCTGTCAGAAAAAAATATTGTTGCTGTTGTTATTATTATCATTATTATTGTTATTAGTATTCTTTCATGCTCAGGCTTAATCTGAAAGGTAATAGAATACATTGTTCATCATCAAAACCCCATCAGGTGGGTTTTTGACATCATGTATTGTATTCCTACATTCACACACTTGGACCTGGCTGGTTTACTCGTCAGCCCTTGAGGCTTGAAGTTATGCAAAACAGTGAATTAATCAATTTGGGTGTCGGATACTAAAGATGGGGATGGAGAATATAATTCTTTCAATTCATGTTTTGGGGGATCCTGGAAATGTGTATTTTGATCATTGTGGTGCCTGTCTGAGAGTGAGATCATCAAGTGACTGTCTGGGGCCAGTGTCTGCCCTGTCATTAATGGGGGAAAATCGCTCTCTTCAAAATTATTTTATGTTCACAAGATCAAATATCCATGTTGGGAGTACATTATTTGGGTATGAATAAAAACAATTACAAAGTAAATAAGATTGATAATAAATATCTATAATAGGCCTAAATATGTAACTGGGAATTGACAGGTCAATGTCTTCAGCACTAACATGCAGAAATTGCAGTAAATAAAATGAACACAATTTGTGTTGTCAGCCTATCTGTAACAAAATACAAGTAATTAAATACATATTGAATTCTCCTTTGAAAAGAGAGAGAGAGATAGAAAAACATAAATAAAGGAAATATGTACTTTGCAGCAAGTGAGTCGATATTCATTAATACAAGTAGATTTGTTGTAAAGGATACTTATTGCTCATTAGGATGACTGATAGTCTTCTCCCCCCCCCTCCCATTTTAATGTAGCATGTCCATTACGAATAATTAAAGTGTGCTCAATTTTTTTAAATTAAAAAAAAAGGTTCCATCAATTTACTCCAGCTCTAAACTTTCTAGAACTATAGTATTTTGTATTCATTTTTGTTCGTATAGGTGTCTTTGTGGTCACCGTCAGCTAATGGAGACAGCTGACGAATCTGTTTGCTGCCTGGAGTACCCCGAGGTAGAGGAGAAGATGAGGGCCTTTGAGGTACCCATACAGTGTATCGTAGAACATCAAGGCTTTGCTGATGTATGTCTCAGCCCATGGACTCTGGAGACAGCTTGGCTCTAGTACAATCGCCAGTACCCAAACAACATCCGGGGTCAACATGCCATTCACAAGTATGTAATCACACAAACATGTATTACTTGCCTGTTTTCAGAGACAACTCCACTGAGCAACCATACATATTTTTCGGACAGTCTCACAGACAACAAAAACTGTGCTCTCTTTGTCAGAATGCATTTTGACTTGCCCTACTGTACTACCTAACATGGCTCTACAGCTCTCTCTGGAGTCTGCTTGTCCCGGGACAAGTTTTCCTATTTTTACTTTATTTCTTCAAAATTTACTTCTCCCGGACAATAAAACATACAAATTGTTGAGCCCTGCTTAATAGCAGAAAGCAACCCCATTAAAATTTTTCGTCTGTCCTGTGCACTGTGTGCAGCGTCACTGAAGACAGGGACAACAGTTACTGCCAATAGAACTGTATAACTTCAGTGTATTGTGTCGCAACTAAAATCATATGCAGTGGGACTTATTCAAAATTACGAATTAATACGAGTGAGCATCAAACATTCCAAAACCTTGCAACTTAAGACCTGGTTTAGGAACCAAAGTCATTGTTGTAACCATTCTTACTGGTAAAAGTAATTAACCAATCTTAGAATTAAGGAGGGGGGGGATAGAATAGATTTACCTTTTAAGGCACCAGTATTTTATTGTGTGTCTCCCATGTCCCTGCCTCTAAAAAGTGGGTCAGATGGTCGGTTAAAATTAAAAAAAGGGAAAAAAAAAGGTCATGAATTGTCATAATTTTGATGGAAAGCTGTTGCAGTTAAGCCTTTTTGTGCAACGTTTGAGGCGAATAAGTTGATATCAACTCAATCTACAATCCAAGTTAACAATTCAACATGATAATCCTTTATTGTGTTTATCTTCTATATCCATCATCATCTTTTTTTTTCTCAAGTAGTCAATTTTTGGATAAGCAGGGTCCTGGAATGTGGGTCAGTCAGTAAACATTAAGAAAATAAGTTTTTTTTTATTATTAGGGTCGCCCCTCAAAACAGGGTCCGTTGGGACATGGGACACCAAAAAATACCTGTGCCCTTAGAGTGAATTTCAATAATTCAATTGACTGTGATGGGACTAATTACTACACTTTTTTAAACAATGGTTGGCCTGGTACTTTTCTTGCCTCAAATATTTTTTTCTCTCTCCCTTTTTTTTCTCCCCAGGAAGTACAGGTACACAGGATACCGGCAGATGGTGCGTTGGTGCTGGGGAGTTATAGGGAAAGAAAATCGGCTGCCCGTGCCATCCTGTGTGGTCCATTAAATTCGCTCCACTTACCCTGCAGTGGATCCACAAGACCAGCAATACAAGGGCTTCAAGTGGCCAACATTACATTGACAGTGAATACAATAAATTATGAATCATGTTGGTCAGATGTCTCGCACATAACTGTACAAATCATCAGAACTATATTGAATTTTATTGTACATAAATTTGTTTTAATACTGTTCAATACAATGGATGTTCCACCATCTTCATGATCTTGTGAAGTATTTACAAGGATTTTAACATGACATGATATATAACATATACTTCTTGAGCCCTCATAAAGTCACGACCTCATCCACTGAAGTTCTTTTTGTGCATGTTTATTATCATATTTTCCCTCTCGAGGATAGAGGGGTTTTTTTTCACTTCATATGGTCCCACACTTGGAGATACACTGAATTCACATATTTAGAATGACATTAAACCATAAAAGTTTGCAGCATAAACTTAAAGGCTACCCAGTCAGTAACCCATACCTACCCCATATTGTGGAGTAAAACCCGAGATTTTTACAATTACCATACTTAAGAAATATGATTTGACAGGTCCACGGGAAAAGTACCTGATTGAAATTTAAGTTGAATCACCAGGAGTTGCTTACAACCTATTCATTTAATTTCCAGTTTCCAGATACACCTGGTGGTTTGTCCCATTCACAATGAATAGCTTATGAGGTCTCTTCTGTAGACATGGCAGTACATATAGGAATGATGCATGCAGCTTGCCTATCATCACTTTGCTGTAAATGGAGATGGCATTGTAAGAAATTATACACCTTAAAACTGAAGTAATACATACATACAAGACAATTTTAGGCGACCACTACACACACAATGATGACTACCGAACAAAAATTAACTGCGAACCAGTTATCTCAGAATTTTACAAGCATTCCTAACTTATTTATCTTCACAATTAACTTGCTTGCTGGACTGAAGGTGCTACCATGAAAAATATTTACATTAAGGCATCACTTTATCAACCAAAGCTGAAACAATAAATATATACAAAATTGTAGTACCATTATCTACAAAGCAAATACATAAATAACATGTAGTATTGGCATTACCAACAGCACCAAATAATTCTATCTATACATAACACATATACCACCACCATCTGGCCAAATAATATAATTATATACTTACATGTACACCTACCATTTTGGTACCACCACCACCACTTAGGCATACGTGTATTTATACATCAAACACGTGTACCACACCACCCTAACATAGACATTTTAAAGTAATTTTCTTACACCCTGAACCCTATGTAACCATGATCATAGGCCTTGTTTGAAGCTGGTGTTGCCTTATCAAATTATGGTACATTATGGGAGTCTGAACCAGAATGGAGAATTTTTCTCTTATCCTCTCTCCGTGATCACAATTGTAATTGAACAAGCTTAATAAATGTTAAAATTAAGCATGTACATGAAAAGGATACTTATTTCTGAAATCTAACCTCCGGCTATTTGCCTAATGAATGTATTATGGAATACTAGCCAAGGAACCATTCATGTCATTGATTTCAGTACTTGTACATGTCTGAGTGTTTGTAATAGTGACTTCCAGCAACCTGACTTGTGTGCGAAGAATGCCATAATCTACATGATGTGCTACATGCACACATCAGTTTGCTAAAATTTGCTTTTGATAAAAGCTGGCACATTGGTTACTCCATGCTCCAACAAATTGCATGTACCATTGTCCAGGACAACCCAAATTCCAATCAGGGCAAGCAAAAGAAGGAAAAAACTTGTCCTAGGGACAACCTGAAATTTTGCTTTGTCAAACACAAATGAACTGGGTAGCCAAGAAAAATTAAAGGGAGCCCAGTAAATTTTTAAATTACTTGCCCTGTGGACAACGGCCTTAAAAACACTTTTGTCATACCCTCACTCCAGCAACATAAAACCAGTTAATCATGTTTACTGAAGTTAAGCGGTGAATTATTCCATTAACATTTATGGCCATCACCACTACTACAATGGTTAATTATAATGTATATGTGAACATAACCATCTAGTCATGGGAAAAGCAGTCATTATTTATCAAGACAGCTATAAATGAGTTAGTTCACATAAAGCCATCACCATTGTCTACCGTTTGAGAAGCATGCAGCCGTTCAGTACAATGTCAGCTCATTGAACCTGCTTACATATTTGGCCACTGCATCCTGTTTATTCACCCTCACAACTTTTGTGTCCTGAGAGAGTGGCTTTGGAATGGTGGCCCTTAAGTTGTCAATAGATGCCACAAGTTGTTTCCTGTGTTGGTCATATGATGTGCACAGGTACTTCATCAGTCTTCTGGTGTAGTCTGGAAGAAAATGTAAATTGTTCAGCTCAGCATTAATAATAATTAATTTATAATTTATTTCTCATATAGCGCCCATTCTGGATTTCCGCTGACAGGCCATTTACAATTAAAAAAAACCCAAACATTTTCATATTATAATTATCATCGTAAATATAGGAAAAAAAATCTTTGTTTAAATTTTTGTCCCTTATACTACTGCCAGTATAAATGATCTATTTTCTACATCTCTTGTATATATATTATAATGTATAATATGAATATACAAGGTACAGGCTTTTGAGTTCATGTGTAATTACTAGACTAAATTTTCACCGAGCCAGCAAGCATCCCCTCCCCCAATACCACTTCTTGTCTTCTTATTGACCTTGTGCTCCTCGATACATTCAGAAACAATAAAAATAAGTTTGTTGCTATTAAAGCAGGCAGCCCCCCCCCCCCCCAAAAAAAAAGATCAGTGTATGTTCTTGTACAAACACATACTGTAGGTTGGCTTGACTTTCTCTTTGCGCACAGTGGCTGCCATTTTTTTGAAACGCCTGTACCTGATGCTAAAGCTGGGCAGTCCTTGCTTGTTGGTCGCTTGCATTCTTGTACTGTTTTCGTTAAAATGCATGGCTGCCAGGTATGTTCTAAAAATAATTAGAAAACTAGAACAGACTGATTTTCCAACCGAAAATCAAATGTCTCCCGGTGGAACACTTCCATCTCTGAATAAGCTACAGGTGATAACAAATTACAAATGACCAAGTTTGCTTGAAAATTACAATCCTATTTTAGTTCTCACCTAGATACATTGCTCTATCAATTTTCATCAAGTTCTTCAAGACTTATTGCAGAGAAACTAATTTCACATAATTGACCCTGTGACCTTGAAAATTAGGCCAAGGTCACCCAAATATAATCCCAACCTTGGTCTTACCTTGATACATAATCCCACTAAGTTTCATCAAATTCCATCCTGTTCTTCATCACTTATCGAACGGAAACCAATTTCACATAAGTGACCCTGTGACCTTAATAATTCACTCAAGGTCATAAAAATACAATCCCAATCTAGGTCTTGCCTAGATACATAATTCTACCAAGTTTCATCAAATTCTGTCAAGTCCTTCAAGACTTATCGCACGGAAACCAAGTGTTGAAGAACCTGAACAACAACAACAACAACAACAACAAGAAGCGGAAGAAACGGGCACTAAAACAATATGTCCCCCGGCTTCCACCGGGAGACATAATTACAGCTACAAGAGAAATGAAACAACAATTGTTGGGAAAAGGGCACTTGAAAAAATATATACTTCTGATTTATTTTAATTATCTCACTAAGAGCTGTGAAATGGTGAAAGCTGTCAGTGTCGAGTTGAAGACCGAATTAACAGCTTGAATCCACACACATTTGAGTGCCAAGGCATGCAGCTGACCGAGACCATTACTTGTGAAACTGAACAACAACTAGGAATGTAGGTACAAGTACTTGAAGGAGAGGTCTTTCCACATTGAATCACTGTATATCAAATCATATCATTAGTACTTTGAGAAGACAAAAGAAGCTTATGGATGCGAAAGAGTTAAACGTTTGATTTTTTTTCACTGTTGGTCAATGTCATTCAAAGCTTAAATATTATTTACAAGTCTTATTCTTAGCTGTTTCAGAAATGAAAGATAAATGAAGACTGAAGATAATAATTGCATGACCAAGTAATTTTTAACTAACCAATACCACCCCAAATAAATAGTTATGGGAATGTCCCTTTTAGTAATTGATACCTTGTAAAACTTACCGGCACAGCATTCCCAAATAGGAGAAACCAGTGTGCTTTGGAGCGAATCTCAACACAAGGCTATGAAAGGCTTCTATTAAGGAAGTTTGGTACTTTGGGCTCAGTTTTCGGACATCCTTTACGACATTTTGTTGAGCATTATCTCCGAGAGTTCCAGTACCTGTTTGCTACCTGCCACAGAAGTATTCAGAATGGATATGTTAATGTCAATGTCAGAATACCAAGTACCAAAACCAAGAACAAAGGAAGTTTTTTAGTTTTTTTTTTCAACCTTCATGACCCACTCAAATGTTTTTAAGAAATCTGGATAATGTTCAATAATTATTATTGTTCAATGCTTTATTCAGTAAAACGTCTATGTAGTGGGCACTATTGGGTGCCCACTTCCAATCGTAAGGTGATGGCCACTCCAGACAGGTGGCATTAACATGTGGTTAACAGGAAAAATCAAACAGGACCACAGAAAAGTGCCCATTGCTAGGAGGTGCCCACTCCAGAGAGGGGCCTGCTAATTGAGGGTTATCTGTAATTTCAAACTCTTCCTGAAAGGATAAGAGATAATTCTGAATACATTTTCGCCCCGTTTTTACCCAGAAAAAAAACCTTGCAACAAAAGTCAGATTAAGTATTTGAAAAGTGCTAGCATTTTGTATTTACAATGTATAAATATGGAAGCAAGTACATGTGGTAAATTTGTTAAAATATTACCTTTCTTCAGCCAAAGCTTTCTCGTTTTCCTCCCTGTCAGTTTCCCATGTGCACAATTCTTGTGGCTGTTTTGCACATGCTCCAACATTCCGCGCCACTTGGTTTCCATCAAGTCTTGGTTTCCACCACTTGATGAGGCCAGCCAGTATGCATGGCGAAGTAAACTCAATTTCCAGGCCCCAACCGTGTCGAAAGTTGCCTTCAGGGAGAGCTTGTCCACCTTCTTTCCAAAACCTTCAGATGACATATATAGTATATATTAGAGGGAACACAGTGCTTATTCTTTCTTAAGTATACTGCAAGTACTTATATCATTAATGATTAAAAGGATGTCAACCAAACAGTATATGAAATACATTATACCTCTAATACTGTGAGAAAATCCACTTACAAAGAGAGACCACCTAAAACACCTACACTATGATACCTTTAAATAAAGTGCCGTGGTCTGAGAGACCACTTCTGTGTTCTTAGGTTGATTTTTCAAGATAACAACTGCATACTGGTATGCAATTTCCACATAGCACCATTAAACTTCAAAGATGAAACAATTTCACTTGAGCTACATTATGATGTACATGACTGGATGCATGTCCATAGATGCTCGCACACTGAAAATGATAAAGGCTTGCCAGTGTCATGAACTGTAATCAACCTGTTGCTAACAGTCAATTTCCACATACCTTTAGCAAAATGCCACACATCATACCAGTGCTTGGTACCCTGTTCTTTTAACTGGGGGTTTTCCCTAATAGCTTTGGCAATCTGATTGTGACGGTCTGTAACAATTTCTTCTATCGTGAAACCCCGTTCAAGGAGATAATTCACACAGCGAAGAAATCCTTCAAGTTCCATCCATGTGGAATACTTTACTTCATTACTCTGTTAAAAATAAAAAAAAAATAAAACACAATCGCTCATTAATGAATCACTAAGTATATTCCATAAAAAAGTAAACTTGATTTGTTTGTATGTAATCATGATTTTGTTTCTATTTAATCAATATTTAAATTGATCAATGCATGTGTTTTCTGTATTGTTTATATACATAACGGATTGAAATGTTCAAATTAAAACAGCTATTGCAATATTGGCTGTCAGATACATGTAATGCATGTTTTGAAAATGACACTGCCAAGCATACCTGTACAAGCTTGATGTCCACAACCTTCTTGTCTCGCTGTTCCAGCATTGTGTACGCCCCATATTTTGCACAGTGACCTGCAGCATTATAATAGAACCGGAACGACAATGGATGAAAACACATCTTTAATTTTCTATCAGCACATGAAAAGATGACATACCACAATATACCGGGTACATGAGTCATTATAAAACAACCCTTAAAAACGAATTTTAAAATTATATAACACACAGATGATAAAATTACAAAATGCTTAATTTTCATCAATTTATAAAAGGACATGTACATGATAAATCTTTGGAATGATCTACAACAGTATGCATTTTGTGCATTTACCTATTATTTTGAAAATACCAAATACCAATCTCCAGTTAGAATTTCATGATTTTGCTAAACAGAATAAAATGTCCTTTTTTTGTCTCTTTAATCCTTCAAGTTTTGTACAAGTTTAACAGAAGGGATAGCAAAATGGCACAAGTGGCCAGATGATCTGTACAATTAAGTCAGGCAACCCAAATACAATGCCACCTTAGGTCTCGTCTAAATATTTAATAATGTCCATTTTCCTCAAATTTGTTGACTCCACTTAATAGTATGCCTGGTTCAAGCACAGAAATAAAGTTAATAATTGCCTCTGTTAAGTCCAAAATTAGGTTAAGCTGACCCACTTTATAATCCCAATTTTAGTATTCCCTTAACACATTATATTTTGTTGAATTATGTAGTAACTGCACAGAAACCCAATGTATGTATGACTCTGTGGCCTTCAAAACTAGGTCAATATGACTCGGACAATCGAAACTATGTGCTGCTTAGATACATAAATAAAAGTCTCATTAGGTATTGTGTGTTCCTCAGTAGAAATCATAAACATTCACTTTAGGTGAGCACATGAAGTTAAAAAGTACATCAATGTGACCCAGGTACAATAACAACCAAAATTTTTATTAGAGAACTAATCCTATCAAGTTTTGATAATAGTTATTGCATGGAAATAAAATTATCTTAAGTGGCCCTGCAACCTTTAGATATAGGTCGAGGTGACCTGGATACAATCTGAACCTAGATCTTGCGTATACATAATCCTGCCAAGTTTCAAAGTTTTGTTAAGTTCTTTATCAGTTATGACTTGGAAACTGAAAGTGTTGAAGAAGAAGCAGCAGCCAAAGAAATGGGCACTGAAACAGTATGTCTGTATGTAGTTCCACAAGGAAACACAAACAAGCAACTAGACAGCCATTTTCGCCACATTCTTACAGCTGAATACCTAGCTCAAGCCCACACCATGAATATACACACTACACATATCAGGAGATTGAGTACTTTTATAGATACACTGTTATGTACAGTGATGTAACAGTCTTTGCATGTCCCAAACTGCAAAAAGTTTTAGTTAGAAACTCTTGTTCACTGTAATACAAAATTGGACTGTGTGCATTTTTTTCATAGTTAATACTTTCTAAAACAAAGGACCTTTTAAACACAGTGTATCTGTAAAAAATATTCACCTGTAAATGTATCCTACATTCCCCTGTAAACATTGTTCATACATCATAAGCTAAGTAGAAAGCAGAGTGCAGATAAAAAGGCCTATAGTGCATAAGTACTAATCACCATGAAAACACAAGTGAATGCAGCATAAAAGCTAAGGCATTTACACAGCTACATTACATACTCACCACTTCAAGAAAAACTTTACCCTGTAATTTGACAATGTTAACACTATTAATCTCTTTAAAATCTTCAGATATGCCTTGACAATTTAGTACTTACATGTTTATAAAATCATTCAGCGCGTTCATCCATACATTTAAAACTGAGAGCTGGCCTATAACAGCAGGAGGTGTTTAACAGTAAAATTAAAATAACATTTTATAAGGTTGCTTAAAAGTCAATTGCTATCAAGAATGAAAAAAAAAAGAGTAATTTATCTGAAGGAGAAATCAGTTCAATATTCATTGTCCCAAAGCCTATCTCAGATGGAAGTAAAAATCACTTATGCTTGGAACTAAAGACTGATATGCACGAATATATAATCTACGATTCTTTCTCTGGGTTGAGTTTACTTGTCTTCTGACTGCGGGCAGTGTTCAGAATCTTTAATGCATGTACACATGTCATTACTGCTTCTCGAAATGGATGATTGCAATCATCCATTTCGAGAAGCATACTCTTCCTTATTGGAAATGTAGATGTTTACTTTCACTTTAATTGCTCAACATTTTTATTTGCCTTTCCTCTAATATCTTCAGGCATAAGGTGCGGGCGTCAATAATGATACGGGTTATTTTGACTTAGTATTTTCTAATTTCCCTCTGCTTCTAGAAAACACGCCTCTCTTGTCCGCTAGATCTATCCCATTAGACCGCACATTTATGTTTTATTATATACATCCAGTCTTTACAATAATAACTGGTAAGAGAACCCCTCTTTATTCTATAGGATTAGTTATTCCCGTCATTAAAATGCTTTGCTTGTTTGTTTGATTGTTTTGTTTTCAAATGTCTCCCTGGCTCTGGCTCTGGCGTTGCCTGTCTCTGACTGCCTGCCTGTCTGTCTGTCTGTCTGTCTGTCTCTCTCTCTCTGTTTCTCCATTATAAAAACCAATGACTGGTTTTAAATTCTTTGAACTTCATCTTTTGGAGGTTTTAGTTGATCGACAAAACACACTTTATGTGATAACTGTACCATTTTGTCTGTTGATCTATAGATACGAATGCACTATATACATATATATATATATATTGTAGGAACTATATTTTCCTATGCTTTTAGCCACTAACTGACGTTGTGATCGAAAGGCTATTCATCAGTCTGGTAACTCCCCCTTAAATATATTCTGACTCAAAATTGTGATTGAATTTTCATACACTATTCACAATCTCTTTCAATCTTAAATTTACCTTACGTTTTGAATGTTCTGTCAGTGTCATCCGGGTTAGCTATATGTTGCATTCAATATCCCCCTTGGGCCAATGCCAATGGGGACGACAAAAGCGAGTGGCTCAATTCTGAATTAAAACTAATTTTAAACATGTTAGTAAAACCAGAAACTGCTTAAAGATCTTGGCGCTTTTCCAGTTGCATGATTTCTATAAGAAAACTCACCCCCCCCCCCAAAAAAAAATCAAATCAAAAAATAAAATAGAATAAGATAAATAGAAATAAATAAATAAATACAAATAAAATACAATTAAATTAAATTTTTTAAAAGTAAAATGCACCTTTATACGCGTTGCTCCTTGCATTCCGTTTTGGGTGTATAAAATTGTAATGGTGAGCGATGTTTATAAGTTGATGACACTTGTAATATGAAACACTGCCTTCCATTGGACATGGGGCTAGCTTACTTCGTACTAGTACACACACACGATTGAATGTGTTGCGGAACAGGAATTAAGCAATGTATACAGGCTAGCGTGCTGTGAGAATAAAGAAAATAAATGACACATAATACACACACACACACACACACACACATATATATATATATACATACATACATACATACACACGTAAACACACACAAACACACTCACACATATATATCGACCCGTATATATATATATATATATATATATATATATATATATATATATGTATATATATATATAGAGAGAGAGAGACAGACAGACAGACAGATAGATAGGTAGATAGATAGCTAGCTAGCTAGCTAGATAGATGCATACATATATACATACATACATACATACATACATACATACATACATACATACATACATACATACATACATACATAGAATTGTCTTTTCACCAATTAATATCACAATTTGTCATGGGAAAAATTAAAGCCGCTCATATTATCAGCCTAGATGATGCGTTTTCGAAGGTCTTTAAACGATATACTCTTAGAAACAAAAAAAAAATAAAATAAAATAAAAAACCATCTCCAAGCTTCTTTACCGAATATGGAGGAGAAATTAAGGATAAAATAACCATCGCAAATAAGTTTAATCATTTCTTCACAAACATAGGTCCTGATCTAGTGAATGAACAGAACACCGGAACATGAATACAAGCAGTACTTAAGCAAAACATATGAACAGAGATTTATGTTTAAAAATCCTTATGCTGATGGCATCACCGAAATTAGCGAAACTTTAACAACCACATGCAAGTCAAGGTGTTGATTGTATGTCAACAAAATTGTTACGATTCATTAAATATACTGTTGCAAAACCATTGACAATAATCATAAATCAGACTTTAACAGGTGATATCTTTCCAGAAAAATTAAAAATTGTCAAGATATCTCCAATCTGTAAAAAGGAAAACGAACACCTTTCAACTAATTATTATCCAAGATCAATATTATCTGCATTTTCAAAGGTTTTTCAGAAAGTAATATTTAAGGAGTTATGCGAGTATTTCAGTGATAACAAATTATTTTGCAGTAGTCAATATGGGTTTCGAAAATATCACCCAGCTGAATTAGCTGCCGCTGAATTCATATATAATACATTAAAGGAAATGGGTTTTGGAAATCTTCCTTTGAGTATATTTTTGGACTTATTGAAAGTTTTTGACACTTTAAATCATGAAATTTTGATGAATAGATTGAAATATTATTGCATTCAATGTATAGTATTAAACGTTTGATATGATAATGCAAATCCTGATCTATTACCTATAACGATTGGAGTACAACAAGGCTCAATTTTGGGACCTTTGTTATTTCTCATATATGTAAATGATCTAGCTTGTGCTGGTCCCAAATTCGAAATAATAATATATGCCGATGACTCTGCCCTTTCAGCTTATCTAAATCAATTTGGAAACAACCCAATTCATGACATTGACGAAGATATAAATTCCGAACTTAATAAAAACACTCATTGGTTGGATGCAAATAAGTTATCTCTGAATGTTAAAAAAAAAAATAAAACACACAATATATGATATTCTACCAGCCCCAAAAGACATTCAAAATTCCTGTTATAAAAATGAAAAATATCTTAATTGAACAGGTTGAAACTTTTAATTTTCTAGGTATTGTATTTGATACAGACCTTACTTGCAAGTCTCATAGTTTTTTGTTCCCAAATATGAAAATTTATACCTGTTATACTAGATATGCTGAAAAGATGTCTATCAATAAGTACTCTTATGTTTTTGCTGAAAATTGCCTGTAATGCTGTTTACCAGTAACTTTACAGTCATTACCAATTGCCGTTCGAGACAAATTCTAAACATTTAGTTGTCAAGGTTTAGTGAGATATGTTAAACAATATTTACATTGAATCTCATCAAGGAGTCTGCGATAAGTCAAATTGTAATATTTGTACAGACCAGTAAATAAAGTAAATTCTAACACTTATTGTTATATAACTTTTTTAAAATCCCTTTTCCTCTCTTACGTCTTATTGAAATGTAGACATTACAGAGAATTGACAACTGATTGTTTGTGATATTTGCCCTTCATTAGATCGACTAGGCTGCAATATTTTATGACATGGCCTTCATCTTGAAGCAATCCAAGGGAAACCCGTTGTTCACGCGGCAAGCGTGACCAGCACCGAGGTTCTATATACAGTGTATGTGCAGAAAGCTGGGGCATGGGTAATGGCAGTGTCTGGTACTCTGGAATATGGACATAAATTATCTTTGTATGTACATTGTGCACTTGCAAGAGAGGGTTATTTTTCTCATATTAAGAATCTCGACGAGTGTGATGCACTCACTCTCTCCTGTAAAATATATTCGTACCGTGTCCTAAAATAACATCCACACCCTCATAATTATTCCTGTATCTTCCTGTAGTAATGCCCTTTGTTAGCTTTATGGCAAACATAAGAATGGAGTGTTCCATTTCTCTTCTTTCTCCAAACAATTCCCTTTAAGATTCTCTCTGTTCATGTTTCACTAAGTCACTTAAAATAGGGTGACAAAGTTCAACCAAGCAAGTATCATTGGCGGTAGAGGCTCCAAGCACAACTGTCAGGGAACAAATATATCAAGTTTCAACTTTTTTTCCAATCCTGCACGGGACCAACGCTCACATCCACATTATATCACTGCAATAAAGGCTGCATCAAACAACTCATTTTTTTTCACTATGAAAGGCATATGTGAGTTCTTGTTGAAAAACGCAACAAGTTTCAGTAAATGTTTTCTCATTGCATCAGTATGTTCAGGTAGCGCTGAAACTACACTGCCGTCACAGGTAAATATGCTACTTAGGTATTAATCCTTTTCTAAATGAAGCACCGCTAGTGACTCATCTCCATTACTATACAAGGGCATCTTATCCTCGTCGGAACCATTAATGACCAAAAATATGCTCTTATCCTCATTGATCACCTGCAGATCTACCAAAGTCTTTTGAAATATAAAGCTTTTTAAAACACTTTTCTCTAGGGCTAGCAAATATAACGGTGTCATCCATCATCATATGCAGGAGCAACTAGTTGAGCACACTATCCCAGGCACACTTGGCCTTGAAACAATATATCGAGGAGCCTTGTCAGACGGCAAACACACAAGCCCGAACATACAATTAAAAAACTTAATATAATGATGCTACTGCAAATAACACGATCATACTGAAACCCAGCTCTTTCAACAATTTCATCAAGGTTTGCCGTGCAAGTTATTATATGTCGTGGAAAAGTCGATAATGACAACGAATAACTTATTCTTGTTCTTGAAACAAATATCCATGATTAAATTTAGAGAAACTATATGCTCTGCACATACTCTTTTGGTACTGTGCCTGCCTGCTCCCAATCAGGGACAAACCATTTCTTGAGAATGTTGCTCAACACATAATGATAAATTTTAGCAATATCAATTATGATATTAATACCACGACAATTAGCACAAAGTTTTTGTCTCCGTTCTTAAATACCAAGATCAATTTTGACGTACGATCAGGTGGCAGGGTAGCTTGTAACAAAAAAAAAACTTTTAATAATCCTGTTATGCCGAATGCCCACAGAAACCCACTTTTTGTTGATTGTAAAAATATCGGAGTTGTTATGTTATCCAATCTTTGTCATTCTTCAGTGAGTTCTGCTACGGTCTGGAATGTTCTGAAGGTGAATATTGTAACAAATCATGGGGGATCGTCTGGGATCAAATCCATGACAAATCGACAGGGTCTAACGCAAACAGGATCTAATTGAAGAAACAAAAATACATTGAGTTATTTTGCAACAAGAACATAAGGGTTGAATCATCTGGATTTTTTCCTGTACGTGTTGTGACAAGATTAAAGGTTCTTGATGCTTCTGAACAAGAAGAGGCTAGTGGCAGGATGATGAATGTCTCGAGCTGGCAGAGCCATTCGTTGTTGGTATCCTGCAGGATCAAGTAAGGCATGACGGTAACTTCTCTGACCAGGTAGGTCAACATGGTCATTTGAGTCAAATGCCTCACTGGAATTGGGATGGGCCGAGCAGAGAGCAAAATGCTGACCCTCAGCTAAGAAAAAAATAGCGAGTACAACCTTGACTAGAGAAGAGGTACAAAAAAAAGCAAGCTTGTTATTATATTAAGTCAGCAGTGTTGATGAGGAAATGGAGACCTCCAGGGTCTTTCACTCATGGAAAATGGGGACTGGTTCAGTAAATAGTGGTGCCCCCATCATATAGAGAAGAAGTCGCAAAAACAGCTCACGATTTGCCTTTGTTCGGGTATTAGGAAGACATTGGATGGAATATTACAACACTTTTCTTTTGCTCCAGACTATATCGGTATATGGTCAAATTTTGAAAGATATGTCACATATGTCAAGTGGTCGAAAAACCCAATCAGAAAATCAAATCTGCTCCTTTGTTGATGGCCCTGTTCTTGAAAAATCCTTCAGCGGGGTTATTATAGATTATGTTGCACCACTTCCCAAAACAAAAGCCTGAAATAAGTTTCCCCTTACTATCATGGATTCAGACATGAGGTATGCTGAGCCCATCCCATTGAAACATTTAAGCTCCTACTATCATTGATGCTTTAATTGGATTTTTCACTGAGTAGGATAGCCAATTCAAACACAAAGCAACCTAGGTTCGAATTTCATGTCTGCAGAGTTTCAGGAGGTTGCTTACCAAAAAATCGTTAAAAATCAGGAATCAACAGCAGTGCAACCTAGTGAACAACTTTGTTTGACCCTTCCACTAGAAACATATCCACCAAGTTTTAGCTTAATCTGGGTGACAGTTTTGGAGAGGAAGTCAAAAACAGCAAAAACATACAAAAAATCTTTAAAAAATACAAAAAAGTGCCCCTGTGCGATATCAAAGCAATTGAACGAGAGGTTTCAGAGAAGAGGTTTTTTTAAGACTTGGCCAAAAAATGAACAAAAAATGCATGAAAAATCCCAAATTCACTGAACCGTGACCATTTGTACAAACATGGTAGAGACCTACCCAAGCCATATTCCCACCAAGTTTGAAGTGGATCTGGCAGACGGTTTTTGAGAAGGAGTTGAATGTGAATTGTTGACTGACGGCTGACGGACAGGGGACCATAAAATAAGCTCAGCTGACTAACAAGTCAGCTGAGCTAAAAATGAAGCGATCAAGCAAACTTGCTATGCAGGCAGGCTGCTTTAAATATACGTGAATCGTTCACACCAAATTAAGAATAAAACAGCATTCGTCCAAGTTATCCATGTGGTATTGGGCAAATCAGGGCCTCATGCCTGTAATTTAGGCACCGTCATACTAACGTTGTACCAGACAAACGAAATTATATATGTATTTCCAAAAATAAAAAATGTGGACGGGAAATATTGCAACATGTAAATCATTTATTTGCTAGAAATATTGCCATTTTATACAATAATAATAATAATAATAATAATAATAATAATAATAATAATAATGATAATAATGATGATGATGATGATAATGATGATAATGATGATGATGATGATGATGATGATGATAATAATAATAATAATAATAATAATATATATTTTTTTATGCACGGCGACATGTTGATTTAACAAATTATTTTGATCCTGATGGAGACAGAAATTTGACTGTTACGTTTTTCACAGTAAAAGTTGTATTATAATCCCCATGGATTAATGTTTCCTTAATATATTCAACGCAAACCGTTGCAACATACATGTATGCATACCTTCATTAATCATTTCGATGACAAAAGGAATGACACCACGTCCAATGCGCATTATGTCGATTATACAGTAATGCGCAAATTACGGAAATATATATTATTTGGATAATTTGATCATTTGAAATCATGAAGACTAATTTCAGGTATTCCAGGATGATAAACTCTGGTGTGTAAATAGTGGCATGAATTGCTTCCTTATATTTAAGCGTAAAGAGCTTTGTGTGCGTGTGTTTGTGTAATTTTTCACAACATCCAGGTATGTATACAAGGCCACATGTAATATTTAATGGCTGCCCATTTAATCCATTACAAACATTTGCATGAGTCAAATAGCTCAGACAAACATTACCCATATTCATATATTTACATCCCAGCAATGATAGAATAAAATACTGGAGAATGAAGTTGCCTGTCGGTGTCCTTTTTTCCTTTTGTTAAGTTTCACATGCTGGAATGAATACTAAAATACCTTCACAGTTACACCGCAATAACACAATATTTGTCCAGACAAAAACACAAACAAAGAAGCGAAAAGGCACTCATGTACAAGGTACCTCAAGCAAGGAAACACTAGCAACCACTAAACGGTGATCAAAACTATCTTAGCAAGGACAATGAACACTTCGTGTTATATTAGTGATCCATTACTTGGACAGAGCAATCCTCAGAGAGCATTTGCGTGATCAGTGGAATTAACATGACTGCATTTATTTCTTGTACATGACCTGATGACGTCATTTCGTGAATTATCAATAAAATTGTAGGCGGCAAACACATAGATGATATAAAATGCATTGCAACAAAATTACAAATTAAAAGATAATGCACATATTGTGGTATAGCAAGTTTAAGATACATTACAATCATGTAAGAGATGTGGCTAGTCACTCATACATGGTGGCATGTTAGAATTATGATCTATACAAGTCAATTCATTTTTCTGGTTGCACAAAGCTTCCAAAGGCAAAATGTTTATTGACACTAAAATTACCGTAGTTTGCAGATTAAGAAGACATGTGAGTAATCAGAGATTCGTAAATCAATATTCTCTGGTATCCCCATTCGGACCAAAATACTTATCATCTTTATTTACAGTTGACTATCAGCGTCTAATTATTGTCATATCAACTGTCGCAGATGTGTTTATTTTATCCTTTAATAGTACCAATCCTTGTTTTATAAAGTTTCGAAAGAGGTCAATTCTCTCTCTGAGTCAAGCTGATAAATACCACACAGACTCAGCCACAAATAATGTATATAAAGTATTTTCATATCAAACTCATTATTCAAAAGATTATCACAGTATCCTTGTACTGTCTGGGTCTGAACATGCGATACCGATAGGTATATCTGCAATTATTTTTTTCTTGATATCATTATAAATGCTTCAGCTATAATACTTTTAAACAGCACACCACGTTAGTCATAATGTGTGTTACATCTGGTGCAAGACGTGCCCCCCCTCCTCCCCGGGCAAAAGATGATTGAAAAGGGCATTCTAATTATGTCATATGACTTTATGTGGCCATTAACTTGTGCTTTAGCCGTTTATAATGTGTGATTAGACAAGTATGAATGTTCACAAAATAAGCATTGCATTTTTATGCCATGTATGCGTCAATGGAAGCAATGGTTAAGTAATATATATATATATATATATATATCGTAAACCAAGTACAATAAAAAGTTTCAAAACAGTGAAGAATGTTCTGTTTCCTCATATTACTTTTCCGAATTGCCGTTTGAAATACATCGGTTGATCATATGGTCGCACTTTCGCAAAACGACCTATACTCTGTTTTGTTATGATATTTGCGTATTTGTTGTAAATTTATGCTGTTTGTGCTTATTTTCTGCCAAGAAACACTATTAGGACTTCTGCACCTTAGGGCATTTGGTAACCCTTTATACGTTCCGCTCCCTGCCTACTCCTGGCAGCACACGTTACAGGCACAATTACTTAATTTGCACTAGCCAGTACAATTTGGCAAGAGATTTATCGCTCTGTCTGCCATCACTTGCATTCAAATTATGTTCCGGAAGATTACCCATGCGGCATTAAGTTGGAGCAAACAGTTATTATTTGCCAATACACTTGCACAATTTAATTTTGTGCCAGTATTGAAATCAATACCATTTTTACAGTTGGCAAAACCCTGAAAGTTTTGACGGCCGTGCTGTGCATGGTGACAAGGTTTATTCTGAACAAAACGCATTTACTGCCGTAAAGCACATGTGTATCGAAAACATTGATTTTGCTAACGTACCCTATATTACCCTTTATCACCAAATCTATGTTTTACACCTGTGGGTACGGCTTTCCTTTGCTTTTTCATGTTTTTGGATAATGCTGATAAAACGGAAATTGTTGTGAACAGTTTTGACGCATGGAATTCTCATTCTGTGTAAAAATGTTCAGGTAAGGTAATGTCAGCACATATTGGCAATGATGTTCTACTCCAAGATGATTGCCTGAAGATACACATAAACTGTCCTGTGCATTATGACATATGTTTTGCGAATGGTTGTCAGTTTCAGTGTCATTGAACAATACTACCATGTATGCACATGTACTAAAACATGAACGGAATCGCTGAAGCAACATATTTGTATCCGTTGACAATTGTTAGCTCATGGGTAAAATCACATCAATTTCTCTTTTTCCTTTTCTTCTTAATTTGGACCTTGGTACTCTGTAAATAAAATAAAATGCATGAATTTTGCCTCCAAATTGGCACATGGCTTCCTCTGTGCCCAGATAATGGAATATAATTGTTACAAATATCAAAGTTCTATCTCAAGCAGGACTCGTATTATGAAGCGAATAGTAAAATACCCTTAAAACGATCATGGGCCGACTGATGGGCACTCGCAAAATGGCCCTCTTGGTGGGCAAGCAAAGTCCTATCTCATATAATTGTTGCATTATCATATTAAAATGAGGCTAAAAGGAGTTGCCCAGTTACCTTGAGTATTATTCCAAGGTCATAAAAAACTATATGCTCAAGTCGTGCGTGTAAAGCATTATCACCATGCTCGAGCTTACATAACTAGATTGCAGAGTTATAGAGTTACCACCCTGAAACAGCATTCACAATAGTTATCAGGATGATCCAAGCAATAATTTGAAAGGTCACGCATTTGAGCAACTAAAGCAGTAGTTCTTCCATTAAGTAACTATTTGAAGAAGGTGGCCCAAAAATTCATAAAAAAATGCGTATAAACAGACATGACCCCCCCCCCCCAAAAAAGAAGAAGAAAAAAAAAACAACTTGAAAAATTCACCTATGCATGACTCATTTGGCAAACCAGAAACCGGCCCGCCAAAGGTACATCCCCAGTAAATAAGAAGAGCGAAAATCATCAGCGTCACGTTTTGTGTTCTTAGTTATTAATTTCGGCATCAAGCAGGGACTGTCATCCATTTTGAAGTACAAAACGCTAACCAATAAGGCATTACAAACTCTGGATGTACATGTATTTATCTGAAGTTGTATTTGAAAGCAAACTTAAGATTGTGCTGTAAAAGGGCAACGAGGCATAAAGGTGAGATCACAGATTAGGGGAAAGCTTTTGACCCATGCATACATTGTGTTAAGGTAAAATCGTAACGTAGAGCTGCATGTAGCCGTTGTTTAATCATTGTGTATCACCTGAGCACAGGCTGTGACATAAAATTTTCTCATGGTATAAATATATACCATTTGCGACCGAGGTATTTGAAATAGGTATATGCGTACCTTGCTTTGTGAAGATCGATATGCCAGGACTTCTGTGTCGGCAGGTGGCACCACATTATCTGGAATCTCTTCGTATGTATTCTCATTAATTAGACCAAAAACACGTCCATGGATGGCTCCAATTGGAGAAGATCCATGTGATAACGTATGGATATCCTTTTCACAATGAGAAACAAGAAAGGCTGGTGTGACATGAGAATATTTTCCTTTATGTATATAATGAAAATGACATTTTCGAAAACATATTTCAGCTGATCATTATCTTTATTTCCTTAAGGAAAAAAAAAACGAAATGATGGAACCAACCTTGACAAAATCTACAGTACAATTTGTACCATGTTGCATTTTTGTCCACCTAGACATCTGTTGGTTATTCCGAACACAAGAAATGACCATGGGATCAATGGAGTCGATCTCATGTTATATTATATTATTTTATATTATAATATATTATATTACATTACATGATCTGTGCACCT
>OZ026628.1:43377923-43380423 GCA_964020975.1 Hermodice carunculata | reverse complement strand
CAACAGGAAACCCAACTCATTCCCACGCCGACACAGAGCAGGGAGCATGGGAAGCGCAAACAGCAACGTCTTATACAGAAAGATGTGAACTTTGCCAAAAATAAAGAAATTGACTTGAAAGGGTATCTTAAAGGTATCTTGCAGGTTACTGTCATTATCGCATCGATGGTGTTGCGGTTGCAGCCCCCTTATAGCACGTTTTACATGCACCATTATTTCCTCTAGCTGAAACAGAAAGCGTTGAACAGGTGCACAAGGAAAGTGACTCTGGTCCAAAAACTCTCGCTCTCGTTAATTGGCATGAAAGGGGGGTTTGCTGCAGGCAGCACCCAGAAAAAATTAACACACCTGGCTCTGGAGTACAAGTATTCTTGATTTTGTATAACTTTAACATTTTCTGTTAAAATATGCATCAATATATGCGGATAGTGTCAAGGGCTGTAGTAGAGGTAGAGGACATAAGTTGTTCAATCGCGTGAAGCTTGATTATGCAGCTAGGTTTTTGTAAGAGTCGTCGTAACTCCTACATATCGTACATTTCGACCAAGGTGCACTTATTTTCAATTACCATAACCATAATGAAATCGTTCTCTGCATAAACTAACCTTTCATGCAAATACAATTATGCATATAGTTGCATAGACCATAAGAATGGTTTTCCTTGCCATGTCTAATGTACAAACTTTCGCCTAATGCGCGCAAAGCATGCCTGATCCGCACAAATGGCGCCAAAGAAAGCTGTTGATGCATTCGAAAGGGGATAGCCTGCCTCATCATGCTTGTGGAGCGCAATGCGCGTCATGGAAAGGTGTTGATAAAAAAAAATATTAAAAAAAGGTCTACGCTCAGGAAGTTAAATTCGCAGGCTTTACCCACACGATTTGTTTTGAATTGACATATCGATACTTGAATTTTGCCCTTCGTAAATATGCTTTTCATGCCAGTGCTACTGTAGTTCTAGAAAATTTTGCGCTGGATTTAATTTTGAGCTCTTTGCGCTACCACCCAAAGCGCGAAATTAAAAAGCGTGAAATTAAGTTGCATTGTATTTCCCTACATTGTATGGCATTGGATTGAACAAAATTAAAATGCGTGAAAATTCTGTAATTTAAGAAAAATTGAGTTTGCGCGAAATTAAAAACGCAAGAAAATTTCTCAAACTACAGTATTGTGCCAATAGCCTTTCCTCGCTGCAACCAATGTGCAAACGCGCCTTATACGAACAAAATGTGGCAGCTTTCCCGGGCAGCAAAGCGCGCCTAATGCGTCAACAAGCGAGTCGTGGAATGCTGTTAATTCATATAAAGGTTTACACTGAGGGAGTTCAACACACAGACTATACACACAAACCAACTGTGGCAAGTTTTTTCGTGATTTACAGTTTGCAAGTTTGTCACCGTTGTGTGCTTTGAATCTGTGCCTCTGCTTCCATAAAAGGTAGAAGATGGTGAGTATCATCAGCACCAAGAACCCAATGAGGTTGGTGGCCAGCGCCTCTGTAGATACTGTAGAGAAAAGAAGTGGAGCAACCTAATGAAGGAACACTTTATGTAACAGTGAGGCACTGAGTGTAGAAAATGCAACAGTGCATCAAACAATGTGGCAAAATGTATTGAAAGACGAGTTTACTAATTGTAATAAGCTGACGTTTGCATCGCAGGTCCCGATATACGTAAGATGTTGGTACTTATTGGCTGTTGCTTATCGATTTCTTAAACAGCGAAAAAAATGATTGACTCTAATTTCTTTAATGAGATAAGGGCATGTGTGCAATGCCTGTTCATGCTGACTTTTTAAACAAATATTGTTCTGGACGTCAACAGTTGTAATATGTTTGAAATACCTGTCTGCTTTTCTTGAAAAACACGCGGACCAAAGACAAGATCATTGTGGTCGTACAGCAATAGATAAAACTTGTTATGCCGTGAAGTGCTCATCACAACTGATGTTGTTTCCGAGTGTACCAATGTATTGTTACAGGTCCTAGTGTCGTTGCTATAAATTTCTGTCTGACAGGACGTGATAATTATCTCTGTGTAGCTCCCTGACGGGTGAGCCCAAGACAACTGCACTTCGGTGGTTGTCTCCCAGTCTATTTGCAGATGTGGTACAGTTGGCCGGACTGCAAAACATATTTCTGTACTGTTATTTCACAATATAATATCCAGAAACAGGCCGATATATTCCCTTTACTTTTGTTCCTTTTTGACAATTGTATTCCATGCATAGGTAAGATTAAGAAAAGAAGTTTGGGCATGGCATATGTCGTTCACAACAAGGTAGCTTGTTATGCTTGCTTGTAGTTGCACCTTCATTCCTTGCATAAAATCATTTTATATATCCGTGAACCTATCCTGTAACAACTTCTTCCCTGGATATAAGCACTTTAGGCGATTTATTTGGCCATGTCGTTACAAAGAGACAGCAGGGGGTAATGTCATCGGAAAAATCGTTTCTGTCATATTCACTTATTTATTTATTTAGTTTGTTTATTTGTCTC
>OZ026628.1:43347923-43372923 GCA_964020975.1 Hermodice carunculata | reverse complement strand
TTTACACGTATTTTATTCCGAAAGCGATTGGCAAGCAGACAGACCCAGTGTGTTTAACCCGGTGGGAAAATTAGTGGTGATGATGATGATGATGATGATGATGATGATGATGATGATGATGATGATGACGACGGCGACGACGACGACGACGACGACGACAACGACGACGACGAAAAAACTAAAAGCAAAGTGCAGGTGCTGTCTGGTGATGATAAGAAAGTGTGGTTACAAGCGCAGCAAGGCAGTCCATTGACAGAGGCACAAATTAAGAGGGCATCAATATGACGAGCAAGAAGAATGAATTTTGTGATCGTGGGTAATGTTGGTAACCTGAATATTTTTAGATATGCTGATTCGGACTGTCTGGTATGGACTCTCAGACTAAATCCTATTTGTGGATAAATGTCTGAGTTCTCTGTTGGACGTACAGAAGGAACACTGCTAATATATCTCAAAGTAATCTGTCAAAATAGGAGGTATTCCGAATAACTGAGATCCTGTGCTGCCACCTTGGCTGCAACAGGGACTTGACAGGAATGAGGGCAGATTTATGGCCACAGACCACAGTTATAAATCCTTCTATTTTTCATATTAGCATTTTTCAGTCTGAAAAATCAGCATTTTGGTATTTTGAAATTCCGTGAACGGCATTTAACAGATAAAAATGTCAGAAAAATAGGGACGGATTTTTGTCATACAATTCCCAGCTCGTTAATTTGTGATAATTGAAATACGAAACAACACCTGGATGTCAGCTTTATACAGGTGTATGAACTGTGCTCTTGCCAGGGTCACATCATTGTCCTTCCCCACCATAAAGTTCCCACCTGGTCTAGAAGACAGTGCACTCATATGACCACCAATAAAGCAGCTCTGCCATGCAGCAAACCTGACTTAGCTAACTTTATTTAAACAGAAGCTACAGCATGCTGAAAACACAGTATTTTCACAATTACGGACTATCTCCGTTGGGATGCGCAACCAGCCAATCACAACTGTAGTCTGTAACCTTATGCATCGAGCATGGTCAAATAAGCTTCTGCAGAAAAAGCTTAACAAAAGTCGTCCACTAAGTTTCAAAACAAACAACATGCTGAATACATTAAGAAAACTTCATTTGTTTGTTAGAAAAAAGTGTTATTTTCTAGATGGTTAAGTTACATAATTGGTATATGTGCCCTGAAGCATGGTTCCGTTGCCTAGCAACTGAGAAGAACAGAGTTGTTCTGCGGCCAATATTTTTAAATATGAATACCTCCTATTGGCGTCTACCCTTGTAAAGGGCTGCTTAGCTACGCCTCAGTTAACGCCATTGTCGCCTGCTGGGTGCTTTGATTATCCCACTTGTTGCTCATATATTTCAGTGATATACTGCTTCTTTAAATTATAGAGAGAGCTGGAGAGATTCTCCTTTCTGTTCGATAAATATATATATATATATATATATATATATATATATATATATATATATATACATATATTTTTTTTTTATATATTATAGTCAAGAGTTTAATTAGGGGAGAGTCTTACGGGCTTGCTCTACCCATTCTTTCTCTGATTGGACCAAAGACGGTCTCTGACCAGACGTGGCAGCGCCCCCTGATGGAATCAATCACCGGTTCACAAAAAATTACTTTGTAGCCCGAAATTCAATCATTTTAATTCTTGGAAGCATCGCAAGGTGTCATCGATTTCTAGTGCTTTTCGTTTTCGCGATTTTAATAAATAATAATAATAATAATAATAATAATAATAATAATAATAATAATAATAATAATAATAATAATAATAATAATGACAACAACAACAATAATAATAAAATTAATAATAATTATAATTATAATAATAATAATAATAATAATAATAATAATAATGATAATAATTATAAAAATAATAATAATAACAATAAAAACAATGATGATAATAACAATGATAATAATAACAATGATAATAATAATAATGATAATAATAATAATGATAATAATAATAATAATAATAATAATAATAATAATAATAATAATAATAATAATAATAATGATACTGATAATTATAATGATAATGATAATAGTAATGATAATGATAATGGTAATAATAATAATAATAATAATAATAATAATAATAATAATAATAATAATAATAATAATAATAATAATAATAATAATAATAATAATAATAATAATAATAGTTCCGGATGCGTTAAGTTCAATCGGCCTACGTTTATTAAAGATACAAAAGACATGTTTAATTACAGATGGAAAAAGAACATATCATTCGGTTCAATCACATGAAAGTGAGAACTGTTTGCCAGCGTGAAACCTGATTTAGACGGCCATAAACATTTCTTGCAAAGTTGTTCAAAGCAATGAGATTTAATATCAGTAAGTCGACCGTTCGATATTACAATGCCTGCTTATGCAATTATTGAATCTGCTGTATTAGCTCAGTGAGTAAGTACGTTGAGAAGTAGGTAAGTAAGAAAATATTACAACAAGCAAGCAGGTATTAAAGTAGGTAAGAGAGATACTACAGTTGAAGTCCATAGCATTCTCTATATTTCAAAAACCTTCTTTGATACATTTTATATTGATACGCAAGTGCCGTAATTATCACCCATCTATTTACTCTTTTGTTTGGTAGTTTTTTAGTCGATGATTTATTTATTTATTTATCTATTTATTTATCTATTTATTTAGTTATTTATTTATTTATTTATTTACTTGTTCATTGACTGATTTGTTCTTTGATTCATTTATTCATTCGTTCATTTATTGATTCACAATTAATCAAATCAATAAATAAAAATAGCAAAAAGGTTTCAATTAAAGAGATTGAACACACAAGTAATGCGTCATCGGTTTGGGCCTATTTGCTAGTAAAAAATGACAGCAGGGCGTCCAGACTGCCACTGGCCCAGTGTAAGGTCATATTACTGTGCATTGTGATTTGGTTTATGTGGAGATTAAACGGTAGCCATAAAGAGGACGTTTCCTATCCTTGTAACAGATATGCACCATTTAACCTCTGAAATAAATATTGGCTTCTAAGACAACTATAAAGAACACATACCATGAAGAGACAAATATACAGTGTAGTCCTGTGCAGGGTGTTCACTTGGAAGCCAGCTGCACTTATATATTCCCGAGTCAGCCTCTTGTGCATCGTGTATTGTTAAGGAACCATCATTCACATTTAATTTCATATCTCTGCCTTTCGGGATCTTGCGGGTTACTATTTTGCCATTTTGTGCCGATAGTAGTAGGGTAGTACCTTTGTACCAATGGCAAAAGACTTTACTTGGCTGTTTTGATTTTGTCCCATTTCCACATTTAAGGATGATATCGTCTCCTTTTCGTGCGACAGTACTTCTTGTTTCATACCCTGAACCGGAAAAGAACAACCAACCAATATTATCTTGCACAATACAAATCAAGACGGAACAACGTAGGGTTTTCTTCAGCTCCAGCAAACAAGTTTTCAGCACTCAACCAAACGACCTAATATTTGATATCCTTATACATTTAAATACCGACAGCAGGTAAACCTTGGAAAACCACTTTCTTGGCACCAAGACCCTGGTACTGAAAAGTCTCTCTTCACGACTATTATTGTTTCTGTATAAATATAAACAGTAAATACTGAAAGCACAGAAAAAGTATCGGAACTGGATCATTTGTTTATTTGTATATATATATATATATATATATATATATATATATATATATATATATATATATATATATATATATGTATGTATATATATATGTATATATATATATATATATATATATATATATATATATATATATATATATATATATATTTGTGTGTGTGTGTGTTTGTGCGTATATTTCCAATGATAAACCATATGTTTTCGAACGCAAATGTAATTCACCCGATTATCATTATGATATTGTTGTTTATGACGATAGAGGGAGTACATATATTAACAACAATGTGGGTGGTTGGGAATGTTTGCTAATTTCGAGTATACTTTGTGTCGCTATGTTGACCGTTGCTTCGCGTAACAAAAACAAAATAAGAAGTTTGAAAATAGGAGCAAATGGAGAATTATTCTGATTTGGCAAGAAAATATGTAATGAGCCATGCTGTAACCATGTATACATTAAAGTTAGAGAGGAGATGTATATTCAACAATATGCGTTAATAATTATTACCATATCCTGACTTGCTGACATAATACCAATTTGGAAAAAAAGACTGACGCACACACTTATAAACTTACAGGAACAGCCAATAATTATTGCCATTGTTAGCATTAGATAAGTCTTCAGAGTAAATCAAAACATTTGTATTTTGATGACGGGTAATTGTATACCTTTACGACACGTTTGGCTTAGCCATTGATCAAAACAGTCTCTTATCTGGTTTCCTCTGCACACAAGCACTCTTTCTTTCTCTGCCCGTCTTATGTAAGTATTAGCCAAAATAGAAATACGTACCAGTCAAAGGTGAAAGCTCTAGTAAAAAAATCAGCATCATAACACACAACGATGACATAGCAAACTAACGAAACAACTTCAAACAAACAAAAAATAATAAACACAACAAAACATTACATCAGGATGATCACGTCTTTAATAGATTCGATGGTCTCCAAAGCCAGCCTACGGTGTTTAACACATCGGCATTGCTTCATACTTTATACAGTAACGAAGAGCGACAGGTTTGAGTCATCTTGTCACAAAAAACAGGAAATCATCCATTAATAATTCAATTTCCTCGCAATAGGACCAGCTAAATGATAAAATGGGATTGGCTTGCCTCCCGGTGTTCGGCAATTAACATTTTATATTAGATAGGGAAATATAATGCCAAGGCACTTATCACACGCATGACTGAAAATAATATATTTTTGCGACTGTTTTTTGTGTTTTCACCATCCCAGTAATTGGTATTTGATGCCCTAGGGGAACTGTGGAGGAAAACAAGTCTAATTGACCAAGAAAATAATAGATATAACTGACAAAGTCTACAAATTAAAGAAGCATAAATTCATGAAAATGCGCACTTAATAAGTACGGGAATACGCATTTTTCGACGTTTTTGTTGACTTGTTTAATTGTTAATTTAGCATTCAGCACTTGGGCATTCTGTGCATAGATACTGAAAAAGGAGCCATTCAGGGTCTCGCCCATTGCATAAGAACACTTCTGGAGACTCCAAATGCTAATTTGCTGAACAGGTGTAAAAAAACCCCACACAATTAACACATTTGTTTTACATAGATTGTAGAAGAAGTCAAGCATTGACTTATCGAGTCAGTCTCCATGGCACATATGTTGGCGTATACTTCCTACCTTGTCTGTGGTGGAGGCAACCGAAGAACTCGAAGAAAACCACCATGCACGGTTAGAGTGGTAGGAACTTTTTACACATACTGCTCAGGACGAGAATTGAACCCGGGTCGCAGAGGTGACAGGCGAGCGTCTTACCGCTCAGTCAACTTTGAGCGCTGTTTATTCTATTTCTTTGTAAATTTTTGGGTGCTGTGGGTATTTTATACTACTATCTGTCCGTTTCTCCGATTTTTCTGCAAGTTGGTGGAAGTGTAAATGTAGATAGTATAATTAAGTTGTCCATCAAGTGGTGATGCTCTCAGATGAATGTGTTTATTCAGGAAGGTATATATATTGTTTCGCTGGGTTTGGGGGTGCAATTGGATCAGTTTTTATGATTATATGTTGCTTTTTTTTTCTCGTCTATTCCCCTTCATTTTCTACAACAGATAACGGTGAAAATATATGACCATAGAATGTCAGCGATGACATAGATGTGCACTGGTGTGTACTGCAGGCCTGGTGTACTATTGCCTGGCTTTTCCTGGAAAGTATCTTAACTTGCTGGTGGACTATATAAAGTACACAAGTGTGGAGATTTTATAAGATTGTATGGAAGCAACATTTAACACCCATTTATGGTTCCACACATGTCCACTTATCATGTTGGTGACAAATGTGTATGTGTGGGTGTGTGTGTGTGTGTGTGTGTGTGTGAGTGTGTGTGTGTGTGTGTGTGTGTGTGTGTGTGTGTGTGTGTGTCTTTCCAGATTAGACTTTCAGCTGTTCGGTTATATCCGTATTATGCGTGCAGGGCTCCACTATACCCATCTGATTTGAGAGTTTAGTACGGTGATTCGTTCACCATGCTATTTTCGCCATTCCTTGCCTCTTGATGAACGGTATTGTATGATTAAGGCACATCATTGTGTAAAAAGAACATGTGCGGCCGCGTTTCTTTCTAATACCGTTTTACCTACTTGATAAGTATGCTTATATCTCAATAATCGAAGCCATAAGTCTTGTAGCCGCGGCGACAGTTTAAATGTTACACAACTGCAAATTGAAACCTAGCTCATATGGATAACTATCCTCATTTGCAATATCATGACTGACACTCAAATGTTTCTTTCAGTTTGAAATCCTGAAATGAATGTTCACGAACTTCTCATGGGATTAAAATAAAAGAAGAAAACACCCAAACACAAGTCAGGCTCAGCTCTTATGCAAGACTGCTATTGTTCCTAATTCAAAATCCCGACTGACAGCTCCTCATCTTTGCGTTCCAAAATGTAACTTGACCATAGTAAATCTCTGTGAAGCCTTAAGGATGAGTTCAGTGCTATTTTGAGGATACTTGTAAAGATTCTATCTGTTCTTAATAATAAAATCTGAAAAAGAATGTCTCAGATTTAAGATAACAAGTGTAGTTTTGGCAGTAGAATGAGTAAAAGTCTTGTCCCTTTGATGTATTGAATGAGAGTCGTCTAGGCAACTCGAAACATAAGTCACACAAAATGAGAGAAGCAATTTAGTGTACATTGGTACCAACGGCTTGCCACAAATTAAATGTCTTTTAAATCAGAAAACCCCAAAACTGAATTCAAGTTTCTTCTGGGTTCTTTGACAAAGGGGACGATACTTGGTACTATTGTTGTATAAACATAGGGCAACAAACACACAGGACAGTGAAGAAAACGAATCAGTATTCGCTAATTTTTCCAAAAATGTATTTAGTTTGTGACAGTTTTATGTATATTGATTGTTTTGTGGTAGAATCTTTACAAGCTACCCCAATATAGCACTGAACCAGATGCTCATCCTTCAGACGACTGAATACCATATTGTAGGAAAACTACGTACACATATATTTAGACTGGCACGTAATAAGTAGGAACACAAACATATACTTTTATTAATAAAGATATATTAAAAATGAAATCATAAAACAGAAAAGCTCCATTGTGAATACACATCTCATAATACACTGAGAAAGTAAACCCGCCCACCACATTGGAGAAAAAGCAGCAAAGGCTTTACAGAAGGCAGACAACCACAGGTACTCACATTAAAAGATAAGCTGTCAACAACAGAACAGAGTTTTAGAGTATTGCTATGCGCTTTCCATGTAATTGCCCATACTAGTTTTTGGGAAACATTACCGCCGCCCCCCCCCCCCGCCCCCCACACACCAGGGCTGCCAATGCGAACTGAAAATTTGATAACCTGAGAATAGATCCAAAGACAGATTACACATAGCCATTTGATCTAAACAACTTAGCAGAGGTCCATCTTGCATACATTTCATTTATACCGAGTGTTTCCAGGTTTTGACGGACCATTTCAAATGTAACATATCTTCTGTCTATTTCTAATGCAGCGATAGAAGTAACATTTTTGACCTTCTCACTGGACCCAGCCAAAAAGAAAAAATTGTGGAACTACAGCATATGTCAAATTGTTACTTACTCTGGTATGTGGTATGTCAGTGCCTTTCGTTGTATTTTGAAGCAGACACATGGATATATATCTCGATTGTATACCAACACATGTATGTAACTACGTCTATGAGTGCGTGCGTGTATGTATGTATGCATGCATGCATGTATGTATGTATGTATGAATGTATGTATGTATGTATGTATGTATGTATGTATGTATGTATGTATGTATGTACATACGAATATATACTGTGCTCAAACTAAATATTCTTGCTTGTTTCTTTCTATGCGCTCAATATTAACGTGTTTGTCTACCAATTTCTCTAATTATACAATGCACGCCTCTATACTACTTTGGTAAAGCAATTAGCTTCGCAGTTATGATAGAAATCAAAATCACAAACCTACAAAAAGTCCAAGTGCCTGAATTAGCAATACTATCCAAGATAAATTCATCGCAGACTTATGGCACAATGCAGCTCTTCTCCATGACGATACTGTAGTGTGTCAATTTTTCCGTTGCCAGTCTCATCCCGGATATGTAATAATCATAGGCAGGTCGACAATGTGTGGAGAAAACTGGATCCACAGTGTGGAGGCACCCTGTCAGTAATAGAGGGAACAAAGTGTTCTGGGTTTTAATCATCTTTCAACGCAGCCTGTTCAAATTATAATATAAAGTATATTACCCGCAATGCATAAAGATAACCACGATGTCCACAAACAGGGAAGTGTTGTGATATGGCATTTACCATAAATAACAAATAAAGTTCATCATAATTTAATATGCATCCACGTTTTTATGGCCGCTTTTAGACACCAGATTAGAAGGAGGAAATTATACATTTTACACTGGATACTTAAACAAATTTAACAATTATGAATAACGGTATAGAATGCATTTTTCTCCGTATTAGGACGCCTTTAGGGGGCTCTTTGCTTTAAGGCCAGTTGTATAGCAAGCTGCTTTGGCATTTATTCCATTACTATGCATATGTACAAAACTATTTCCCTTATGACTGAATCTTTTTTCACACATGTGCAAATATTTTTCACATGTGTAAAATAATAATTTATTCTACATATGAGATATAGTTCTACACGTGTATGAAATAATGCATTCCTGGTACATATGTGTAAAAGTATTTCACACAGGTGAAACAGATTTATACATATGTGAAATAAAAGTGCTTATGTTTAAATTTTATCTACATGTTTAAAACTACTTTACACATGCAATATTTCACACACACCATTTCGAGAAGTATTCGTGATGTTGTGCAGTCTTTGCAGTAGAGCTGTCCACCTACATGAGCACGAGACGGCAGGTCAACTCACTTACTATCGCCCATAACCTCTTTATCTTCTGCTGCATTTGCTTAAATTCCAGCAATAATTTTGTTGCAACAAACATAGGACCTTTCGGTAATAATAAAGTGTTTGGTACAAGGTTTTAAAGTTAAATTGTTGATTTTGGGGGTCGTGCAAAGCGGTAAAAGCACTTTTCTATAGGTCACATGTAGCAAATGACAAAGCAAAGCAGCGTTCATTGGAACAAATCTTATATTAGTTCACAAACAAGAATTTTGTTTGTGTAAAATAATTATACAGATACTTGGAAAAAAGTTTCATTACACATAAATGTAAAATATTCTACATATGTGTAAATCATTTTGGCATATGTGAAAATCTTTTTACCTATGAGATATGTGCAGTTTATTTTACATTTGTGAATAGGAATTACACTATGATATGGAGTGCAAGGTGTAACATGTACTATGTGGTTATATTAATCCATTTCGTGGACAAAATCCGTTAACTTTGACAATTTTCTTCCATAGAATTATAAAAGATAATTATAAAAGATATCAATTTTGTCCACAAAATCCAAACGTTTATCAATAACGTTCACCAAATCCACAAGGTTATAAATTACGTCCCACAAATCGAGTAATTTTTTTAAATTATGGCCACAGAAACGAGTAAAGCTACCAATTTTGTCCACAAAATCGTTAAAAGCTGCCAATTTTGATAAAAAAAATTGCTGTAAATATACGGATTTGCCCACGAAATTAACAAAAAAAAAAAAAAAAAAAAAAAAAAAAAAAAGTAAAAAAAGAAAAATTGAAAAACTTAGGATTCTGTGGAAAATTCATATCGATTCTGTCAACCAAATTGTCAATCAATGCTGCAATTGCATCCACGAAATTGCAATATATAATTCAAAGAATTGAACAAATTTTCACCAAATTGTAACTTTTATATGATTCTGTGGACAAAATTGGGGGAAAAAAATCACAAAATCCAGTCAGTTTTACACAATTCAATAAAACCTGTTGTTTCATTATAATGTGCATAGTTTTGAATTTCGCTCACAAAATGGTATAAGTTTTCACTTTTGTGTGAAAGTTTGTTATTTCATCCACTTAATCCAGTGACCTTTCAATTTTCGAAATCATTATCAAGAAATTCAAATCATCCTATCTAATTTGTCGACGGAAATGGTATTCAGTTCACAAAATCCTAGAAGATTTATCCAGTTTAGTGTACGAAATTGGAAGGAATGTTATTGTGCGCCCAGAATTGCAATGAAATTACGAAATCGTGTAAAGCCACAGAATCGTTACAGTGGTCATTTTTATGAGTTCCTACAATAACTTGTGGAGGGCATCAGTCACCGCGTCTCGCATTAAGTCATGTGCTACCGTAACTGCAGGCCTACAGACTAAAACGAGGATGTGGTTGTGGACCACAGAGCCTATGCTGAAACGCCGTCCCCAGGCTGTATAGTTTACATGTCACTTTATTCCTTGAGGTATCTGTGAAAAACAGCAAAATATCAGGACTTAAGTATGCTTATATATCAAGAAATTCTAAGTTCGGCAACTTCTAGCTTGTTCCTGCAGTCAGGTATCACAGTCACCATTGACTTCAGTGACCCAAGACCAGGGGTTAATTCATTCACACCCCACCGTGGCCCACCTACTATCGTGAAACAGACATTGGCTAGGCCATTAACCGGAATTTATTTAGCTGTCAGTTTCTGTTCTTAGTGTAGGTATAGTTTTCCGTGACGCAGGCCTAAATCCTGATAGTTTCAAAATTTGCAGGAGAGCCCATTTCTACGTTTGTTTGTTTCTTTCTTGCTTGTCTACAAAGCAGGCCTTCTACCTTCAGCGATATAAAATTCGGATTCCATAAACGTGGAGTCTTTCCCAAAAGGCAAGTCTTGTTCAAGAGTGAAATGAAATTTGCCCTGGGGTAAGTTCCATAGGACTATGTAATTTTAACCCTATCTTTTACAGACTTGTTTATTACAATGTCGGGAGGTCCTGGTACGTTGGAACAGACACTAAAAACAATAGTATGCCAAAACAGAAATTACCCGTACCTCTACCCTTAAGTTCAATCACAGAAAAATGGGCCAAAAGCTAAAGAAAAAATGAGACACCGAAATATATAGACATGTGTATTAACATTTTTATTGGTAGGTGTGTAGGCTACTGCAAACAACTTTAGGTGATCGATGCTGTAGTGAACCTACCCTACAGGTGAGAGCATATAAAGCATATGAAAACTTTCAAGTTTCAGTCATTTTCCCCTTCAGAAACTTCCAATGGTACAAATCTGAAGTAAAGAATAAAAATACAGAGTGTTTTGATGAAATAAAACACACACACAATCACACAGTGTGTGGGCAGAGGTTTAAACGCCAAGTGAAGAATGAAGAAACATAAGTCTGCTATATCTGACAAATAAATGGACTTTTGAGCAAATTTAGAAACTGCCAGAGTGTAGCCTATAGTTGGCGTAGAAACTGGTTTGATAATCAAAGAAAACTCATGTTGATCACCTCAAGCTTTTACCAGATAGCAACCGGTTGCTGCCTGAACACTGCAGTGATCAATTAGAGTGAATTTAACGCTGAGGGTACGTGTACACATTATGGGACTGTGCATAACCCACAGACACAAGCTAGAATTTGAAGAACTTTGAATATCATCATATATAGGCATATTTAAGGCCTGAAATTTTGCTGGTTTATGAACTATACTCCATAGACTACACTGTCATGTGTAAACTATACAGTTCGGGACGGTATGGAAGATGTTGAGGGTCCACAGTTGGGGTCCACGTTTTAGCATTGGCTTCATGGTCCTCATCCACATCCGCATCCACATTTAACTATGTACACGTGACAATTCAGCAAGCTATGGTTGACTGTGTGACAGGGGACTATCAGAGTTACATTGCTGACTGACCAATATTGAATGAATTTCCATATATTAGTTGTCCCTTTCGTCAATTTCTAATTATTAGTCCTTTTTTGTTCTTTCTGCCTGCTTTTAGGCCTATTATCTTTTTTATTCTTTTCAGCGCGCCAAATGGGCAAATTTAAACCATGGAAGCATTTGCGAAACTTGTTAGTTTCTGATAACATCGTCATGGGTCTCTGGTGGTAAGAAATACTAAGCTGTTACAATTGGCACGCTAGGGTTCAAAACGTCACATTTTACCGATTCCGTGACCAAAATCGATAGCATTTTTCATTCTATGTGTTTAGGAATTTTGTGAACAAAACTGGAGTAGTTTTTGCGATTTCAGGTACGAAATCGAGAAACTTAACGAATCTGTTTACAAAATTGTATTATCTTTAGATTCCCCTGGAAAAACTGTTTTACTTTTAAACCTTTTTGCACGTAGTTGACTAAGGGATGGTTCAACATTTTCATCATTTTTGAATTAGTACTTACAGTACGCAAGGGGGGAGGGGGTTAAGTGGGTCTGTACACTTTCACAGGATATGGAAAATGATGGTCAATTTTTGGCCTGTTTTGTGCAATTTTGCTATGATTTGGGGGGAAAATCATCATTTTTAAAGTACTAATTTGGGGGGAGGGAGGGGGGTCATGAAATTTAGTACCCTAAGTACTAATTCAAAAATGATGATAATGTTGAACTATCCCTAAGCTGTGGATTTGCAGAAAATGTCCTCCAATTTTGTACACAAAATTGGATAACAGATGGATTACGTGACATGTTTTTCGATTCTGCATGCAACATTTGATCAAAAATGGATTTTGTGGACAAAATTGTGAAACTTTAAAGCAATTGTGGATAAAATTAAAATCCTTACCCTCTTCTGTGGACAAAATTGGTAAATTCAGGGATTTTGTGGACAGACCTGATAGACTTACCCTTGTTGTGGAGGAAATTGACACAATTAACAGCTCGTTAGACCCCAATTTTTCAATCCTGTAGACAAAATTGACAAAAGTGTGCACGAAATTGATAAAGTATTACAATGCCGTGCACAAATTTCAAGAAGCTTGTTGGATTTTGTGTAATACTTTCAGTTTTGTGATCTTTTTGCAGTTTCGGCCACAAAATGGTAAGAGTAGTTTCACTTGTAGTGGGACTTCGATTTTGTAATTTGGTCTTACACTTTTGTGTATCCTGTTGCGATTAAGTCAACGAAAAGATTAAGTATTATGATTTCCTGCATGAAATTGATGATGTTTCATTCGGCACCCTATACTAGGAAATAGTTTAACAAACATGTGAAATTATGATTTTGATTCACACATGTTAACATTTTATACATATATAAAATGATAATTAAGTTTTACATATGTAAAACGATTTACATATATGTGAAATAGATTTATACATATACAATAGTTTAATACATATGTGAAATAAAGATATAATATTACATATGTTTACAACTATTTAATATAGGTGTAAAACTTTTGCACATAAACATGATACTACTTTCCATTTGTTAAATCATTTTAAGTTATTGTTTACATATGAATTTATTTTTGCATATAAGTCTAATCAATTAAACCTGTGTAAAAATATGTTCACATATGTATAAACATGGAAAATGCTAAAGCGCCTTGCAATGAGTATAAATTAAAGTATCAAAGAATAAAACTCTAAGGTTAACATGATGTTGCATATAGTGGCAGCAAACAGCAGGAGGGGTAATAAAAACATTTTTGACCGATTGAAGATTGGTGTACAGCGTTTTTCTGAGACAAGAGTTAAAAGAAGAGTATGAACTAGTTTGAACTTGCAGCCTGAATGCAACTTGCACCATGTGCACACATATTAAGGGCCAATGCCCTCACACGTGACCATGCCACTTACAAAAGTACCAAACAGTATTTTGGTGTTTGGTGGCCATAAACTGGTCTATTGTCATTGCATTCCATCTATTGCCTACAAAAGGAAAAAAAAAAAAGAAAAAAAAACTTATGCAACCAGAAAATACGTCGCCAGCTACGTTTGCAAACTTCATACAACGACTTGATGAAAAACAGGGAAGGTAACAACTTCTAGGCATGATTTTATTTGCCAAATACAGATTTGTCACTTTGATTGTTGGTGGAGCTGTAGCCTGCTAGCAAGAAACCCCAAAGCGAGATGACTCACGCGAGACACTCCCAGGCACTTCAGCCAGAAGGGCACAGCTGCAAACTATACTGAACCAAACAAATAGCGCAACCCTTAAACTTTTTAACTTAAATATTTATTGTTACTTTCATATCACAGAAACAAATTAGATCCATATTCTGCAGCCTTTTTGGCATAACATGTGAAAAACAAAAACTTGAAACTGTCAACGAGGGTGCTACCAGCTGGCAATAAACAGGGGAACATTGAATTGTAAAGTTCACAAATTGGCATGTCCACTAATACTGTGTGTGACCACCATCAGCGTCTGTAACTGCTATGCAACGTCGGCGCATGGATGACACTAGCCGCTGCACCATCTGCCGGGGCACACGATCCCACTCTTCTTGAAGAGCCTGGCGAAGCTGCTGGTGGTTGGCGGGTGCTGGATCCCGTCTCCGAACACGCTGGTCAAGGTAGTCCCAAAGATGCTCAATGGGATTGATATCAGGTGAGAAGGCTGGCCATGGCAAAACGTTAATTCCTTCTCCTTACAAAAAATCCATCGTCAGTCTAGCGGCATGGGGCCGAGCATTGTCCTGTTGAAGCAAGTGGAGTTGGTGGTGTCTAATGAAAGGGACAGCAACAGGCTGAAGGATCTCATCCCTGTAATGGGCAGCGTTAAGATTGCCTTCAATGAAGATTAGCTGGGTTTTGGCTGTGAATGAAATTCCACCCCATACCATCACTGATGCACCTCCAAATCGATCTGTTTCCAGCACACAGGCATCTGAGTAGCGTTCTCCCCTTCGTCGCCAAACACGTGTCCTACCATCTGCATGATACAGGGTGAAGCGGGATTCATCGGTGAATAGCACATCCCTCCACTGTTGATGGGTCCAGCAAGTATGGGCAGTAGCCCATTGTCGTCGGGCTTGCCTTCTTGCCTGTGTCAAAATTTGACCCCTGTAAGGACGCCTGGCATGTAGATGGTGTTCTTGTAGTCTATTACGGACTGTCTGGGCAGATATTCTGTTATTGATTCTGCCAGGTGTCAGTTGTGCAGTTCTAGTGGCTGGTCGAGTTCTGTTCCGCAGATGTGACACCCTGATGTGTCTGTCTTGTGCAGGTGTGGTTTCTCTTGGTCTCCCAGGACGCTGTCTATCAGCTGTGGCCCCAGTCTCCTGGAATCTTGTAGCAAGTCTGGATATAGTGGATTTGTGGACTTGCAGTCTTCTTGCCACCTCTGCTGCAGATAAACCAGCCTGTAGCATGCCAATTCCTCTCTCCCGATCTACTGTTGATAATCGATCCATAGTTCTTGGAATACTGTGCCAAATGAATCTCATGCTGCCCTTTTATTGTCCGTGAGGGGCTACACCCAACCAGTAAAGTTGCGAATTTTTTAGTCATGTGGGTAACACTGAATCCTGCAGTTGTCCTTGATTCAGCACAACCACCAAACTTTGAAAGCCTCATATCCTCGCACACAGTTAGGCTTGGGCTGATTTCAATGTGGCCTTTTCCTGTCCCAGAATCAAAGACTTGGCAACCTTAATTTCAGGTGTCGGAGACTTGCGTAAAAATAGCCTGCTGTAGTCACTCTTGATTCATGACAATGACCCCATGGCAAGATCAGGGCACTCGACCTTGAGGTCACACTACTTGGTGCATTTTTTTAGACTGATTTAACAACGGTTCATATATTTCTGAACTTTAAATACAGTTCCAATGTGAAAATAAACCCAAATGAAAAAGTTGCGTTATTTGTTTGGTTTAGTGTATATGTGAATGGGAAAGGTAAGGGGTTCTAGGGACACAAGTGAAGGTATGCCACTCCCGACCAAAGCACCTAGGCTGACCCCCAGCCTAGGGAAAAGGTTTTTGAGCATACACACACACACACACACACACACACACACACACACACACACACACACACACACACACACATATATATATACATGTATATTGTAATACATGAAATGAAACATAAAGTAAGAGAAATTATTGATCGTTTAATTACTTTTCACAAAATTGAAAGTACGTGACTAATTATGTTGTCTAGCCGCAAAGTCTATATATGTTCATGCGTAGACATGGTTACACGCCCGTCAGTGGAATTAATAAATTAGTCCATCCAGACTGGTAGCATGTTTCAAATGTAGCCAAAAAGCAATTGTAATGACCCTGGAGAGTTAAGGACCGTAGAGCTTGTAATGACCCTGGATAGTTAAGGACCGTAGAGCTTTTAAATGTATCATATAATATAACATGTACAACTCAACAGTTGTAAAAATAATTTAAAAGCATGAAACCAGCATAGTAAAAACTATATTCTACCTATATCAGGTCTGGCAAACGATTGGTTGGATATATCAAGTCGATTTGCCCTTCTTGTTTGCCAGGCACAAGAACTCTATGGCTGGCCACAGAGGACCAATGTTTTCGTTTGGATAATCAAAAGTTCCATGCTTGCTGCAGAATTCATATCCCTAGCTGTGCCCACGCCTATCCATACCATACCATACCCTTATATTGAGCAAAAGCAACAGTTCACAAAGTGAAACCTATGTAGGCAACTGACTGTAACACTGCCCTTTCCACACAGCTTGACCATGAATGCCCTGTTAGTAGAGCAAAAAGAAGTAAAACTTGTATATTGTGGTTATTACCGTGGCACACCTGGGACCAACCACAAAGACCAGGCTGATAATGTATGGTTATTTTAATGCATTTGGGAATTGCATCTCGTTTCCACCAACCTGTCAGCCTGTCTGAAACTCCCTTAAAAAATCCCAGATAGCTGCACATATGCCGAAGGTGTTACATTTGTGGGTTTTGCTGTACAGGTGACAGAAATTCAGACCTGCTTTGAGCTTATGATCGACCTTGCCTTATAAACTGGATAAAGCATTAAATTTAGAAACATGTTGCCTGACCATGCCCCACAAAGCCATGGTGCATTGTATCAGCAACTTTACTGGGTGGCTACTATAATAATTAGCCGGAACGTTTTAAAAATGTGGTTGTCCTGTCAAATTATGTTTGAAATTTCTGAAACAGACTTTAGTTTCTATTGGAATTGGAGACTTGGTCACAATGGACACATTATCAATCTGTACAACATTCCTTGCAGCAGACCTATTGGACAGCGCATATCCACCTACTGGCGCACATATATAAAACACAAAAGACAACATTGCTCTATACAGCACCTGGTCAAAGTGTGACAAAGCTTACTGCATAGCTTGCAGCAAACATCACAGTATAGGGTAAGTGATAGGCAAGCACATATTAAACGAAGGTTTAAGGTGAAAGGCACCTTCTATTATTCTTTTGAATTTCAAAATGTTTGGTAGGGTCTGCAAACCCTTGCAATTTGGGGAATGTGCTATACTGAACCCCAATGAAAAGTATCCACATGCCAATTTTGAAGTATTTTATTGTTTATACTTGAACCATTTCATACCTAGACGTGCTTAGAACTTAACAAAGCATTCACTTTTCTGGCGTAAAAATAATGTCACGCTCTACCGACATTAACGTCACTTACAGGCAAAAAATGTCATTAACTGCCCTAATTGAAAGTCACACAAATTTTTCTGTTCAATATGGGATGTGGCCACCTCGAGCATCAACACATGCTATACATCTGCGGCGCATACTGCTGACCAGGGTTTGAATTCTGTGTTGGGGAACATTATTCCATTCTTCCTGCAGAGCTTGGATCAGCTGGTTTCGGGTAGTAGGCCTAGGTGTCCTCCGTTGAATACCTTGGCCTAACTGATCCCACAAATGTTCAATAGGGCTCAGATCGGGTGAGAACGCTGGCCATTCCATGACATTGATGTTGTTCTCATTGAGAAAGTTCATTGTTAATCTTGCAGAGTGTGCACGTGCATTGTCCTGCTGAAAGATCGCCAGATCTTGATGCTGCTCCATAAATGGGACCATGTGCGGCTCCAGCACCTCATCAATGTACCGCCTAGCATTGAGGATCCCTTGAATGACCACTAGGGGTGTCCGGTAGTGGTTGCTGATGCCTGCCCACACCATGACAGAGGGTCCACCCCATCGATCTGCCTGACGGACACAGGCATCTGCATATCTCTCTCCAGTCCGGCGCCACACACGTTCTCTGCCATCTGCTCTGCTGACACAAAAACGGGACTCGTCAGTAAAAAGGACGGTATTCCACTGCTGGCGAGTCCACCTGGAGTGTGCTCTACACCACTGCAGTTGTCTAGCTCTTCTGGGTTGGGTCAGCAGGTTACCCCTGTAAGGTCTTCTGGCTGTTAGGCCACTGCTCCTCAGTCGCCTCTCCACAGTAGAACTACTGACAGGACGGTGATTCACCCCTTGAGTCTCACGGGCTGTTTGGGCTGCTGTACGGAAACGGTCTCGCAGGTGCATCAGCCGGATGTGACGGTCTTGGCCAGGTGTTGTCACTCTTTCTCGGCCAGGCCTAGGCCGATCATCTACGGATCCAGTTTCTTGTTGCCGTTCAATTAGTCGTTGGATGGTGCGCCGAGTACACCCCATTCTTTGTGCGATTTGAGTGATTGGGACTCCACCCTCTGCAAGCCCCAAAGCATGGTGTCTTTGACCTTGGCTCAGACGCGGCATGATCGCCTCAACACACCTGAGACCACTGGCTTTTCTCTTGGCTGAACATCCCTTTTTAAAGCCACTGAAAAACATCAGGTCATTTTAGCCATCCAATAGGAGTGGTGGTCAGAAGCCATATTCGGTGCACAAAAGTCACATGCATTATGTAACAACCCAGCAAAAGTTAAAAAGTTGTCCTGAATGACCCTGATGTAGGCTCCAAACCATGCATATATGCACACACAGTACTTAGTAACTTACAAAATTAATGTGTTAATTTTTTTATGTGGATACTTTTCATTGGGGTTCAGTATATATCTAGAAGGTATGAATTACCCAGTACTTTCTGGTGTTGGGTTTGTTGGTGTTTTTTTAGAAACCTGTTTCTAACCTTAGTATCTAGTACAGAAAAACATGATCCATATTCATTAATTCAAAACCCAACAATGACAGCAAAGAGATTCCAGACTTGCCAAAGCATCAACATTTCTCTTCCAATACCAAAGTGGAGAAACAAATTTCACTCCTGACTTGAGACAGGCAGTCACCCATAGAAGGCAACTGGTGGTTTTAAACCGGTCCTCTCAACCTTAGAAATATCCATCATTAACTGCAGACACCAGTTCTTTTCCAAATTGGATAGGCCTCACCACCCAAAACACAAATTTCATTACTTCTGCAAAAAATAAAAAGATACCTGTTAGGCCTATCACCTTTTAGTTCTCCCGACTTGTCAGTAAGACAAGTTTACAGCAAAAGAGTAAAGTAGGTCTACATCGTTTTTGTGATATTTATGAATCTGGAACATTATAAAGACACTCTACCTCCACTATAACTATGAGACGGAGAACAAAGCCCACAGCACAATATAGCCAATGAAGTAATTTTCAAAAAGTACAGAAAAACCTGATCCATATTCATTAATTCCAAACCCAACAATGACAGCAAAGAGATTCCAACATAGCCAATGAAGTAATTTTCAAATAGTACAGAAAAACTTGATCCATATTCATTAATTCCAAACCAAACAATGACAGCAAAGAGATATTAAAAATTCATCAATTATCGGTCATTTATCATAGTGTCAAGAGAAGTTGATACTTATGTAAATTGTGACACACTGATGTGTCCAAACGTATTTTTCTTTGTTCATGGAGGGAATATTTAGTGTTTTTTCTACATGTAGCACTAGAGAATTACCAGAATATTCGGCACTAGGGAGCCCATGTGTGCTAGGGACTTTCCAAGAATCTGAGAAAACGGAAATTATAAGCTCCATTATAGCCATGTGAAATCTCAGAACTAGTCTGTAAGGACAATGTGTACATGGGGAACCATATCATGAAGAGAAACATATTTCCCCATTACAAGTGAGAGCGGAATTACAACCAATAGGCCATATCTGCTCCAGCCTCTTGATCTACATGCAAGCAATAATGACATTTCTTTTTGGCCTAAGTGAGATAGACGATACATCTTAAGAAGGCATGCCCTGGAACACATGCATGCAAAGGATAGGGAAAGCACCAGGGACTGTACTTCCCTTAACTTCATTTGTGGTCTTTTGTATGTGGCATGCAACACATCTAATTATTTTGAAATTTTTTCCTTGGGTAGCCAAAGTTCCATTTGAACTGCCTCAAGGAAACACCAAAGTTTGGAATGGACACAGTTTGTTTGCGTGCAATTGGAATATTCAGCACCTCACAAGGAGAAACACATCGTCTAAGGGTATTCTTGCATCCCTCCTCCGTTGGGTCTGTATTCCAAACATCGTTCAGGCATGGAACACATTTTTCCACCTATCATGTTGACAAAGGTGCATTCATGAGCGGAGTTCATGGCCTCAAGCATTTTAAATGAACTCTATGCTTCCATTTGCAGACAAAGATCATAATAGAATTTTCCCTTACATGTGAAGCTAAACAAACTGCTATCTTTTGGGCAGACGGGTATCAGTCGAAAAACATCTCAGTTGTTGATTTTGCTATGAAATAATTAGGGCCCAAAGACCTGAGACAAAGTACAACATCATCTATGCCTGAATACTGTACATTTCCCCAGTTGTGGGGAATGCCTCTGTTGACAGACAAAACCTCATCACTCTCTGAATAGAATTTGAAGGATGTGAATGAAGTGGTAGTTTTGGTATTTTTCTTATGATGCAAGCCTAAAAGGCTGAAGTGTGTGTCCACAAAAGGCTTTGGTAGAAAAGGCCCAGGTATGCGCCCTATGATCAATTTCTTTTTTTTATATTTTTGACATAATCTCTGCAAACACTCTTGCACTCTCTGGATTTTAATATGTTTGACCAATTCTCTCCCGTTCAAAGCCTACAGACAAAACACAAGAGACACCATACCAGAAAATAAACTTTGTCTTGGGGATACACTCTGAGGTATCCCTAAAACTTTCGTAACTTGTTGGGGTAGGAAGTTTCCTTTGAGTTGATAGGTCGGGAGGAGACAGGATGCCAGCTTTCGTTTGTGTGTGTGTGTGTGTGTGCGTTTTTGAGACATCTCAGGATGGAGTGGGGTGTAGAACACTTAAAGCATATGAGTTTATAGTCACAGGGGCCAGCACATTCCTTTCTGGGGTGAAAGTTATGATATCTCTCTGGGATTCGCGTTTTCTTTTCTTTTCTTTTCTTTTCTTTTCTATTCTTTTCTTTTTTTTTTCTATTCTTTTCTTTTCTTTTTTTTAATTTTATTTTTGGCCCAAACTGGCTGATCCCTGGACTGGTCATCATGCTTTTAAACTGAACTCAGAGATATTGAAGAATCCATAGTGACATTTTTCACTTCATCCCATCTCAGTCCTTCATACTGAAAATTGCTACGAAACATTCTGTATTAATACTACCGGTCTCCCACTTCCTTGGCCAAGTTGCAAATAAAATTGTTGTACATTACATGGAAGATGGGCTCCTGAAGAATGATGACAGACATAAAAATATGGAATGCTTTTGTCCACTCCGAAAGAAACAGCAGCTTCTGTTTGGATGGCCTCGATACAAGTTGAGGAACTTGGGCTCCACTATCCAAAGTACAAAGCTAAACTAGTCAGTCTTCTTTTTTCAACAACAAATAATATCCACTTATTTCCCTGTCAAGATCTTTTGGCACAGATGCAGAGACGCTTAGGCATGGATGGGTCATGCTACTGAGTACTGGGTAGATTTTGTAGGAAGGAAAGGAAGGAAGTTGGTGACAACTGAAGCTGCTGGAACTTCACTGATGCCTATCGTATGCTCTGGTGCCTCAACTGTAATACCTTGGGTATGTAAAAAACGACCCTGCAAGACCTGATCAGAAGTGTTCACAGCTCAGGAAGTCCAGATAGAATAACAGGCTTCCAAAGATGAGGATTCAGGCTGTTCAGTGTTTCTCCTGACATTTGCTAAAGAATGCTTATTTTTGTAAGTTGCATCAAAGGCTAAGTACCTCACGACCAGGTATCAGAATGGATATTCTGTGCATTTAAGCGCAACTGGGAAAGTGTATATTTAAACTTGATAAAATGCCACGACAGGCTTCCAGGTGTCTGACAAATCCAAGAAGCTCTGGTAGTGCAATTGCTGTGGAATGTTAATTGGGACTAAAAAAATGATTCCAACTAATCCATATGACACGGATGTAGCCTGTCTGAATGGCAAAGGGTGTGGTTTTGCTCTACTGAGACATCGTACACATTTTATGGTTTGAAAGAGTATACACAAATGTTTTAAGAAAGCAAGTATTTATTGTTGTATTTGAAAAATGATTTACAACAGATGTTGCATTTATGATTATTATGCTGTGTTTCAATGGATCCTGTAAAACCAGTAATGAGTGAAGATCATATGCAACATCCTAAGGCTCAAGTAACAATTACCAAGCATAGTACATGTAGTGCAAAATTGCAACTAGCTGGTAAGGTACTAAGCCAAGCATATTTTCGCAAAACAGAGGAACCCAAAGTATGACTCCAGAGCCACGAGAGCATATAGCCAGAACGACTAAGCCAAGTATACTTTAGCAAAACAGAGGAGCCCAAAGTATGACTCCAGAGCCACTAGAGCATAGAGCCAGAACGACTGGGGATGGTGGGGGTGGGGTTTGTAATGTGCAAATGAGTCAAATGAAATATAAATACAATGAGGATTTTTTCACGATGGCCGCAGTTCAAACCGTATACAAACAGACATGAATTATTCAATGTTTGCGAAAGAGAACATTGATAACCCTCCACATGCTGTGAATTCTTGTTTCCAAGCCAAATAACAAACTCACAAAGGGCAATAAACGCAAGTAGGAAACGGAGAGAACGAAGGGAATTTGCGACTCGAAACACTTCAACATACTGGCAGCATTCCTTTTTCAGTAGGGACAAAAAATTGCAATAAATATTAATGCTGTGCAGCCAAATGTAAGAATGCATATATGAGTACTTCTATCCATGGGAACAATGCATTTAGGGTTCCAAATGTACCACAACCCCTAAGAGGTCCCCATCAGGGAAAGTATTGACCATGCCTATCAAGGAAACCTTAGGAAATAGGGCAGTGATCTTACCTATACCCGAGCTGGCCTTTGAAGTAATCCTAGCAAGAATAATGGAATTAGTAACGAAATGTAAGCAGCATTATAGAGTATTATCCAGCACCACTGCGTTTGTACATCTGAGCTATGCAAGAGCAAAAAACCCCCCACTTGACTAGCATATCGTATGGGCCCTGAAAAATACATATGTAAATAAAGGCAGGTTTGTTAACATCAGGGAAAACAATCCGGAAGAGGAAGTGCTCCAGCGGCCATAATGACCAACAAGTAAGATAGGGAATCAGGCTAAAATGGGTCGCCAAGATGGCGGCGCCCTAGCATCTTATCTAAAATACTATTAGTGGGCCAGAAGTTTCATAACGGCACCATGAACAACACTTCAGGTGATATCCACTTCTTGGCTAGCATTGACACAATTTTTTTCCTCAAAAAATGTGTGCCGCATCTTTTCCTAGCTTCCAGAGGTGGTAGATATTATGGCCTTTACATGCAGATCCGGCATGAACAGTTTGGCTTCGAGTAAAGCTTAGAGTTTCTTTCAACAGTCTTCTTCAGTAGCTGCGGTGATAGATCGGAAAGGGAGGTGTGGAAACACATGGAGCATCACCACTTTAGACACATGATGGAGGATCACATATTGCTCCGATGTGAAACACATGCGCGAAAATGACATGTCTGTGAAAAGGGAAAAATAGGTGCTTTTTCTACAGAAACCTTTTTTCCAACAAGGTGTTTTCTATATTACAAGATGTTCTTTCATGACCAGAGAAAAACATATTTCATTTTCTTTCTGAGACCGGACAGAATCAGTTAAACTACATCTCCAAAGATGATTAAATGTTTGTTCTACCTTCATGGTGAAATATTCCTGAGTACAAAGTCTATCACCCTGTGTACTTTTCACATGCATGCTCTGATCGGGTGGCCGATATATGTGAATGGAAATTAAAATATATGAGGGATAAGGAATGAGAACGTACTCTTATATTTTATAATTATAACATTTAATCTCCTGTAAAGGAAAAATTAGGAAAGATGTCTCCCCGCTTGTACTAATGATTGCTACATCTTGCGTTGTAATGCGCACATATATTTGTGTATTATAAACCCAATATGCGATTGGGAAACCTTTACTTACCTTAGTGGGCTTCTCGTAATGTAATACAATAAGCTAGCCACAACACGCTCAGGCCTTTGTCAACCCATATGTCATACCCGTCTTCCCCATGTTCGCAAAACATAAACATACAACTACCGACGTATAGTGCACAATTTGTGCTTTGTTAAAACTTGCAATTGCATCACAGACAGCCATTGATTGTCCTCAACTCGCATAAAACTGTTTAAATCATTTTAATTGATAGCGTTTTAATTGATAGTAATTTACATTTATATGACTTGAGCCATCCACAACTAATGCTGAACGTCCAATCACGCAAATGGTCACACTTGTAATGATTATAGTTCCTGCTGTATGAATTAAGCATAACTGTATTTTATCCCTCAGAATAAAATGATTTGGCGTTCAGTACAGAAATTATGTTCTGTGGTTTGTGGTGGTCTACACAAGTTTAGTATGGATAGGTCATTCACCAAATTTGTCTCAGGGCGTTGGATCTGACGATTTTATCGTAAAAACGATACTATTGGCACAAATGCTCCACAGAAAGTCTTTTGACATAATTATCTTCCCTACCTGGAAAACGGT
>OZ026628.1:43315423-43342923 GCA_964020975.1 Hermodice carunculata | reverse complement strand
TGTTAAAATTGTTAAAGTAAATTGTATCTGTGTATTGGTCAATAAACGAATCTTGAACCCTGAATCATGAATCAACTGATTGTTTGTGATATTTGCCCTTCATTCGATCGACTAGGCTGCAATATTTTATGACATGGCCTTCATCTTGAAGCAATCCAAGGGCACAACCGTTGTTCATGCGGCAAGCGTGAACAGCACTGAGTTTCTATACGCAGTGTATGTGCAAAAAGCTAGGGCATGGGTAATGGCAGTGCCTGGTACTCTGAAAGATGATCATATATTATCTTTGTACGTACATTGCGCACTTCCAAGAGAGGGTTATTTTTCTTTATATTAAGAATCTCGACGATTCTGATGCTCTGACTCTCTCCTTTAAAATATGTTCGCACCGTGCCCTAAAATATCATCCACACCTACTAAATTATTCCTGTATCTTCCTGTCCTAGTGCCCTTTGTTAGCTTTATGGCAAACATAAGAGGGGAGGATTCCATTTCCCTTCTTTCTTCAAACAATTGCTTTTAAGGTTCTCTCTGTTCATGTTTCACTAAGTCACTTAACATAGGGTAACAAAGTTCAACCAAGCAAGTATCATTGGCGGTAGAGACTCCAAGCACAACTGTCAGGGTACAAATATATCAACTTTCACTTGTTTTCCAATCCTGCACTGAACCAACGCTCACACCCATACGATATCACTGCAAAAAAAGGCTGCATCAAACACCTTCTTTTTTCACTATGAAAGGCATGCGTCAGTTCTTGTTGAAAAACGCCACCAGTTTCAGTAAATATTTTCTCATTGCGTCAGCATGTTCAGGTAGCGCTGAAACTACACTGCCGTCACAGGTAAATATGCTACTTAGGTATTAATCCTTTTTCAGTTTCAGTAAATGTTTTTTCATTGCGTCAGTATGTTCAGGTAGCGCTGAAACTACACTGCCGTCACATGTGAATATTTTACTTAGGTATTCATTCTTTTCTCAATGAAGCACCGCTAGTGACTCATCTCCTCTAGTATACAAGGGCATCTTATCCTCGTCTGACCCATTAATGACCATAAACATGCTCTTATCCTCATTGATTACCTGCAGATCTAGCAAAGTCTTTTGAAATATAAAGCTTTTTAAAACACTTTTCTCTAGGGCTAGCAAATATAATGGTGTCATCCATCATCATATGCAGGTGTAACCAGTTGAGGACACTATCCCAGACACACTTGGCCTTGAAACACCGGTAAAAGGAAACATAGAAACGGGGAGCCTTGTCGGACGCCGATCAAAGGAGCCCTAACATACTATTAGAAACTTTGTATAATGATGCTACTGCAAATAACATGATCATACCGAAACCCAGCCCTCATCAAGATTTGCCGTGCAAGCGATTATATGCCTTGAAAAAGTCGATAATGACAACGAATAAATTTTTCTTGTTCTTGAAACAAATATCCATGATTAAATTTAGCGTAACTATATGTTCTGCATTTACTCTTTTTGGAACTGTGTCTGCCTGTTCCCAATCAGGGACAAACCATTTCATGAGTCTGTTGCTCAACATGTAATTATAAATTTTAGCCACCCCAATTATGATACTAATACCACGATAATTAGCACATAGTTTTTGTCACCTTTCTTAAATAACATGATCACTTTTGGCATATGATCAGGTGGCAGAGTAGCTTGTAACAAAAAAAAAAAATTTTAATGATCCTGTTATGCCGAATGTCCAATTCACTGGTAACAGTCTGAAAGGCCTGGTCTTGTCCCGTCGGGTCCACAAACTTTATTAGGTCCCAATTGTTTAATTATCACGTTCATATCTTCACCACGTTTATTATGATTATCTACTATGGATATCATGCTAGTGGTCGGTTTTCAAATGCAATTAGGACATGTAATGGTAATATTGATGCCAATTATGCATGCGCTTGTGAATTTAGTAACGAAAGTAATACTTATAAACAAAATAATAACAGCACACTGTATGTTCTACAACAAACATCCAAACTCGTCAGATTAAAACTCATTCATGTCGACATATAATTGGGTACTTCGGAGAAAATGATTATCCATATTTTTATTGAAAAACCCTTCTGTATATACATGACTGTGAGTAACACTGATATACATGTACTATATTGACAATGTATATATATATATATATATATATATATATATATATATATATATATATATATATATATATATACATATATATACATATATATATATACATATATATACATATAGTGCTATTTGGACTTCTTCAAAAACGTCACTCAGATTATGATGAAACCTGGAGGAAACGTACCTTGAGGGAGGGCAAACAAAGTTGCTCATTAGGGGGACATGCTCTCAATCCCTATTTTTAGCGATATTTCAAGTGAAGTACTTTCCATTAAATGCATACTTTCATGATGAGTAAATGGAGGTTGCAAAATAATTTCACATTTTCGACCTTTCCTTGAAAACACCAGATTTTCTTGAAACGTGGGAATGATAAACATTGGATAAGTGTCTACCAAATTTTATCTCCCATATTATCATAAATTATTGTCTTTGTTGTGTTTTTAATACCTGTCAGATCAGTTTCACTTAATACCGCAAATGACGCCACCATACCAGCCCCGTCATTTTCTTCTCTCTGTATAATATTCTTTAAAGCTATATGGATATGTGTTTAAAACTTAACATACAATGACTGTCAAATATTGAAGTTAAATATTTGAGCAAATAGTATATATGATAATCTATTCCGTTTCCGTCCGATATGTATGTCCATACCGAGTTCCGTACAGCAATTCGTATTTTTTTCTTCATTTCTTTCTTTTGCCTCATTCTGGCCCCGGAACCAGAGAATATATAGTCGCTCTCACTTTGGCTGGAACCGTTCGACTGTGCAGATCGTTGTTGCCCGTCAGGGCGCTCCTCGTTACCATGTACATACTTTGTATTATAAGTTCAGTTTAACATCGTTCTTGCACTATGTTAAAGTATGTATACCGTCGAAACATCTGTCAGTTTCCGATTTCGCGTGAATTATTTTTGCTTACATAGATAATTTTTTACCTTGATAAAAAAACTAACTCTTTGACACGATTGTGATACACACGTATCTTGGCTTGTAGGTTTGCGTTGAGCCTACACTGTGATTAACTTTTGTTATGGGTTCATCAAGAGCACCAAGGTCCACTAATTTGTGTAAGTAGTAATCGTAACTATGAAGTTATGTATATCAGAGGTTTGTGACATATCTTTCTTTGTTCTTTGTCTGACAAAGGTACACGTGCTCGATACAGAATTTCGTTTATGGCATAAATCCAGAGTTATCCGGTATATGATGGTTCAAATGCTTGAATAAGTCTCACAAATAGCTTATCATAAGTTATGGGAAGTTATATCTACGGTCTGTGGAAGTGCCCTACCGTGTCAATGTATAAGCCACACCTGCTATAACACCACCCTGGTTCCTTGGTCAACCTTTTTTGGGGTTGTCCCGATGGCCTAGAGGTCAGCGTGTTGGACTTTACATTTGGCTAGGCGAGTGTGCCGAAGGTAGTGGGTTCGAATCTCATACAGGTCGACATAAATTTATCGTATTTTTCACTTAATTCGCGAATTTGCATTTGGGCTTTTCAATGTATTCTAAAGCCCGCGTAATTCGGTCACATGTTCCATAGTGTATGTAAGGTAATTTTTCCTGTCAATAAGTACACGCAAAGCCATTTATCAGTTATCTTGTAATTTGGTTTCATTATAAGATTTTCTCACGCGTTTATCTTACGTAAATATGAGTTGGTCAAGTATCAGTAACGAAATCATTAATATGCAGTTCTAATTTTGATAAAGGTGTCTTTCTACTTTTCATGCACGGCTTATCATTGACTCTTGCGTACGGGATTAATGTATAGTTTTAGCCGCCAGCTGGCGTTACCTGGTTATTTTTCTCATGTATTTTCTATATCGTACCTGGGGTCTAAAGTTTAACGTTAATGGTTCGTTGATAATGGTATATACATTACGTGGATTGTTTATTAGGCTGGAAAATAGGAAGCTTTGTAATTAATTTCTTTCTTTATAGTCATTGCATTCGAACCAGTGAGTTATATAATGATTTTAAAGTTTTACGTAATCAAGCACAGCGTGCCATAAAGAAAGCAAAAAACAAAGATTACATACGCAATCAAATTGTAGAAAATAGACATTCCCCCAAAGAAATTGTGGAAGTATATGAAGGATTCTGGAATGCCTTCAAGAAAATAGGTTAAACATGTTAATATTGGGTTAAGAAATGGCACAGATCAGGTGATAAATTTTGACACTAGCTTCGTGGCAAATAAATTTAACCTACTTTTTTTGTAACATTGCTGCTACTTTAGTTGAGAAATTGCCAATTAGAGAGTTTGAAAAACAAAGTATCATAGATTTCTATGGTTCTAGAGGAGTTGTGTTGAAGTCTTTTCAACTTAAAGAGATTTCGGTGGATGTATACTGAACCCCAATGAAAAGTATCCACATAAAAATATTAACACATTAATTTTGTAAGTTACTAAGTACTGTGTGTGCATATATGCATGGTTTGGAGCCTACATCAGGGTCATTCAGGACAACTTTTTAACTTTTGCTGGGTTGTTACATAATGCATGTGACTTTTGTGCACCGAATATGGCTTCTGACCACCACTCCTATTGGATGGCTAAAATGACCTGATGTTTTCAGTGGCTTTAAAAAGGGATGTTCAGCCAAGAGAAAAGCCAGTGGTCTCAGGTGTGTTGAGGCGATCATGCCGCGTCTGAGCCAAGGTCAAAGACACCATGCTTTGGGGCTTGCAGAGGGTGGAGTCCCAATCACTCAAATCGCACAAAGAATGGGGTGTACTCGGCGCACCATCCAACGACTAATTGAACGGCAACAAGAAACTGGATCCGTAGATGATCGGCCTAGGCCTGGCCGAGAAAGAGTGACAACACCTGGCCAAGACCGTCACATCCGGCTGATGCACCTGCGAGACCGTTTCCGTACAGCAGCCCAAACAGCCCGTGAGACTCAAGGGGTGAATCACCGTCCTGTCAGTAGTTCTACTGTGGAGAGGCGACTGAGGAGCAGTGGCCTAACAGCCAGAAGACCTTACAGGGGTAACCTGCTGACCCAACCCAGAAGAGAAAGACGACTGCAGTGGTGTAGAGCACACTCCAGGTGGACTCGCCAGCAGTGGAATACCGTCCTTTTTACTGACGAGTCCCGTTTTTGTGTCAGCAGAGCAGATGGCAGAGAACGTGTGTGGCGCCGGACTGGGGAGAGATATGCAGATGCCTGTGTCCGTCAGGCAGATCGATGGGGTGGACCCTCTGTCATGGTGTGGGCAGGCATCAGCAACCGCTACCGGACACCCCTAGTGGTCATTCAAGGGATCCTCAATGCTAGGCGGTACATTGATGAGGTGCTGGAGCCGCACATGGTCCCATTTATGGAGCAGCATCAAGATCTGGCGATCTTTCAGCAGGACAATGCACGTGCACACTCTGCAAGATTAACAATGAACTTTCTCAATGAGAACAACATCAATGTCATGGAATGGCCAGCGTTCTCACCCGATCTGAGCCCTATTGAACATTTGTGGGATCAGTTAGGCCAAGGTATTCAACGGAGGACACCTAGGCCTACTACCCGAAACCAGCTGATCCAAGCTCTGCAGGAAGAATGGAATAATGTTCCCCAACACAGAATTCAAACCCTGGTCAGCAGTATGCGCCGCAGATGTATAGCATGTGTTGATGCTCGAGGTGGCCACATCCCATATTGAACAGAAAAATTTGTGTGACTTTCAATTAGGGCAGTTAATGACATTTTTTGCCTGTAAGTGATGTTAATGTCGGTAGAGCGTGACATTATTTTTACGCCAGAAAAGTGAATGCTTTGTTAAGTTCTAAGCACGTCTAGGTATGAAATGTTTCAAGTATAAACAATAAAATACTTCAAAATTGGCATGTGGATACTTTTCATTGGGGTTCAGTATAATTCCCAAACACCTATCAACTTTGAATATCAGCAAGTCTACGGGGTGCGACATGATCGGAGCCAGGTTCCTTAGGGATGGCTCCGATGTTGTTGCCTTACCTCTGACTTATATTTTCAACCTTTCTATAAGATCATCGTTGTCCCTTTGTACAAGAAAGATGACTGAAACAATGAGAATAACTATAGACCTGTATATATTGTACCAGTGGCATCTAAAATCATGGAAAGTATAGTGCACTCACAAGTGTATGCATTCTTGGAAACAAATGGTCTTATATATAGTTTACAATCTGGCTTTAGACGATCTTTTTCTACTGATTCAGCTCTTATTCATTTATCAGATCTGATTCGTCAAAACTTGGACAAGGGCTTATATGCTGGTGTACTTCTGCTAGATCTGTAAAAGGCCTTTGATACAGTCAATCATAGTATCCTCTTAAGTAAATTTCAGGCTATGGGAATGAACAAATCGAATGTGACATGGTTCAAATCTTATCTCTCTCAGAGAAAACAGTTTGTGGACATCAGTGGAACAAGATCGCCTGAGGGCGTCATCAGTTGTGGCGTCCCTCACGGGTCGATCTTGGGTCTGCTGATGTTCCTGGTATATTTAAACGACATGAATTCTGCTACATCTTGTAAACTTTTCTTGTATGCAGATGACTTCGTCTTAGTAACAACAGGTAAAGATATGGCTGAAATTGAAAGAACTTAGAGTAGTGAATTCCAAAATATTGAGGTGTGGCTGGAAGTAAATACGCCTTCATTATACTTGGGTAAAACGCAAAGCATTGTTCTTGGATCTAAACAGAACTTAAAGAGAGGTGCCACAATTCATGTAAAATGTAAGGACACCACCATAGTGAACAAGGATAAGATAAAATACTTGGGAATAACTCTGGATCAAGACATTTTCGGAGTGTGTCAAGCTAATTCAGTCATTCAGAAAATAGACGGAAATTTGTAATTTTTATATAGAAAATGTTTTTTCCTCTCTCAGAGAGAGAAAAAGATGGTATGCTCAGCACTTCTTCAAGCCAGACTACGGCTGCAACATTCTGTATCGTGGTTTAAAGTGTATTTTAAAGAAGAAATTACAGACTGGCAAAATAAAATGATAAGATTTATCTCGGGATTTGGCAGCAGGCACCATGTTAGTGCAAAGCATTTTATTGACTTGGACATACTTAACGTAGCAGGAAGGGAGGACTACCTCACTGTAGCACATGTCTATGACATTTACCATGGCACAGCCCCCTCCTATTTGAGAAATGCAACTATGGTTGCTGATGTTCATAGTCATAATACCAGAAATAGCATTTTAAATTTTAAGGTTCCTGCTGTCAAATCCCAGGGAAAGCTAGAATTTATGTATAATGGTATTAAAGTGTGGAATGCACTTCCGGATGCGGTGAAGTTGAGCTATGACAAGCCTATCTTCAAGCGTAAAGTTAAGTCTCATTTTCTGTATGGGATGTGAGCCCTGGAAAGCGAAAGCTTCATCTTCAACTAATTTTGTTACACCATATTTACATAGTTATATTTATTTATATCAATTTGTATTTTTCATTTATTAAGATTTCGAAATATCTATATATATTATTTACAGCCAATAGTTTCAACTAATTTTTTAACAGGTATTAATTATTTATACATGTATTCTCCCTCCCCTCCTCCTGTTTTAGGGTCCACTATGGAAATAAGAAATTGTTAAGGCTTTTGCTTTCTAGTGCTCTCTTTTCATAGATACATAGTGCTTGCTCCATTACAGCCAATTTAATGCTATGCTACAGGCTTGTGTCCCAGTGTTCCTACTGGGTCTATTTTGTGCTTGGTTGTATGTGTGCCAAATATCATTTTACTGTGATACTGTAATCATTCTGTAACATATTATCATATGATTTGTTTTTGTTTTTGTTTTTTACTATGTACACATGATTTATATCAAATCAATCAATCAATTCTGCATCTTGTTTGTCTTTTACGTGCTTTCCGTCGGTCTTCTACATGCATCTGTGCATCTGTGTCGTCCTGTAACCTGTCATCAACTGTGAATAAAAACGCAATTGAAGAAGCTGTTATATCGTTGGCTGTAATGTTAAACCTGTAGCAAAAGTAATTGACAGATATGAACAAATTATTGTTTCCATGGTGCCAAGTGATGTAAGAGAGTCCAAAGATACACATCGCTGGAAAGGGATTTCTCGTTTCACTGTTTCATCGTTCTGGATGTTGACACAACCGTGGTGTTGATATTCAATTTGATGGCAACGTTATGTTGTGTTTTTTTGTGCAGACGGACTGTGCATATACTTTTTGTGAGCTTTACCTTTCGACTGGACAGTCTCATCAGTATTCCGTAGGATTTCTACCTGAACGTCACCACTGGCCAGGTCTGTTTTGACACGTACTGTACCACATATATTATTGTATGATACATATGTTGCATATTTTTGTATGATATACATATAATCATTGTTGTATACAATACATACATATTGTTTGTCATATTGCATACCTATTGCTATTGATTTATTGATTTTGTACATGCATTGATTTATTGATTTATTTTTTTCAGGGAATCTATATTTCCTTTTTCATTCCTTGGCCAAACGCTTTACTCTCTTTGATTTATATTTTTTCCAATTTTCTTTGATTTTGTTTGATTGAACTTTGGATTTTGTATTCTGATTGATACTACCAGATTATTTTGTTTGTTTATTTACTTGTATGGTTTATTGGTTGCATATGGTACACTATATGTTGTTGTATATCACAGTTTTTGTACTTGTATATTGCTGTGTACCCAACACATCCTCTTCAACAACCATGGAGCTTGCAAAGCAAAGTAGGGCTAACGCAAAGCGTAAGGTTACATCCCTATGTAATGGTCTTGGCAAAATGGTAGTAGAAGAGCAAGACTTTGTTAGTATCCCAGGTATGATTTCAGATCTAAGACAAGCGTTTGATGTATTTCAAAATGCTCATGATGATTTTTCAAAGTTGACTATGCAGAGCGAAACTGCTAAAGTTGAGGAAGCTGAACTCGACAAATATTTCGACGATGTGCAAGCGAAATATACAAAGACACTGAGTAACGCTCGTAGAGTTTTACAATCAACTCGTAGTGCGGAAGTTAAACCTGAAATTTCTGTATCAATTAATCTTAAAACAAATCGGGAAATTCTTGAAATCATGAATTTACCTACGCTAAATCTTGAGTCTTACGCAGGTGACCCACTTTGGTATCATAGCTTCATAAAAGTTTTAAACTTTCGGTGGAATCATGCATTAAAGACCCAGCGGCGTGACTTACCAGTCTGCTTCAGTTCCTAGAGGGCGCTGCGTTGTTAGCAGTCAGATCTGCAATTTTCTCCCCCCCCCCCTCAATAGGGCTATGACTTTGCGATGTCAGTTTTGAAACAAAGATTTGGTTCGCCAAATTTGATTACCCAGAGTATTATCAAATCGCTTAGAAGCACGAAGCTGGTGAGAACCGTTGAAGAGATGCAGCCATTATCTGATGAATTAAACAATTCATATCAGGTTCTGAAAGAAGTAGATTGTCTGCATTAGGTAGATTCCCAAGTGGTCATATTTGATATAATCGCGAGATTGCCTACATATGTGCAAAATAGATGGAGTAAAGAAGAGCTGAAGAGTAAACGTAATTCAGGTAAATACTTGAAATTTGAGCACTTAGCGTCTTTTATCGCTGATATCTACCCCGAATTTTCCGACCTACTGATCGGATTGGCAGCTAGGGCTGAGAGGTTTCAAACTAGGAAAAGGTTCACTTCACATGTAGCAAAACGCGAGTGTTATGATCCTTCTTCTTCGCTTGAATGGAATTGTTTCCTGGAAGATACACCAGCGGGCGCTGTGGCACCTGTTGCTGAGTTGGTGTCTTGGTGCAGGATGATATGCAAAATGTCGATAGTACTCTACCTTCCTCCCGTGGTACACCTGCTCGCCCCCGGGGTACTTTCCCTCCTGCCTTACATGTACAGAACACACAATTACAAAAATGTGCTTTATGCAATGAAAATTATTTCATCATGAAATGTCCTAGTTTCAGAAAGATGGAAGTGAAAGACAGAGTAGAATTTGTAAAATCACGTTCGTTGTGCAGTAACTGCTTGAGAGATAACCTTCAGGTTGCTGATTGTTAGGCTAGTTCCAGGTGCTTTGTTTGTTCAGGGAAACATACAGCTTTCTTACATGTTGATAAAACATCTGCAACTTTTGCAGTTAATATGTCAATCATGTTTGATGCCTGCAGTTGAGGTTCTTGTAAATAATCAAGTAAAAGTGAAAGCTTCACTTGACACAGCTTCAACGACGTGATTTTGTACTGAAAGTTTAGCAAATCAGTTAAACTTACAAGGTTCAGAGGACATTAAATCTTGAATACAATGAATGGATCTTCTCCTATGAATTCAAGGAGAGTTTCTTTGGAGATTTCTTCAAATATAGAGTCTTTGAAAATGTCAGGGGTTAAAGTAATTCCTTGCATTCCTGTTTCCACCGGTACTCTGAATCTAGATGATTTTCCACATTTGAGAGGTCTTGCTATAGCAACAAACTTGAATTGTGACAGAGTAGACATCTTAATTGGTCAAGATTTCGTTCATGCTCTTATTCCTCTTGAAGTGAAACGTGGAAATAGGCCTACCGATCCTTTAGCGATTCGCTATTTATTCAGTTGGACTCTGAATGGAAAGATTCAGAAAAGTGACGTGAACAATGTAGTGGTATGCAACTTTATCGCTGCCTCTTCTTTTCCTATGCTGATAGAAGATTCTTGCCATGATTCTATCGGTGAAGATCTCAACAAGTTGTGGGATATTGAAAGTGCCGTTTTTGAACGGCAGGGTATTTCTGTTCTTGACAAGAAAGTGATCAAGTTATGGGATGAAACTGTAGGCTTGAAAATAACCATTATGTCTTGCCCGTTCCGTGGAAGGATCCGTATGAGCCCATTTCCAATAATGTGTCAGTTGCTCAAAGAAAGCTGGACAATCTGGTTGAACGTCTGAAAAAGAACAATTTGTATGACAGATATGAATCTGAATCAATAAGTTGCTTGAATCTGACTATGCAGAGATTGTTCCTTCAGAAGATATGGAAAAGTCAGATAAAATCTGGTATTTGCCACATCACTACGTCTTGAACGAAAGGAAAGGAAAATTGAGAGTGGCATTTGATTGCGCCTCTAGATATGGTGGCAAGTCTTTAAAGGAACGTTGTTTACAGGGCCCAGACCTTGTGAATAAATTAATTCATGTTTTATTGAGATTTAGATCCCATCGCTACGCCATACAGGCCGACATAAAAGAAATGTACCATCAAATAAGATTTCCATTACAAGATCGGGATGCATTGAGATTTTTATGGTACAAGGATAGCAAGCTCGTTCGTTTGAGAATGTGCGTTCATTTGTTTGGGGGTATTTGGTGTGCATCATCTAGTACTTAGGCTTTGAGAAAGGTGATCAAAGATAACCCGGATGTGGATCCTGTCATAAAGAATGCAGTTATGAACTCCATGTATGTTGTCGATCTCATAATGTCATTGAGAAAGATTGAACAGATGTACAAAATAATTGTTGACTTACCTCTTGTCTTGAAAACAGGTGGTTTTATGTTGACGAAGTTTGCTGTCAATGACGAGCAACTGTTGAATGAAATTTCTTTTGAACACCGTGCATAAGAAGTTCATATTTTTGCACCTGAATCAACATGTCGTGCACTTGGTGTGAAATGGAAAATACATGAAGATATATTTCGTTTTGATGTCCCATCCTATGATATGACACATGTAACACGTGGCAATATGCTTCGGTTCATAGCGTCTATATTTGATCCGTTAGGTTTTGTAGCACCGTGGGTCAATCCAGGTAAACTGCTACTTTAACATGCTTTGAAGCTAAAATTAGACTGGGATGTTGTTGTCCCTGAAAATTTATGCGCACAGTGGGAAACATGGACATCTTCGTCGTCAAATCTTGAAAGGTTGCAAATACCTTGCTGTATAAAACCACATGAATTTGACGAAGGTTATCATGAATTCCACATATTTGCGGACTCAAACCATCTTTCTTAAGGCGCAGCGGCCTACATGCGTTCGATACGTGTCACTGGACACGTCTCAACTCATTTGATTATGAGTAAGTCCCACCTGGCTCCGTTGAACAAAGCATATTCAATTCCGAAACTTGAATTGCAGGCAGCCCGGACAGCTGTTGATATATATCTTCTTCTGAAGAATGAGCTACACTTGGACTCAGTCCCGTGTTTCCTATGGTCCGACTCCACAGTGGTTTTAGCATACATACCCAGTGAACGCGGTAGGTTTCGTGTATTTGTGGAAAACCGCGTCAACTACGTCAGCACACGAATATAAATTCCTGGCATTACGTCAACACGCGCGAGAACCCGTCTGACATGCTTACGAAATTTAGGCCAATTTCAGTCAAGGTGTGATTGATTTCTGGCTAAGCGGTCCTGCTTGGCTGAGTCAACACAATGCGTTGTGGAAAAAGCGTCCCGATAATTCTGAAGAGAATTCATGTGTCCAAAAGATTTGCGACCATTTTTCATCATGGGACAAGATAATAAAATCAGTGGCATGGTTGCGCAGATTTGTGCAGCTAAAAGCTAAGCGCAGCTTTGTTCAAGGTCCATTAACTGCCAATGAATTCGATTCTGCTTACGATATCGTTATCAGAAATGTACAAGAGCGGTATTTCAAAAAAGAAATACAAGCATTGAGAAATGGTAGACCGGTTCCCAATTGTAGCAGTGTGCTATATTTGAATCCTTTCTTGGATCAAGACAATATCCTGAGAGTTGGTGGGAGAACAGATAATCAACCTATTTTGTTGTCACATCATGGATCCCTTGTGCGTGTCTTGGTTACTAAGTATCATTCCAATGGACACTTAGGTTGTGAATGGACGCTTAGTTCAATACGCGAGAAGTATTGGATAACTAAAGCACGCCGTGTTATTCGTGGTGTCATGAACAAATGCATGTATTGCAAGAAATCATATGCAAAAGTGACAAATCAAATCATGGCAGATATTCATGATTCACGTATTCAGCCAAATTTGCCAGCGTTTACCCATACTGGCGTAGACTGTTTTGGACGGTATTATACCAGTCATTACCGTATTGGTTCCAATAAGCGGTACGGTCTTATCTTCACCTGTTTGTCATCTAGGGCCGTACATATCGAGATGTTGAAGTCGCTTGATGCTGATGCATTCCTTAATGCTTTTCGGAGATACATAGCTAGGAGGTCTACTCCATGCACCATTTTCTCTGATCACGGAGGAAACTTCGTCCGATCGAAATCCGAGCTTCAGCGAGCTTTCGATCGTCACACAAAGACCACACTTCAAGCATATTCTGTCACACGGTCTATACAGTGGTATCATATCCCGCCTAGAAGTCCACATTTCGGGGGCTTGTGGGAACGTTTAGTTGGAGTTATCAAGAGGGTATTTAAAGCAGTCTTACCACATGCTACACGCTTGTCGGATGAAATATTGAAGACAACATTTTGCGAAGCAGAAGCTATCGTAAACTGTCGTCCTTTGACGAAACTCAGTTCAGATTCGAATGATCATACTCCACTCACTCCGAATACACTGCTTACCATGAGGCAGTTTCCTGATTTGCCTCCAGAGGGTGCTCTGCTTCCGATGCTTATCGTAGTCGTTGGAAATATGTGCAGCACCTGGCAAATTTAATCTGGGCTAGATGGATAAAGGAATATCTACCTAGTCTCAATGTTCGATCCAAGTGGAAAACTGCTAAACCAAACATCACAGTTGGCGAATTGGTATTAGTAAACAACTCAGGTATGCCACGTAACCTCTGGCCTTTGGCACTGGTTAAAGAGGTATATACTGGTAAAGATAGCAAGGTTTGTTCTGTCTTGTAGAAAACAAGAGTTCCTGATATAATCCGTCCAATCAATCATCCCGTACGTCCCGAGCTTGATATCCCAAGCAATGACAAAGTTTAAGTTTCTTAAGCAGGATAGTCGTTTGTTGGTTTGTATAGGACGAATGATGGCTACCTCCCCTTATTAGATTTATTTTGATCTAAATTTACACAGGTTGTTCACTTCTTTAACCCTAGAGATATAGTGATATCGGTTGATAGTAGTGAAGTCTTCAGTATTGATCATAGTATATAACGTGTAAATGCTGGCTCGTTGCTGGCAAACGTGTTTTTCAAGTAATATGGTTAACGTTGGGTGAACTCAGAACTCAGAACTCAGAACTCAGAACAGTTTATTCAATATGATATGAAATGGGTTACATGAATTTCAACGTTTGTTGTGACAAAGCGGTAATTAAGCAATAACCAAGAACTCGTAATTGAACTAAATGATATTAGGATGACCTTGGCTAAGGATTCTAGGATCCGCTATCGCCAAGGTCACCTTTCGGTAAATTTATAATTAGCAACAACTAGCAAAAATAGTAAAAACAGACATTAGAAGCTTAAATATACAGGGTAAATATAAAGTCACTTAATTACCACAAACATAACAGTGTGCAACTGTACAAGTGTCTTTATATTGCTTCACGAAGAAAAGCTTTATGTAGGTTGCGAAACCATTATAAGAATGTGTGAAAAGTTTATCTTTGATACAGTTTTGTGTGTTTTTTAAGAGGGTTGGAAGGTAATACCTAATACAATGTTTCTTCGAATTTTTAGAAGGAATAGGAACCTGGCTGTCATTTCTATGTCGAGTGAAATATCGATGAGAAGGTATTGTAGCTGCAAATATGTTGTTAAAGTAATCAGTGGTTTTATTTTGTAAATATCTATAGTAGAATTTTAAGGATCTTAACTTAAGAATATCTGGTACTTGTAAAAGGTTTAGCGTTTTAAATAAAGGATCCGTGTGGGTATTATATCTTGCCAAGCAAACAACACGAACAACCTTCTTTTGAAGTTTGAAAATACGGTCACACGAGAGACCCCACAGAAGAATGCAATAATTTAAAGGAGGAAGAAAAAGAGAATTGTAGATTTGTAATAGAATATCTTGCAGAAAATAATTTTGTGTTCTTTTCATAACACCAATAATTTTTGAGAGCTTATTTCCAATTTTGTTAACGTGTGAGTGCCAATTTTAGTTTTCGTTTATTCGTAAACCTAGGAAATCAAATTCACTGGTTTTGTAGATGGGCACATTCTTTATTTTAAGATTTAAGGTGAAATTTAATTTTCGTTGAGGGAAATGAAACACCATAAATTTAGTTTAAGCAATATTAATAGATAATTTGTTGGCTGACAGCCAATCACATACCTTGTTTAATTCGATTTTTATGCTATTAGATAAAGAGTCAGTGTCCTTGAGAAGAAAATTGAAAGAACTAAGTGAATTGATAAGATTCGTGTCGTCGGCATAAAAAATCGATTCAAATTTTGAAGATGCCAAATACATGTCATTTCTGTAAATGATAAAAAGAAGAGGACCCAAAATAGAGCCCTGTGGCACTCCAGTTGTAATAGGTAGACACTTTGAAGAAACATCGTCGAATTTGACGTATTGTTTTCTGTTTGTAAAGTAAAATCTAAACCAATTTAAACGGGTTCCTTTAATACCGTAATAATTCATTATGGAATAGAATTTCGTGGTTCAGAGTATGAAAGGCCTTTGATAAATCTAAAAATATTGTGACAGATATGTCTCCAGTATCAAGAATCTGAAGAAGACGATCTGTTAGTTCCATAGCGGCAGTTTCGGTGGAGTGCAATTTTCTAAACCCATGCTGGCTTGCGTAGAAAAGCTTTTTTGATATAAAAAATTCGTACAACTGATTATACACCACTTTTTCAAAAACTTTGGAAATAGCTGGCAGGAGAGAAATTGGTCTATAGTTATCCAATAAAGAGTTATCGTCTTTTTTATAAAGAGGTTATACTTTTGCTATTTTTAATTTATCCGGAAAGATACCTGTGGTGGGAGACTCATTGACAATTAAAGCTAGAGGTACAGAAAGAGAAATTACTAAACCTTTCAATAAATACATAGATATCCCGTCGTATCCGGAACTAGTCTTGGGTTTAAAATTTTTGAAAATCATAGAAATGTCATCTGGAGATACATGTGAGAAAGCAAAATTACAATCGTTGGTGTTGAAAGATAAGAGGTAAAAGGTATGGAATTACCATTGTTCACCTGTGCGGCTAAATTGGGGCCAATATTGGTGAGAACGGATTAAAACATTCGGCAATTTGGTGCGTGTCAGTTATAATTTTGCCGTTAATTTTGAAATCCAAAGGAAATCTATTTTTGAATCTATTAGCATCCATGACAGAGCGTATTGTGTCCCAAGTCTTTTTAAATCATTTTTATATTTTGCAAATTTTGAATAAAAGTAATTCCGTTTCTGTTCACGGATACATTTGTTGAGGATTTGATTGTAGGTTTTGAGATTAATTTTTGTAGGGCCATACAAAGGTGACTCGTGTGACGTGCATTTTAATTTCTTGTGATTATCACGATATTTGATAGATCTAAGAATGCCGTTGGATATCCAGTTATTTTTCTTATGCTTATATTTGTAGAATTTAATTTTTCTTATGGGCATATGTTTTTCTTTGGCATTGGTCAAAATAGTTTCTAACGTGGAGTAATTAATATTTGGGTCATGATGTGAATTTGTATCAAGTAATTGCATAATATTACAATTGTTGATCTCATCTTAAAAATTATGTACAGAATTAGAGCCCAATTTTTCAGCTAGAATTTATTTGGGAGGGTTTTCTATATTTAGAGCTTGGTCAATGAATGTAAAACAGGGCATGTGATCTGATATATCCGTAAGGACAATGCCAGAGAGACAAGACTTTTTACAATGCAAAGTATTACAGAAAATGTTGTCTTTCAAAGTGGCATTCCTTTCAGAAAATCGGGTAGGCAAAATAATTTGGGGCACAAAACCACTATTGAAAATCATGTCTAGGAAATCAGCATATTTTGCACGTGTGTTCATTTTTAATAGATTATGTTAAAATCACCGACTATCATTTTGTCACCTGGTTCACGGGATATGGTTTCAATGATTTGGAAAATATCATTCATAAAATTTTCAATGTCAGCACTGCTGTCCCTGGGTGGCCTGTATACATTACAGAGGGCAATTTTTGCGTCAAACCGTTACCATATACATCTAAGAATTGACCTTCCCATTTGTTGTTAGGATTGCAGAAGTCTTTTACGTTGTACTGAAAATCTTTATGGAGATGAATCATGAGACTACCGTGAGAACTACAAGGGGCCCTTGATGGAATGGATACATAATCTGGAATATTTAGATCTGATACGTCCGGCGAGAGATCTCCTAACCATGTTTCCTGAAGGCAAATTGCACTAAAGGTGAAATTATATTTTGCGAGTTCATCGAGAAAAATGGTGAACTTTTCAAATTTGGCGTTCAAACTTTGAATGTTTAGGCTTAAAACGGAAAAAATCTTGATAGCAGATCCAAAATAATCAATGAGATTTTTTGCCTCAACGTATGGTGAGTTCAATTCAAAAGGAATTGCATTCTCATTATCATCAGAGATTTGTAATACACTATTTAGGCTGTTTAGTGATACACCGCCAAAGTTCCTTACAATTTCATTGTCAGGAATTAAAGAAGCAATAATTGAAAATTGTGTTATAAGTAACTAAACACTTCAACACTAAACCTGGTGAAGCATAAGTAGGTAGCTTACTGTTTGAGCAAATACAAATTATCAAAAAAGTGGAATTCTGAAACAACAATAGCAAAAAATAAGTGACATATGAAATACCACAAATATATAAGAAGTTCGTTTCATCTTCGAAACAATGATGAATAAAAGGCAGTGAGTGTACTACCCGTGCAGTAAGCACAAAGTGAATGCTATAGTACTAATGTTTCAAGTTTTGCGTAAATGTAAATTGTTTTTCTCCGAAATATATGTTTTCAGGAGACTAACCATGTGTCCGAAAATCGTTTTCATGAACTTGGTTTAGTTGCGTCCGAAACTCTTTTTCAGGATCAACTATCTGTGTTACGTGTTATATGTATTTTTCATTTTTTTATTTCCTTTCTCTCCAGCCGCATTGTTTGTACATGCAAATTTTATAGAGAGGGTCTTTAGAAAAGTCCGCTTTATACTTCTGCGATCAAATATTCTCCTTCATCGTGCAGAAGGAATATGCAATCATTTTTAATTATGTTTATAAGAGTTAAAGTTAGTTATATAATGTTCTATAACGTTTTTCTACTCCATGAAGAGATTTGTTAGGGTCACAAAAGACATGTATAGATTAATGTTGGATAGATTCTTCATTATCATTTTTTTTCTCTTTTTTATAAGGTGAGAATGTCAAATATTGAAGTTAAATATTTGAGCAAATAGCATATATAATAATATATTTCGTTTCCATCCGATATTTATGTCCATACCGAGTTCCGTACAGCAGTTCGTGTTTTTTATTTCACTTTTTTCTTTTGTCTCATTCTGGCCTCGGAACCAGAGAAAATATAGTCGCTCTCACTTTGGCTGGAACTGTTCGACTGTGCAGATCGTTGTTGCCCGTTAGGGCGCTCCTCGTTACCATGTACATAATTTGTATTATACGTTCAGTTTAACATCGTTCCTGCACTATGTTAAAGTATGTATACCGTCGAAATATCTGTGAGTTTCCGATTTCGCGTGAATTATTTTTGCTTACATAGATAATTTTATACCTTGATAAAAAATAACTTGCTCTTTGACACGCTTGTGATACACACGTATCTTGGCTTGTAGGTTTGTGTTGAGCCTACACTGTGATTAACTTTTGTTATGGGTTGATCAGAGCACCAAGGTCCACTAATTTGTGTAAGTAGTAATCGTAACTATGAAGTTATGTATATTAGAGCTTTGTGACATATCTTTCTTTGTTCTTTGTCTGACAAAGGTACACGTGCTCGATACAGAATTTCGTTTATGGCATAAATCCAGAGTTATCCGGTATATGATGGTTCAAATGCTTGAATAAGTCTCACATAAAGCTTATCATAAGTTTTGGGAAGGTATATCCTAATTCGCGAATTTGCAGTTGGGCTTTTCAATGTATTCTAAAGCCCGCGTAATTCGGTCACATGTTCCATAGTGTATGTAGGGTATTTTTTCCGGTCAATAAGTACATGCAAAGCCATTTATCAGTTATCTTGTAATTTAGTATCATAATAAGATTTTCTCACGCGTTTATCTTACGTAAATATGAGTTGGTCAAGTATCGGTAACGAGATCATTAATATGCAGTTCTAATTTTGATAAAAGTTATCTTTGTACTTTTCATGCACGGCTTATCATTGACTCTTGCGTACGGGATTAATGTATTATTTTAGCCGCCACATGGCGTTACCTGGTTATTTTTCACATGTATTTTCTATATCGTACCTGGAGTCTAAAGTTTAACGTTAATGGTTCGTTGATAATGGTATATATATTACGTGGATTGTATATTAGGCTGGAAGATAGGAAGCTTAGATATTAAGTTCTTTCTTTACAGTCATTGCATTCTGCATCCTGTTTGTCTTCTACGTGCTTCCCGCGGTCTTCTACATGCATCTGTGTCGTCCTGTAACCTGTCATCAACTGTGAATAAAAATGCAGTTGAACAAGCTGTTATATCGTTGGTCGTGATGTTAAACCCGTAGCAAAAGTAATTAACAATGACCATCAGGAAAAACGTTTTGTTAAATGCATCGCCCCAGTGCCAATGAAAATAAAGATCAAGATCATCCAAATTGTGGAAAAGCAGACTTTTTTCAAAGTGAAATACATTTATGGTACATTTTTGTCATATCCTTTGGAAAAAAAAAGAGTTTAGTGTCTTTATTAAGGTGCTAAATGATTTTGAAAAATAAATCAAGGACATCCAAACTGTTTTTAAAGTTTGACCATTGGCTTCACGCTCATTTGCTTAAAATGCCGTCCATAAAGTTCAGCGTACACAGCGCCAGGGTATCTCATTCTACACTCCTGTCTAAATTAATGCCGTTATCCCGCCCCCGCCCCTGACGTTTTCTTTCATATTATTAATCTATATTTTATTATGTAAACAAATAATCATTGTCTTGTTAATTGACATGATAGGCGACATATTACAATCGAGTCGATTTCAGAGGTTTCCTGTGCCCACAAACCACAATATCTTTCATCAAGTGTGGTATAATAAAACTTTGATGTAATGTCTAGGAACGGTGTTGGTGTTTTTTTTTCTTAAAAGCTAAAGGGATGTTCTCTTTTTTATTTATAAAGAGGCACCGTTTGAATGTTCCATTTTTGTGTAATTCAACATCAAAACCCCCACAAAGATTAAAATATCTACAAACATCGCATACCGCTCCTAGGGGAGAATGGATGTTTTCAATAGCTTTTTATTTCTTCAAAATCGGTTAAACCATTTATGAACAATCTCTTGAAAACCTCTAAGAAGTATGACGAATTTTAGAATTGTGCTAAAATGCAATTTAGGTCTAATTGGCCCTCTTAAAATGGTAAACAGGCCATTGTGACCAATGTACCCACACCCTATGAGCGATACTTCTCTGGTAAAATATACTCTTTTTATACTTTTCTTTTGATGTGTTATCATAAAAATATATCTTTTCAATTTATATTTAAAATGGAATCGTTGAAGCTTTTCCGGGAGAACACAAAGAACACAAAGATATGGTTTCCTAACAGCTGTTTTCAGTCGCTAAAATAACAGATTAGGAGTGCTCATTATTCTCTCCCTAGCCCACTGGCCCATGTTTTTCCCGACCAATGAACAGCCTGATCACTTCCCATTGCCTAGCAGACCCACGTCTGACTGACAGCTCATTTTCAGTCTGTTTTAAATACAAAACCATGTGGGTGTTTGCCCCAAAAATCATGATTTCATTAGCTCCAAAATTCTTAAAAAAATTAACATTTTTTTTCAAACTCAGCATTTGGCCAAATGGTAAATTGGTACGTAATCTTCTCTATTCTCTATTCTAAAAATAACAAACAAAAAACCAAACAGTTCTTCAGTTTGAAAAATTGATCCTGCAAAATAGATTTACAGACGGCGCCTTATTTTTTTCAGTTCTATGTCAATCTATTATCACAAGAATAAACTCACTGTTTTTCTGATACCTTCGATATCAGTTTCGATTAACACCACCAGAAGCGCCACAATGAATTCACAGAACACAAACGTTTAATCTGAATAATGTTTCTCTAATGGTGTTTGGATATACGTACAAAAGTTAAGACATCATGACCATCAAAATGAACAAGGATATACGTTCACAAATTAAGATGCCATGACTACCACAAAGATATCATTTCTTCAAAATCCATCTCTGACCTCGAAAAGATAGGACAAGGCCATCTTTATACAGTAATACAAAACGTCGACACATATTACATATTTGTGGTACATTGAGTATCATTAGCCTTATGCTTTCTGAAAGCATTTAATGTAATGCATTCGCGACATATTATTATCAGTATCTTGCGTAAAACTGCAGGTGATGCCACCAAATTTTGGCGCATTTCCCTCTCCTTACCTGATCAACAGTTCTAAAAATTTTGGTGTTGTTTAAAGAAACACTTTCATTTAAAGCGTTCTCAAAGTTTGAAAATTTTGGTGATATGTTATAATACACTTGACGCAACCAGCATTTTATTTGACCTAGATTTTTATACCCTTCATAAGTCCTGAAAGTTACACAGGGTTAACTTGCAATTGCTCTGTGGACTGCATTGCGTTCACAGACAGAAGTTATTAGTGTCTAATTTTAGCATGGTGATGGTCTTGTTTATTTATATAAAAGGTCCTCTGCCACTCTACCACTATTTTGGTAGTGTTGTTACGGAACTTGTTATATTCATCCGGCCATCTGTCATATACATGGATATCAGCTTGCAGTGGAGAAAGAAAGTTTATATTTCGCTCCTTTCCAGTTCCTATGTCAAATTGTCCTTCTCCTTTGTACTCTTAGTATTTGGTCAGTTACACATGTTAATGCTTTGTGTGACATTTGTTTAAAGCCAAAATAAACCCGCACTATAAACTATATCGGTTGAAAAATATGGGTCCCTACTTCCAGTGTGCAAAATTTCAGAAAAACATATTGATTTCCTGATAGCTCAAACAAACCTTTTTTCACACGAGGAAAACTGATCCTGCGCGCATCCATATTTTCCGGCCAGGGCCTGAACATATGGGTAATTCCCACGATCGTGATGTTGGGTCCTGTAGAAGCTGCAGCGGTTGCACAGTCTGTGATGGGACGGAACATCAACAAAGTTTCCGTCAATATTTGTTGATTTTTTTTTTTTTATTATTCTTTGTAAATGCACAACAGTGCCGAGTGCCCTGCTCACGGCTGCACAAACCAGGCCGACACTCGAACAGAAGAAAAAAAACACCACAAAACAAACAAGCAAACAAACAAACAAACAAACAAACAAACAAACAGAGAGCTGGTTCTTCAGTGTCTGCATAAGACAGGGGCAGGATACGACGTCAGGGAGTTCAACTGTGGAAAGCATAAGTTGGTATGTGAAGTTCACTTTCTACCAGGAGATTTTGAAAAAGACCGCATCAATGTCTCAGAATGTTATGAAAGCAACCCAAACATTATATAGTGCTGCAAAAGGACACTCTACCCTCGGTGTTTGTACACCATCTAATGCCATGATGCAATCACGATTCCAGACGACGAGATGGGCGACAAAACAGAACGTGGACAGACAGGTTTGTGCTTTTTTCCCTTTTACGTGTCAGCTTTCATGCTTGCTCAATCATGCTTACAAATATGTGAAACTGTGTCAAAACAGAACACTAAGAGGACAAAAAAATACTGAATTTTACGTTTCTGTACTGACTTGGCTGTTTTTCTCTTAAGTGTACTGACTGGTACTGAACCAACCATGGTAAGCAGAAGCAAGTACTTTCACTTGTACTGAAATGTACTGGAATGTACTGAATCAGTACAAGTAAGAACTCTTCAGACATAATATGAGCTTGCCTGTGCCCGTTGTTTCTGTCAGTACAAATCTAGAACAGGTAAGAACAAGCAGACATACTTCAGAGACTTGGCTCACAGCGGGGATCTTTTACTTGACAGCGGCTCAAAAAATATACCCAGCCCTGCCGTAAGAAAATATTCAGCGGTTGTTGGAGTGAAATCAGCACAAAGCAAGAACATAAAGCTTCTTTCTTTCTTTCTTTCTTTCTTTCTTTCTTTCTTTCTTTCTTTCTTTCTTTCTTTCTTTCTTTCTTTCTTTCTTTCTTTCTTTCTTTCTTTCTTTCTTCCTTTCTTTTTCCTTTCTATCTTTGAATTTTCGATTGTTTCTTTCTTTTTTCCTTCTTTCTTGATTGAGTGAAATCAGCACAAAGCAAGAACAAACAATTTGCTTGTGTAAAAATTAGCTTCTTTCTCTCTCTGTTTCTTTCTTTCTTTCTTTCTTTCTTTCTTTCTTTCTTTCTTTCTTTCTTTCTTTCTTTCTTTCTGTCTTTCTTTCTTTCTTTCTTTCTTTCTGTCTTTCTTTCTTTTTTCTTTCTTTCTTTCATTTCTTTCTTTCTTTTTCTTCCTTCCTTTCTTGCTTTCTTTGTTTCTTTCAGGGAAAGTGATCCACCACCTGGTAACGTGTGGTTTCAGCACAAAGTCAAAGTCAAAGTCAAAGTAAGATTTATTTCATGTCGGTCGTTTTTTACAATAAACATTGGCTCTGGAGAGCTATTTTCAGACGTGATTATAAGTTGTAATATACATAGGTGAGTAAAAACAACAGTGTATATATATATATATATATATATATATATATATATATATATATATATATATATATATATATATATATATATATATATATATATAAGCAAAAATATGGGATGCTGTTAAAATGTATCTTTCATGGTGACCAATAATCTGTACTAATAATAATATGCGTAAAAAGCTAGTCAGCAACTTTGGCACAGATAGGTGTCTGTGAGATGCACTTCAGAGCATCTATCTTATATTACGGGTGGCTATGGTATATCTTAAAACGGGGGAGAGAGAGAGAGAGAGAGAGAGAGAGAGAGAGAGAGAGAGAGAGAGAGAGAGAGAAAGAGAGAGAGAGAGAAGAAAATCAGTTCTAGATCGGGGGGGCGGGGGGTAACCATTTAAGATAAGCTGATTAGTGTTTTGAATACACAACCACAGCTTGATGGTCTCATTATGAGATCACACCAAGTTCACTGCCAATCAGTGCTTTTTACTCAAGTACTAAACTTTAAAGTGTCCTTTTCTGTGTTTTTTGTTTTTGTTTTTGTTTTTGTTTTTTTTTTCATAATAACAATTTGTTAAATTATAATTATATTTAACTCTTAAATGGTCATTTCAAGGTAAAAAAAATGTGTCCATATCTCATGTTTCCCATCCACTTATCGCTTTAAAGGATAAGCGCTACTTGCAAGCCTGTAACTTTCATGTTTACATACTTGGCATTATTAGCTCAGAACATTTGAGAACTGGATTTCTTACAGTTCAGGAGGATGTCACAGAACATTAAAAAGGAAAAATTGTATGAGCTTTATGACTAAATTATAGTACTAAAAGGCAGGTAATAATAGATACCTATATAGTCAAGGATGAATGATTCCAGACTATTCACAGTGATTTTTTCACAAGCAAATATTGAATCATTTGATGACAACTGAGATGCCCTGTGTATATTTATTTGCACCTGACTACTTGACCACATTTTCTTTTCCTGAGAGTGATGTTTAGATACATAATTTGTGAAATACCTAAAAAAAAGTCATTCTAAGGGTAAAATATAATCATAATCTATATATGTGTATGTATCTAAATACACACAAAAACATAAATATACATTAAGTATAAATATTAACTTGTATTTTCACTCCCATTTTGCCACCATGGTCTTACATTCATTCACCTACCCTAAGTTTGAAACAAATTTATAAATGCTCCCTGGACCCCTTGAGTTTCCCAGCGGCGCTTGGTATTTGAAGACATACAATTGAAAGAGCAGTATAATTAACTGCTTTCTTCACGTAGTTCATATCTGCCACGTTGGCTCCTCGTCTGCACAGTCACGTGGTGGTTTGTACCAGGTGAGTCACGGGTGACTTCTCGGGGAAACCCATTTTTAACAACCATCGTACTGACTGTACGCGGGTCCAGCGAAGGGTGTCTAATGTACAGGAGAACGCGGCATATATCCCAGATAATAATATGCCAAATGTTAAGATCTCACCGGACGACTGATCAGCATAAGGCAGGCTTATATAAGAGTTGAGGTCACTTAAGTCAGGTGCCTGGCACCACACGCCCGGGTGTGTCAACATTCTATGGGTTAAGCTGTCTGGTACGGAAGCATCTATCATTGGACTAACAAGAGTGATGATATTTTTCCGTTTTAATTGTCCTGCCAGAAATAGGAGGTGAGATCGTTTTACTGGGACTGTGTTGCTCCATATCATCATAAGCCTTCTCCACATTTTTGCTCTTTCTCCTCATACACATGATATTTCTCTTTTGATTAATTTAAGTGCGAAGTGCGCAAGTCTTGGACTGTCGACACGACCGGTTAGGTTGGCCAATGTTATCTCAACCACCCCTATCGACAATTACACCAATTATTTTGTTTAGAATGTGAACAACCCTTGGGTGTCCAATATGTCCTAAAATGTTAATATTTTGTGCTCAGGTGTATCGATATATTGTTATGAAAAAGCGGTACTTCACAAGTCCGTGACTCCCAATGTCTTTGAACTGATTCAGTTACCTGTATGTTGTTTTGTGAACTGATCATGGGCGCAAAAAGGTTGATTGTGGTATTTCGAACCCTTTTGTCCTGGCATGTATTGTGTATATATAGTGGCGGACTATATAAAAACTAAGCATGCGATAAAACAAAAACAAAAACACACACACACACACACACTCACAACGGAAATTGTCCTTACCGCCTGGCCCCAAGGTCCAAAAAAATGATCATAAGTAGTCTGTAGTACATGATCTCAAACTATAAGCCTTCAATTAACATTAGGTATTGGCGATTTGGACGAAATATGAAAAAAAGGTCCACGGATCTTTCGTATCAGAACAACAGTTGTGTCGCGCATGTGCACCATGCATGTCCATTTGGACCTGGCTGGGCATAAAACAAAAAAAAAACCAAAAGCGAAAAAAAAAAAACAAAAACAAACCAAAAAAACTCAAACAAAAAAAAAAAAACAAAAAAAACAAAAAAAAAAAAACACCCCCCCCAAATAAAAAAAAATAAAAAAAAACAAACAAAAAGAGACAAAAAACAAAACAAAAACAAACAACCCCCCCCCCCAAAAAAAATACAGAACAAAAGAAAATATGACGGCGACGACGACAACGATGATGATGAAGAGGATTTGCTAACTTTGGAGAAATACAGAGAAAAACATACAGAGAAAATAGCAGAGTCTGGTGACAATGTTAAAGGCAATTAAAAAAAAACTGCTAACCAAGATGATCAGCGCGTGTTGCTCCGACCACTTCCTTATAAAATGTGCATTTACAACTTCAAATTTGATTCTTCTAAATATCCTGTCACTTCACATTTAAGACATGGAAGAAGGCTTGTGATTGAAGCAAGTTTCTCGTGTCCCCACCCCACAAGGATCAACAAAACAGAATTTTAAAAGGGGTGTCCGTTTCGCAGGAAAGTGAAATGCATCCCAGCTGTACATTAGAAAATGACGCCATTTTAAAGGAATGATGACCAAGTCCCTCGCCCAATAACAAAATATTATCATGGGGAAATTCCCTTCTGAGTAACTTTTCAATTCATGTAGATTTTTTTTCTAGTTGCACTGTGGTGCAACACTGAAAATGTACAGCAACATATTTCAGGTGGTACACTAGTTACGTTTAAAAACGCGTGCCAGACACTGGGCTAACGACATTGTGCTGGCACTGCCACCTTTTATTAATTTTGCTGAGCAAATACAGTTTGTTTCACTTCAATAAGTTCCACTTACAAGGAAGTTCTTTAAAACCTTACGATTTTACAATGCCACTTTAACCCTTTTTTATCGAATTATGCGTCAGATAAATTTCAATCTGTCGAAATGGACCAATGATTCTCTAGAATATTTCTTACGCCACACACAACTTTAGTTTCAATGAAACAAATTAAATTTAGGAATAAACGGGTAAACACACGGAATTTGCACCTCCGAGCGTTTTAATGAAATTTTCAGCGGGCCATAGTTAACATAATGTCCCAAACAAATACGGGAATGTTTATATGGATAACTGTGTCTGTGATGCACATTACCGTATCAGACCCTGTGAGTGGTTTTCAGCGACTCCATTGAACCAAGCCGATGCTAACGGCCACTTACCTTGTTTTCATGCCGCCATGGTGACACACTGTGTATAGCTCACTCCCACAATCCCT
>OZ026628.1:43308723-43315223 GCA_964020975.1 Hermodice carunculata | reverse complement strand
ACTAATACAGAGACAGGTGCATACTCGCCGAGGTATAATGCATCGTTGAATGGATGTTATGCGACGTGAAGGTCAATATACCCATCATGACTAGAATTTTTACAAAACCTGTACTTTGAGGACATATTACCGACGTTTAACTTATAAGGCGGATCATAGTATGCAAGAATAGGTGAGTTGACAACTGGACAGGATGGAGTATTTCATATCACCGCAAAGTTTTAGGCAAGGTTGGTCACGGTTATATCAAGAATGAAAGTGTCAAATATTTAATTAGAAAACGACTGATTTAAAGGTGACTACCAACCCGCAAGATCTCTGCCCGAAGCAGCCGCGGAGCTAATTCGATCCGGCCGGCCGGGTTACAGCTTAATCCTAAAAATGCTAGAGCCCAGTCTGGTCTTAAGACCGAATGTTAAAACCAACACTTTATTTACCGGTCCAGAATTTGAACTCGGTATTGATGCGCGATTGTTCAGGGCTAAGAGCAGGCCGTACAGATAACTGTTTTCAGTGTTTGAAGCAGCACGGATGAAGTAGCAAGCCAATATGGGCTACAGTCATAGGAATGGGCGGTCATATTAACACTAAAATATCTGTATGTTTAACACTGGAAAAGCTGTATTTACACACAACCTTGGTATGTGATATTTCACATTTGTTACATGTACATGCACCTTGTATGCAGCAGCGTATGTATCTTACAAGAGAAGGCCATGTGAACACAACGAAGCGATGTGAAGATAATGTACCAGCAAACGTTCTGTTGTGAACGGCGGGAGGGGGGATTAAAGCATACTGTAGTTTCATTTTCCTATAATCCAGCAATAAAATCAGCGTTGCAAAACGAAGGGCCTCTAGCTATAATCGGCAGTATGCTACAACCACAAATTATTAAACTATATATATATATATATATATATATATATATATATATATATATATATATATATATATATATATATATATATATATATATATATATATATATATAATGCATAATGAAAATACACGAGCTTAATCACATGTTAAGCAATATTTTGTAAAACATTTTAAAAGGTAGTGGTGACCTGTCGGAACCGGAAAAAAAAGCGTATTTTGAAACCTTACCGGCATTCATTGTAGTCTGGATCCTTTTGGGGACAGAAATACTGGTCACTATTAAGACAGATAATGTCGATTCTGATAACTTAATTGATATCACCGGGTTTTCCTCCTCCTGATGCCTGAAATCAATTTCTTATTGGGTTGTCACTTTCTCTCCTGTGTTAGTCAAGCCTGTTTTGCACATGATGCTTTGTTTCTGTTTGTCCTGGGAAGCTTCGAGATTAGTTGTTATTATTGTTAGATGATCAAGAGAAAATCGACATGTTTGTAGCATTACAAAATTATATGTATATATGCATACATACATACACACACACGCATGTATATATATATATATATATATATATATATATATATATACATATATATACATATATATATATATATATATATATATATATATATATATATATATATATAGATGCGTGTGTGTGTGACAGCATGTAACAGTACGCAGCTACACAACAAAACAAAGCAACTTTGCGATCCATTTTAATATAATAATGCTAGACAATCATATTTAACGTTAATGCCGGCAATAACGTTTATGATTTGTGCCTGGTGAAAGAGAGAGGTCATATTGAGTAGGGGGGTTGGGGGCAAAAGCTTTTTCTATGCGGCCGCACTGAACATTTTACGCGCCTTGAAACCGGGGCAAACATGCTACCCGTAAACCTGTACGCTGTTCCCCTCCCCCCGTGTTGACTCCCCTGTGGGTACATCATATAGGCTGCCTTTCATTATGTTCAATATGTTTCTTGGTGACAGTTAATATGGTATTTAGTTCGTAAATTTGTGGATATCGTGTTTGTTCAACCAAGAGACAAGGAATACCATAAAATCTTCTTGTTTACTAGACACAGTGTGATTTTAAATGCTGCAACCAGAATCTAATGTGTATGATAAAGGCTCTGATCTGCATTGTGTCAGTGTTCGTTTTGTACGTGGAAAACACAAGCACTGACACAATGTATGCATTTGGCGGACATTGGAGATACTGTCCGGAATCTAACTGAAACAACAAAGATGTATGACTACAGAAGTCTAGATGGGCCTTCAATTACACAACAAAAGTAATCACATCATTGATATACAATTTATATTTAGACACAGATAACGACATTGGAATCAACTATTTATATAAACACATTATGGAGAGTTGCAAAGTGTGACCAATGGTGCGTGAATATATATATATATATATATATATATATATATATATATATATATATATATATATATATATATATATATATATATATATATATATATTCGTTGTTGTGAAGTGGCATCACTTACCATATCTTGTGGCAACCAGTTCAAATGTCAAAACAGGCAGGCAGGCAAGCAGGCAGGCAGGCAGGCAGACAGGTAGACAGACAGAGAGACAGACAGACAGACAGATAGACAGATAGATAGAACGACAGAAAGATGGATGGATGGATTCATGGATGGATGGATAGATGGGTGAGTGGATGGATGGGTGTACCGACCGACCAACCCACAGACAGACAGACTGGTAGATAGATAGATGGATGGATAGATGGATGGATGGATGGATGTATGTATGCATAGATAGATAGATAGATAGATAGATAGATCGATCGATCGATCGATCGATCGATCGATAGATAGATAGATAGATAGATAGATAGATAGATAGATAGATAGATAGAATTAATTGACGTGTTTTTGATCTAGTAATACGTAATTTCTTTTTGTTTATTTTGGCATTGTATTTGTATGAATATTCCCAAGATTGAGTAATCTATTAGCTTGTTTATAATATGAACTTTGCTGTTAAACATATTCTTTTTGCTGAATTTATCTTAGTTTGATCAATAACTACACCTTTAGAATTGGATTAAATTAAATATAACAATAACCTCTAGTTTTGCTTAATAACTATAGATAAAGATTAGTTTCACAACAAAAGTTCTTTAAGCTATTGGGGCCCTGGATTCAGTAATTTGGAAACAAATAAGCTTATTTTAATGTTGATCGTGAACTTATATCGAATCTGTGAATATGGTGGAAGGAAGTTGTTCAAATTAATGCGTATTCAGAAAAATGTACGATTTTCAGGAATTCATAACATGCCATGAATCTGCAAGAGGTAGCTGAAGAGGCACTTGGCATGCTTTGGCTTGGCTTGTTGCTTGTCCCCTTGCCATTGTATAACTTGCATTATAGCGGAAGCAATTAAATGCTACCAAAGGAGTTCACACTTTGTGTCCAGCCTATGTTAAAATATATTCCTCGCGGAAATAACGGGAAACATCCTGTTTGAAATTGATAAAAAATATGTCGTGGATAAAATGAAACAGATAGGGAACAAGTTATGTTTTTTTCACAATGATACTGAAGATTTTGTCCTTCTCTACATGTTCGCCCTACAGAGACAATTTTACCCATAGCTGAACAGTTATCGTTTTCTTGAAATTGGTGTTTCTTGTATTCGGTAGATGTATGTGTGTCTAATGTACATAGTGTGTCATATGTCTGCAGAAGATTCAAGTATGCGCATTGTACAGGTGTTATATGTCTGCGAGAGATACACTGTAATGTATGTGCATTATACATGGTGTTTCATGCCTGCGTTTGATCTATGTACGGGTACATTGCAGTGGGCCAGGCAATCAGTTTTAATTTCATTTTTCTTGCGGAGTAAAATCCATTTTTTTTTCATTTGAAGTAAAAATCCAGTCATGTTATTGGGCAGTGGCCGTGTGCCATTGGTCCTGGTACCACAAAAGCCCTTAACGATGGACACCATTTTCTGATCTGTGGCACCCCATAATAGTTATATAAATATTGAGTTGACGATCAAGGACAGAGTTCCCGCAAGTGATTGATCCATTATCTATCATTACAATAAAGTCTGAAAAAAATGGACAACAATGCAGTTATTTTATGTTTTCATCTGACCTTTAAAAACATACATAAAATGCAATCCAAGCAAGATGTAAGTGGCCACAGCTCTCCTTAATCGAATAAATTATTCAGCATCGAATGATGAGAATACCAAAACAGTAAAAATGAGGAAAAAAATCGGATTTAATTGACCCACACAAAAATGAACAAGGTACATTTTGATATATAGTGCTTGATGTATGTATATATATATATATATATATATATATATATATATATATATATATATATATATATATATATATATTTATATGTATGTGTGTGTGTGTGTGTGTGTGTGTGTGTGTGTGTGTGTGTGTGTGGTCATTGTGTGCACGTATAAATCTACTAACAAATTTCAAAGGAAAACAAAAGGGAGCTCGTACCTAATTTGGCTTGTTCGTTTGTTCGTGTTAAGCCTGATTAGGTTTTAAATATCGATTATTCTGCAAAACAGACTACAATGTTTTTTGTACCCGCACCATTTGAGTCCCGCCAAACAGCGCAAAGACAAGCGCACGTGCAAGCATTTCTGTACAACTAAGTCTATCATTTTTAAGACCACCTTCAGCTGTTGAATCCTGAAGCTGTTGTCATGCATGTCTTCTCTGCCCACGGAAAACGAGACGCTAAATATTCTGGCGAATGATCTAGGGCAAAACATTCTGTTCAATATTATATCAAACTTAGGCTTTGTCAATATTTGATAATTTACAATGTAAACATAGGTTGGCATGGTGACCAGTAAAAAAGATATGCGGCTGTATTTGAGAAATAGATTGACTGAGCAGTGTGCCGACGCGACGGTGCTGAGGCAGCCAACTGACTCGAGCACAAAAACGACGCGTTTTAATCTAAGTAATATTTCTAGTCATGGGAAAATGTTTACATTCGGTCCAAAGCTTAACATTAGGGAGATAGGATTTTTCCATTCGCGTCATTACGTCATGAACGCAAGGTCATGAACACCATGAACACAAGCACATGAAACAGATGCTCTACCCAGTGCGCACAATGCAGACCTTGTGTCCTCTAGCCCCTCCATTACTTGCAGTCCGTGTCAATGGTGAGGCCTTCGTCTTATATCAATAAGCAGGTTGAAAGCTTTGACAATGCGGCTGGCACACGCTGGCTTGTAGTGGACAAAAAAGATGTCGACAGAAAAGATGTATATGATAACTTTAAACAAATCTAAACCTGTGTTTTCTTCTGTCATTGTATGGAAGTTTATGTGGGTTTTAATGAAATGCACTTTGCACTTGTCAATTAAATGTTAAAGTTCCCTTTCTTGCTGTGCTCGTGGGAAACATTCCGTTGATACAAATGACTCTGCACTCACGCCGGCGCTTTGGTGAATGCTAAATGCTGTAAACTTAGTGCATTTTTTATGTTGTTGTTGTTGTTGTTGTTGTTGTTGTTGTTGTTGTTGTTGTTTGTTCATAATGGTGACGTTCGCCTACTGGTAAGTAAATTACAATATGTACTGGACGTAATTCACACAACACCTATCCCTCAAAATCATTAAAACGCATACTTGTAAAACTTAGCCTACTTGATTAATTTTGAAGTGTGTTTGGCCGACGTGATTTCACATATTCTGATTGGAAGCCGGATATGAATACTATAAGTACAGTACATACGTTCTGAAACATCTATTGACTTGATTGTTTAGTAATTCCTGGATTTTTTTCTTTGCATGCAGAAAAATCCCAAACATGTTCAGCTGGCCTGTCCAAGTGAAAAAACACAAAGACGAAACGATTCGTAATTAACAATAATTATAGACACCCAAGTCAAGAAACTCTGCAAGTAATCACAATTTGACCTGGACAGACCAGCTAAATATGCTTGTCTTTTTTTCTGCATGCAAAGAAAATATTCCCTTGACTTGAAAAACAAGCAAGTCAATAAATGCATTGGAACGCATACTGTGCGTATAGTATCAATATCGAACTTCCAATCATGATATGTGAAATCTCCCCTGCCAAATACTTTTGAAAAAATTATAGTGTGGGCTAAGTTATACATATATGCCTTTTAATGATTCTGAGGCTAGGTATTGTTTGAATTAAGTCCTGCGCATACTGTAATTTACTAAACAGTAGGCGCATGCCATTATTATGAAAAAAAAAAAAAACAGAAATGAAATGCACTCAATTTGTTTTAAGTACACATGCAAAAATATAATTTGTGTGTTGAAATTACGATAGGTCCCTGTGCACGAGGTAACGACAGGCGTGACAACAAAGGGATCAACCAATGAGATTTCAACATTCACCAGAACGCCGGCATGAATGTAGACACAGTTTTATCAACGGTGTGTTTGCCACGAGCCCAGTATGAAAGGGACTTTTAGCACTTAATTGGCAAGTGCAAAGTGTATTTCATTTGAACCCACAAAAACTTCAATACAATGACAGAAGAAAACACAGGTTTAGTTTTGTTGAAAGTTCTAATATACATCTTCTCTGTCCACTACA